>CM029387.1:16634239-17101739 GCA_017165825.1 Hepsetus odoe
ATATATATATATATATATCCAGAAGAGATTAATTTGTGCCTCATTTGTATATAATTTAATATAATATAATATAATATAATATAATATCCTTCTTCCCTGTACCCCAGCTACTCTTTTGATTTCACCCCACTCACTCACTCACTCACTCACTCACTCATGTAAGTGTCAGTTGTTAATAGAGCCTTTCACACTTTCCTCTCCCTCTCACTCTCTCTCTCTCTCTCTGTCTCTCTCTCCCTCCCTCCCTCTCTTTTGCTCCCTGTCTCTCTATCTCTCTTGGCTCAAGGTCAGGGCAACTCACTGAAAGCTGTTCATTACACCCAATTATTAGCCTGGACAATGCAGCCCCAGCCGGATCAATAGCTGCTGTCAGAGCTCTTTCAGATGCTCAAGCTGCAAATCAATCAATTTCCAGCACTATCTACAATTTCTCCTTCAGTTTTGCGCAGGCGTCAGTGCCAGCCTGACTCTAGGTTACCTGCAGATTTTTAAGCAAGGGTGATTCATTTATTGGAACAGCTTCCTTTCCTTTCCTTTATTCTGCATCCTATTGTATTCCGTCTCGCCTGTGTTTGCCAGTTTATACCAGTGCGATCAAAAGTCTGCAAATAAAGAGTCTTCTTTGATTCCTCTTGTATCATAATAAAATGGCTAATATAAATTGACCAAAAGATTTGGCTTTTAGGATAAGTGGAGGCAGTTGCAGGCCCAAAGTAAGAGGAAACAGAGGGCAAAGAAGCTTCAAAATGATCTTGACCAGGAACTCCAGTAGTCATCACAGGGCAGTGCACAGGCCCAGAGCATCCAGCCTTCACAGAAGACCACACCCTCAAACTCAAATCCACCTATTTGACTCCAACCAAACCTCCAGTATTTTTCACCATTACTACCTCCATTCAAATTTCCATCCAAATCGAGCTACCCTTCAGCACCCCCCAAATGAGGCAGACTGTGCAGACTCAAAAGTATGCATTTCTCCAATTTACCAAAATATCATCAATTGGCAAAAACATTTTTATTTTGTCTAGATTAGAACCACAGCTCCTAAAACTGCAAAAATGGTCAATTTCACAAAACAAACAAACAAAAAGAAAAACCCAGCAGTTTCACATTCTATCTATCCATTCATGCTGAAGGAGCTATAAGGATCTATCAGCAGAATGTTAGCCTGGATTGCTGTAAAAATACATTGAAGCCAAAGAAACAGAAATCATGAAGGTACAGCAATACATACTGTTTAAATCTAAGAGACTAGGAGAGGCTGTGAACGGATGTATATGAATCCCAAACAAACATTATAAGTGAACCTCAGTAAAATACAAAAAGGGTGTAGAAAATGGATATTTTATATATTACATAGATCGACAAATCCTTTTTGTGCAGCCTTATCACTTCAAAGGAGAGGGTGACCCCTACCGTCCAGTCCACCACCACCTATCGCCCTTCTCCAAAATGCAGACCTTAGTTTATGCTGCTGCTCATCCTTAATGCAAGGATTCAGCCTGTAACAGGAGCTCATAATTGCCAATTAGCATTGTGCAGTCTGCATGGCTGAATTGCATTTGCTTCAGAACAGCTCAATAATAACTGTTTATGGCTGTGTGATGACTTATGCATGCAGTTTGCACATTACTAAATGATGGGCTAGATACTCTTGTTATTGCCTAGCAATGTTAATCTCAAGCTCCAGTATAAAGAGGCAAACTTTCAATGTCAGATATGCATTGACTGATGAGCTACATTTGGTTTGAGGAAGAATTTGTCTACATGTGATTCTTGCCCACATCCAGATTATTGCTTTAAGCCCTTTCTATTTGTGTTGTCTCGACTGCTTCTGGGAGAGGCCTTTGTGTAGCGATGAAGATAACACAGTGTCAGTCTTAATAGAGGTGGAGGGGCGAGGTGGGGGTGTGTTTCTACAGAGAAAGCTCCACAAACAGCAGGATCGATGCGAATGTGTGAAAGCGAGATCAGAGCCATGCTGCCCCGGGACATTGTTTCACCATCAGTCTGTGCTGCTCTAATGATGCTATCTCTCTCTCTCTCTCTCCCTCTTTGTCTTTCTCTCCTCCCACTCTCTCTTTCTCCCTCCTATCGCAGATCTTTCAGGTGTTGTAATGGACGTCACCCCCTAAAGACATGCAATTAATCTTTAGAGAGTGAATATTTGTCTCAAGAAGTGTGTGAGAGTTGTATCGGTGTGCCAGTAATACCTTGCAAATAAAGAGTTGCCAGTTAGGCGGATTTGGCTTGAAGAGCTTAGCTGCAGATAAGGAAAATTAATTATTTTCATGTCAGGAATGATAATGCTCACACTAACGGAGGAAACAAAGCAGTGAGTGAAGGTGGACAGAGAATTATTGGAGCGTTGTCACTCTAGGATAAAGCTCCACCAGGCTGGGACTGGTGTAATGTAGAGAAGACAGATCTTTACACTCAAAAGCCTGAGACAGCGCTGGGCAGTGAACGGTATATCGTAGTGCTCACCCGAATAATATGAAAACTTCAATATTCATTGGCTGCATTCCTTTTCAAGTCCATACTTAGTATTCAGAAATCTCTTCTTTTTCTTAATCCACAGAAGTTTCCTTTACATTAAAACATGTTTTATCTGCATTGTTTTTGATGCAGACCTGGAACTGAAAAATGAGATATCAGACATGCGGGAGACCCTTGAATTATTGAATAAGAAAAAAGCTCAGAAAAGTTTACAGTTAGATGATAGTGCGCAGGCACGAAATCAGACACCAAAGTAACTTGCATAGCTAAAAAGCAGTTGTAGCAGCCATCCTGAAGCTTACATTTTAGCCATAATTTTGTATATTGTTCCTTTTCTCCGCATGATATTTTAGACATGGCTGCAGGATCCGATTATTTATTTATTTATTTTTCTTGCAAACTGTAATCCATTTACTAACACCTGTAAATATCTATATAATTTGCCTCTTGTACAATTCATTGTACTCAGTATAGTAAAACATAACGTTCTCCAGTAAGAGGTAGAAACACTAATACGTGATATCTGATCACATGTGACATAGTGGTAGTGTTCTCGCCTATGGGCCACGAGGTCGCAGGTTCAAATGCCGCCTCCAGCACTACCATTTACATTACATTTAGCAGACGCTCTTATGCAGAGCAACTTACAACAGTGCTTTAGTTCCACATCTGATCATCATATTAGTTACCAGCTCAGATCAGCTACTGCTGATTAACTATTGCAACCTATGCAACAAACTTAGTAGCCCTGTGACAAGTGCTTTTTTTTTAATAAAAAGAGGAATAAGAGGTAAAAAAGAGCAGAGGTTTCTGCGGAAGGGAACAGAAAGAGCAGAGGTAAAAAGAGTAGGATGGTTTGGGAAGATTATTCCCTGAGAAATTCCTTGAACAGGTTAGACTTAAATCGACGCATGAAGACAGCAAGAGACTCTGCAGTTCTGACCATCAGGGGGAGTTCATTCCACCACTGAAGGGCCGGGACTGAGAAGAGTCTCGATGCGCGTCTTCCTCTTTTCTTCAATGATGGGGGTTCAAGGCGAGCAGTGCTTGATGGTCTGAGAGGACGAGAAGAGACACGTTGTTTGATAAGAGCAGTCAAGTAGAAGGGTGCAAGGCTGCTAGAAACCTTGTAAGCAAGAGTTAAAGATTTGAACCTGATACGAGCAGCCACTGGGAGCCCGTGTAGGTCCTGCAGCAGAGCCGTGGAAGACCACCACCACCACCACTGGGTTCCTGAACAAAACCCTCAAGTTGCTTCAGTGGGACTGTCCCTGTAATTAGGAACCATGAGTGTCTGCTAAATGCTGTAAATGTCAGTGAAATTTACAGTCCACTTCAACAGGCGACTAAATTAACTCAGGGAAGAAGATCTTGGCAGGAGTTGAATTAAAGGAGCGGTAACTTCCTGTTAAGTTTTGGCAATGTAAGTGGCAAGGGCTTCATATTTACGACAGCAGAGCAAATCACCAACATAATAAACACAAAAACACATGATGAAGAAGGTTTGTGTTTATGGTACTAGGCTCCATATTCGGAAGGTTGTGGGTTCGAACCCCGAGGTGCCACTGAGCAAGATGGATCCCTGTAACAAGAACCAGCTGAAAAAAACATTTTGGCACACACTCTACAAACTGTTTTTAAAAAATGTTTAGCTGGTTTGTTCTGTGATATAAAATATGTTTTTGAAACTTCATTGAGGATTAAAATTTGGTTATATGTCTGGTCTATTTTTAACCCTGCTATAAATGTGTGATGTGTTTTCACACGTTTGTATATTCATTATTCTGATATAATTCTGTTTCTCTATAAACACAAACAAAATAATATAAACCAGGTCTTTTCTACCATTGAACTTCTCAACATGGTCTGAAGTGTGGGATGCTTTGGGCTTGCTGTGTTCAGCATTCTAGTTTGATGACTCTAAGCTTTCTTTAGTTGTTAGTTGCATCAGTCTCCAACGTAAACTCCAAAGAAGCAGACTTTTGTGTAAAGTTTTGTTTTGGCCTAAATGCCACTTAACAAAATAAATATATGCTGCAGGATCCTGTCTGTATTGAAACATCAGCAGACGGCAGAAGGGCAAACTAAATTGGTGAAGTCTGCATGGGCCCGCCGCTCGCCGCGGGTCGCTGTTCAGGGGCACGCCGGGGCCGGACTGGGCCAGATGGGCAGTGCCCGAGCCGTGCCAGCGCAGACAGACGAGCGGGCGAGCGGGTGGTGTGTTTGTGTGTGTGCAAGTGCGTCTGCCAGGTTGCTGTCCCTGTGTCAGTTGAAGGGCTTTTCTTTGTCAGCCACTGGGGTCCATCTGAAAAAAGTGCTTATGTTCGCTCAGGTAGAAGCTGCACTCCCCTGCCCCATCGCTGGCAGCAAAGACTTCTCACCCTGGAAACCTGCTACCATCATGGCAGTTTTCTGCTCTATGCTTCACTTTCAATTATTGGCCAGGTATTATCTTCAAGTGCCTGGACTAGAGTAATACTAGTTCTGTAGTAAATCCTGCTTTCTTTCTGGATTCTATCAGGATTCTTCAAGCCCCATTAAGAAATGTATATATCGAACTAGTACATCAGCTGGTTGATAAAATCTTTCATTGTGAAAATCTTTCTATTAAAGCTTTTGATTTAGGCATGTTGTTTTATGTTTCAGCAAACACACCTTTAAGAATAGTGGGAGTACTCAGATCTCAAAGTGAAAGTAACTATTTTTCATTTTGAAACACAGCACAGCACACAATGAACCACAACGGAATTCAACCTCTGTGTTTTACCCACACACACCGTGCAGCAGGGGGCAGTGCCCGGGGAGCATTGATGGGGATGGTACCTTGCTCAAAGGTACCTCAGGGCAACCAACTGTTCTGGGATTTGAACCCACAACCTTCCAGTCCTGGGGCCAACTCCCTAACCACTAGGCAGCTGCTGCCCCAAACTAATTTTCTTCTATATCAGACAAGAAAAATGTATGTCTTTCTTGTATATCAGATTGAAATGGATTTGTTGCACCAGCCACTAGTTTTTGCTGCTGCCTTAGAGGCTGAAGAATAAAGCACACATTTACCAAACTACAGGAGTGACACTGCAAAGCATCATTCAGAGCTGTGATAATGATACTTAGGCCAAATATCAACTTTGCACAAAAAAGGCAAAAGTGTGATGACATAGACGTGCCGTTTAAATTGTGCCAATTCGAGCATCATAACATTTCATTTCTTGTAACATTAGCTTCTGGAGAAAACAATAATACTTTAATCCTCAGTTTGCTTTTTACCACCCAAGCCTCTCAGCGATCCAGAAATGGAGGGCTGTTATGTAACAGCGGGTATTTCAGTAAGTGCTTCTGTACAGTTATCTTCCCAAATATTTTGACTTTAAATATATAGTTTTTTCACAAATGTATTGTCCATTTTATTGTCTTGTTTTTAGTTTGATCAATAGTCACACCATTATTCTTTCTTTATATGTTAAACAAGCTGTTGTAATATGTTAATAAGCTCTTTTCAGATTGGCTGCCCTGTGTTGTGCTTCATTGAAAAAGTGATCAGAGTTAAAGCGATCCTTAAAGTTTCAGCATGAATGGGTGCTCTTAGCTCCTGTGCTCTGTATTATAACATGGAAATGTTGTATTTTTAACAAAAAAGAAAAAGTTGCTTTTGCTGCTTAGTTTTCCTGGGTCTTAAAACTGTTTACAAACTACAGTACTGTGCAAAAGTTTTAGGCAGGTGTGGAAAAAATGCTGTAAACAAAGAATGCTTTCAAAAATGGAAGTGTTCATCATTTATTTTCATCAATCAACAAAATGCAGTGAATGAACAAAAGAGAATCTAAATCAAATCAATATCTGGTGTGACCACCCTTTGCCTTCAAAACAGCATCAGTTCTTCTAGGTACACTTGCACACAGTTTTTGAAGGAACTCGGCTGGTAGGTTCTTCCAAACATCTTGGAGAACTAACCACAGATCTTCTGTGGATGTAGGCTTCCTTACATCCTTCTGTCTCTTCATGTGATCCAGACACACTGGGTGATGTTGAGATCAGGGCTCTGTGGGGCCAGAAGAACTGATGCTGGTTTGAAGGCAAAAGGTAGAAACACCAAATATTGATCTGATTTAGATTTTTCTTTTGTTCGCTCACTTTCCATTTTGTAAACTGATCAAAATAAACAATCATTATTTATATTTCTGAAAGCATTCTTTGTTTACAGCATTTTTTCCACACCTGCCTAAAACTTTTGCACAGTACTGTATATTAAACCCTTTTATCTAAAAGTTATATTTGATAGACCCTTTAAAACTCTTCCAGGTCAGCGTACTAACCCCGCCTTTACACCTCACTTATTGCCCACTACATACCTGTCCTGGATTCTGCTTTAGATCACATGCTGCTGTCTGGTTTGATGTAGCAGCCTGCTCGCTCTGGGTGCTTGATGTGTGTTTCTGAGTGCTGTCATGGTTGAGTTATGATGGGCTGTCATGTCTAGCAGCGCTGCAGCGATTCCTCCTGCTAACATTTCTGTACAGACAGCCAGGCTTCATGGCATGCCCTCCAGCCATGCCTGCATGGCAGCTGTCTTGAGTTTCTGTGCTTTCACTGCTGATGTCTTGTTTTCTCTCTGTTGCTCTGCTGAGTTGGTTCGGTTTAGCTGGATGACATGTTTGTCTGAATTGCTCATATATGTTGCTGATGTGATCAATTACACAAAAAAAATAAATAAATAAATAAAAGGATTTAGTATGCATTAGTTATCTCATGCTCTGTCACATTGTTCTCTATGCAGCCCACTTTTAGGCCATTTTGAAATGCTTTAAGAACACCAGAGGGCAGCCACGGTCATTTGGCAGTTACAGGCAGTTTGACTGATTCAGCGGGGGTGTTTGAATGTTTAGCACTTTATATAGTACTATCAATCATACGTTGGAATTTTTATAGTTTATTGCTTCTTAGTATCGAAGACCACAAAGACCATACCTTTTCTGAATGAGATTTCAGTCTGATGAGGCTAATTTCCCATCTCCAAATCAGGCCCAATGAAACAGCCCTATTAAGCATATATTTTTTGATGAACACATTAACAAATTTCTGATTCTGATTATATACAGAAGTTTCATCCATTCATGCTAAACATTCATTTTCATGCTAAACGTTCATTTTAAGGGAGAAACGATGGCTGGAATATGGTCATTAAAAAATTAAGTACAACTGCTCATGGTACTATAAACTACACAAACAAACATCTGGGCTGCAGGAAAAAAAATTTACATTTACGGCATTTAGCAGACACTCTTATCCAGAGTGACTTCCATGTCCTAATTACAGGGACAGTCCCCCTGGAGCAACTCAGGGTTAGGGGTCTTGCTCAGGGACCCAGTGGTGGTAGTGCCAGAGGTGGGATTCGAACTTGGGACCTCTTGAGCCACAGGTCCATAGGCAACAACCCTACCACTAGACCAGCGCCACCCCGAAATGAAATACAGTTCCTTTAAATAAGCTTTTTTTTCTAATAACCAGCAAAACACAAATCAATAAGCACATTTTTTTCTCTTTTTGTATCCATAATCTGTAACGTGATCTGCTAATGTGATTATTTATCAGTAATATTATCACAATTGATTGATTTGACAAACTTGCTCACCAGAGTCTAAGTGTGGTTATGCCACAGATGATAGACAATCCACAATTACAGTATTAAAGTCAAATATTTTTGGCCTTAATGCCAAATGTATGAAGAACATTAGGAATCTAAGGATGTTTTGACAGCAGCTTAAATAGTAGCATATTTAAATACATAGTGACTTAGGCTCATTTGCTGTTTCATCTAGAGGTCCTCTGGTATTGTAATAATGATTAACAAACCACGTATTGCACGATATCTGTCTAAAAACACTCCTTACACGTGTCCTGTTTATGAGTACGTTGTTATGACCTCGGGAATCCACTGTAACTGAGCAGCCCATCAGACAGATTGTTAAAGCAATGGGCCATTACACGCAACATTGCGTCCCAGTGGTCTTTAATGAGCGTGCAGATTTACGATGCTGTGACAGTTCCACAAACCCTAATGAACTGCAGCTCCAGCAGCACCCACTTAACTGGACAGAGAACAGGGGCAGTTTCCAGCAGGCTCCACCACTAGTTTGAAATGAAAACCACACATGTTCTAAATTAGAGCGATTATTGTTCTTTAGTGCAGGTGAAGGAACAGAGCTCCTGAAGGGTTGGCAGGATGAGAATGAGTCGCTATTTGCTTCAGGCGATTCTTTATTTCAATGCCAGCTTGCTTTCTAGTAAAAACAAACCATGCCATCAACATTAGAGAATTAGTCAGTTATGATAAAGTACCTTTAACCCTTTTTCTTTTCTACTCAGCCTTGTAAACCAAAAATCACGGGCGTATTCCTTGTTCGTGCCTGGGGCAGCTGTGGCCTAGTGCTTAGCGATTTAGCCCCAGGATCAGAAGGTTGTTGGTTTGAATCCCAGACCAGTAGGTTGCTCTGAGGTACCCTTGAGCAAGGTACTGTCCCCTTCACTGGTCCCCGGGTGCTTTAAATATCTGCCACCTGCTGCACGTGAGTATGGGTTAAAAGCACAGGTTGTATTTTGTAGTGTCGCACTGTGTGCTTTGCTGTGTTTCACGCTGATGTGAATAGTCACTTTCACTTTAATATGATAGGTAATGCGTAAGGTTATCTAGCTTTTTGTTTATCAGTATTAGCTAAGCTCCGGCTCATGACAGAAGTTCGCATGTATCTTGTAATGAAACTGAAATGACCTGCACCCACTCAGACTGGCAAAGGCTGCTCAAAATGGCTTGAACAATTTAAACACTTTTAAAGAATCCCTGGACATATCAATTTAGAAAAGTCTGGATCATGATTCTATGGACACATGCAAAATTCCTGTTTATGTGCTGAATTGTATTTGAAATTGAATTTGTATTGGAAACAAAAAAGTGATGAATTGTCATTGTGAAACACAGTACACATACAGTGAACCACAACCTCTGCATTTCACCCATGCACACCGTGCAGCAGGGGGAAGCTATTTAAATTGCCTAGGGAGCAGTGATGGGGATGGTACCTTGCTCAAGGGTACCTCAGAACAACCTACTGGTCTGGGATTCAAACCCAAGACCTTCTGATCCCGGGGCCAACTCCCTAACTCCTCACCTAATGCCTCTCAGGCTGTAAACATAATTCCTGCATAATGCTTGGTTTGTAGATTATTTACAGATGAATAAAACTTTGTTAATAAATCATTATTGCATTTAACTACTTGCCCTAAAATTAGCTCTCTTATGCCACCTAGTGCTTAATTTTGACTAAGAGCTCCAGTTCACTTCATGGCATTATTTTACTGAGGTGTGAGGTATGTGTATTATCTCTTTTAAAGCTATGATACATTTTATGTTTTTGAAAAAAGAAAAATGAAAAACACTTTTTTACTCTTTTTTCCTAGCAGTTTCCACCCTATTGTTATACAGCATGTGCATTAGTGTTGCCTGTGTTTGTAATTCAATTAATAAAATCAGCCTGTTTGAGCACACACACTATTTCATGTTATTATTCGCCTTCAATTTCTGAAAAACACAGACATTTTGGAAGTGCTTTCTCTGTTGATTGTCTGAGCCTTTGCCAAAAAAGCAGTGAGAAGAAAATGTTATTATGATACTGTTTTTTGTTTTATGTAAAACATCTCTAAAATTCACCGTTTGTGTATTCTTATATGTACTTATTATTATATGAGGTCATTACTGCCACAGACTAGGCTGTAATGAATCAACCACGACTTTATTATTTAGTAAAAGTCTGTAATATTTCTCTTGTTAGACACGTGGCTGTTTTCTTGTTCTGGAACAGTGCGTTCGTGATAGTCCGTCGACCAGTCCTGCTTCTTCTCTGACTTTTCCCCATTAAGCACCCCAGAACACTGGATTTGAAGGATGAAATAAAAGATGAGGGGATATTGTCCAAACGTACTTACTTTAAATATATTGAGGAATTTCTTCAAAATTTCTAAAATAAATTAAAAAAAATAACAGTCAAATGGAATAATTCTGCACATTTAAAAATAAATTTTTACATTTTACGTACTTACAAAATTGCATAAAAACAGTTAAAATACTTATTTAAATACAGTTTAAATAAAAAAAATTGTGTTAAATTAAAAAAAGCCAAATCATTTTATTTTTCCCAAAAATATATTTTCCTGCATCTGAGTATCTGTTTGTATGTCTTTGTCTTTCTCTGAATATAGTATGAAATCTGTGTATGAAAGTGACTATTCTTGTCATTGTGAAACACAGCACAGTACCACAGTGAGACCTCTGCATTTTACCCATGCACACACGTGCAGTAGGAGGCAGCTATTTAAGGTGCCCGGGGAGGGGTGACAGGGACGGTACCTTGCTCAAGAGTACCTCAGGGCATCTCTGTTTGTGCATGTGTCTGTCCGTTTATTTCTGTCTATTTTTGATCAGGATATCTAACTGTTAATTTATATGTCTGTCTACCATTCTGTTGAATGCATATTTATCTATCTGTACCTATTTTTGTCCTTTTAAGGGTCATATTTTCAGCCAGCCCCTGTCGATGTAACTCCACCAGCACTGAATACCTTCCACCTTGGATCACAAAGACCAGAGAAAGGTTCACTGCCTGTCACATACAACACAAATGATTCCTCCTTTGTGCTTTTCTTTACCTTTTTTGCTTGCAGCAGACGTCTCATTCTGAAATATTTTCCGAGACCCCCAGATGCCTCGTGTTTGCAGAATGTCAACATTTACCCAGAGTGGACTGTGGACTGGGCGAGGGGATTAAGGAGGCTGGTTTATTTTCCTCTTTGGAATGTTTCTTTGTGCCTGCGCCGCAGCCTTTAGCTCATCATCATCCCTCCGTCTGCTTTTGTCCTCCTCCAGCAAGTCTGAACCATGCAGAGTCAACACCAAACGGGCCCTCAAAAGCAACAGCTTGAGTGGAATTTCGATCCCTGTCGCAACAGCACTTTTAAGCCATGTTCCTTGCTCTTCTCATTAAGCAATTTGAGCCCAAAACCCTCCAACCCGGGGTCATGTCTGAGCCGAACCGTTGAGAGAGCGAGAAAGCTGGGCTGGAGTGTTTATTCCAGCCTGTCTGCATCAATCGTCACAGGAGTCTGACTGATGTCTGCTGTGTGTGTGTGTGTGTTTGCTTGTGTGTGTGTGTGTGTGTGTGTGTGTGTGTGTGTGTTTGCTGACATTAGGCCCACTGATGCCTTGCAGGTCACCATCATTCATCATATGCAGACCTTGGTGTAAGCCATACAGGACACTTGAATGTTTGGTACCCTTATTATGGTACCTGTGGTACCTCTCTTTTCTTCTGACTTATGTTTAGCTGAATATCTAAATATACACTATGGGCCACTTTCCCAGACAGGGATTAGCCTAGTCCTGGACTTAACAGGGTCTGTGAGGAGCCTTTGAAAATGACTAGATTAATCCAGTTCTATGAAGAAATGCCTTCTACAGTGTGTGCACAATTATTAGGCAAGTGACTATTTTGACTATATCATCATTTTAATCTGCATATTTCAACTCCAAGCTGTTTAAATTTGAATGCTAATTGCATTTAAGATTTAATGAGGGCGGTTGTAAATTTGAAAAAAAAAAATAAATAAATAAATTAAATTAACTGCCTAAGAGGGCAGTGGTGGCCTAGTGGTTAGGGTGTTGGCCACATGATCGGCGGATCGGGGTTCGAACCCCTTCCCAATGGGTTGCCCTGAGGTACCCTTGAGCAAGGTGTCGTCCCCGTCCCGCTCCTCCCTGCGATGGGCTGGCGACCTGTCCAGGGTGCGTCCCCCGTCCCTCGCCCTGTGTGCGCTGGGTTGGACACCAGCGCGACCCCGTTTGGGACAAGCGGCAGATAATGGATGAATGAATGAATGAATGGATGGATGGATGGAGGGATGGATGGATTAACTGCCAAAGATTTGAGAAGAATCAAAGGCAAGATGTTCAGTGCTCAGAGCCAAGGCAAGGGAGACTGAAACCTCACCACCACTGAAAGATGATCAGGAACTTTAAGTCGCTCTGGATAAGAGAGGTGCCCTAGTGTTTAGGGAGTCGGCCACAGGATCAGAAAATTGTGAGTTCGAACCCCTTACAGTAGGTTACCCTGAAGTACCCTTGAGCAAGGTATCATCCCCATCACTGCTCCCTGGGTGCTTTCGTAGCTGCATGGTGCTGCATGGGTTAAATGCAGAGGTGGTGGCCTAGTGGTTGGAGAGTTGGAAAATTTAGAAAAATGGTTTTGGTTCTGTGGGCTACCTAAAACTTGTTCAAATATATAAACCAAAATGATCAACCAGCAAAGATTCAGCGTTGACAACATGAGGTTTAGGGAGATTTGTGCAGTTTGCTTGATTTGATCTTGAGTTTGATTCCCAGACGAGGTGTCCCAGGTCCTTTCTGTGTGGACTGGACACGTTCTCCCTGTGTCTGTGTGGGTTTCCTTTAGGAGCTCCGGGTTCCTCCCACCAAAGACATGCATGTCAGGGCGATCAGAGATGCTAAATTGCCCCCTTGATATGAACGCGTGAGACAGTGTGTTGTTTGTTTATGTTGTGTCTGCATTGTAATGACTGGTGACCTGTCCAGGGTGTGTCCCCACCTAATGGCCTGTAAGAGCTAGGACAGACTCCAGCACCTCAGGACCATACTCAGGACAAGCGGCTCAGAAAATGAGCGAGTGAACATGAGGTTCATAGACAAATATGCTGCTTAGCTGAATCACGGGTGTTTCTGCTACCTAATGTCTTTCTGGCCCCCAAACGAAACAGTTCCACAATTAATATCTACTATTAGTTTTAAACGGAAAGGAAAATAGCAGATAGAATGACTAATAAATACATGTTTGGGGTTAAATATAGATGAATTGTTGAACTATAAATATTATTATTTAAAATATTAGAATAAAAATTATTATTATTATTATTAATAATCATCGTCATCATCATCATCATCATTATTGAATTTTTTGTTAGTTAGTTTGAATTTAAACTGTATCCAGAGAAGTCTTCTGAAATGTCTCCTGAATAGACTCATCGTAGGTCATTCTTTTGTTAAACATCAGTGTTCAGCCTTGTTGTTATTAGTTCACAGATCCTTGACCCAGTCAGTCATTTTCTGCCGCTTGTCCCAAACGGGGTCGCGGGGGAGTGCTGGAGTCCATCCCAGCGCACACAGGGCGAAGGACGGGGGACGCACCCTGGACAGGTCACCAGCCCATCGCAGGGAAGAGCGAGATGGGGACGGCACCTTGCTCAAGGGTACCTCAGGGCAACCTATTGGGAAGAGGTTCGAACCCCCGATCCTCCGGCCAACGCCCGAACCACTAGGCCACCGCTGCCCCAGATCCTTGACCCTTCAGCTTCAATTTAATTTTGTGATGAACTTCAATGCTCTCGGGGGACTTCACAGGATGCAGATGAACCTAAACCTAATGTATTAAATATATTGTTAAGGAATAGTTCTCCAGTCTTCCTGAAGGAAAGTGTTTTTGGCTCTCATTTACAGAGCAGTACCTGAGCTGTTAAGCCACACATTGACCTATGTATGAACCCTCACTCATAAGAAAGCGTCTTAAGACATGAAGCAGTGAAGAAACCATTGCAGAGGATTCCAGATGACCAGGTGATTCATTTACTGCTGATGCTGAATGCGGAATGATTGGAACCTCTTACCTGCCTGGCACAGTAAAACATTTGCTTCCATTTATTCATTTTAATCTACTCTGCTGTGGTGGCCAATCAGTTTGGGACTAGGCCCCATGATTGGAAGGGAGTGAGTTTGAGTCCCAGACCAGTAGGTTAACCTGATGTACCCTTGAGCAAGACACCTTCCCCCAACACTGCTCCACTGTGTGTGTATGGGATGAATGCAGAGAATGTATTTTTGTTGTGGTTCATTATGCTGTGCTGCATCTTCACAATGACAAATAGTCACTTTCACTTTCAAAATGCCAATGATGAAACTGACAGCCATAACATGGTATCAAAAAGGTACTTGCAAAATATAAAGAAATAAGGGGTGGCTCAAGACTTGGCTCACTGCTGTATATTATGTAGACAGGAGGTGGAAAAAAAGTTGTGGGTGGAAAGCCTTGGTGGCTGTTCTGCTCTGTGCTGGCCACCAGATGACGACAGATTACTAACATTAGCTTGAACGCTTTTATTAATTGGTTAATTGAAATCCCGAAGGAGCAATTTACGAGCCCTTGAGCTCATAGCTTTCATTTCACTATTTTGTGACTGTATTATATATCCTTTATGATTCAAGAACATTTTATTTCCTAGATCTCTGGGGTTTTTCTCTATGGGAACCCAGTGGTGTCCTGTAGACAGATAATTACGAGTTCAAAAAGTGCAGACAAATGACGTATTATTTCTAATTTGGCCGCGTCGCGTGCGTCACGGGGACGTCATTACCGGAGATTGCAGTAGTAATAATTTGCGTCCAAAAAGTAATTTCATTGCATGTGTGTTCCAAAAACATCCAAAAACAAATCCCATCTTTATTACCACCACTTTATTGTCGTGTTCTCAGTGAGTGTACAGGAGAAACGAATAAAACACACTACTGCTATAAACACACACATTCACACACACGCACACTCACACACACGCACACTCACACACACACACACACACACGTACACTTTTAGCAGCTGGTCCCCATCTGTCTCACACAAGAAGTGTGACTCTTGACATTCGTGCCAAGAAGCTCTAATATATACAAATCTGTAGAAAAATATAATTTAGTGTGAGTGTGAGTTATTCCAGGAGTTGCACGGACAATGAGAGGAATAAAAAGAAGGAAAAAACAAATGGAACAAAATGGCTAAATAAATAAAAAAACACCATCAAAGCCTCTTGCTCGTTAAATAAATAAGGAAAAAATGATTTAAGGCTTCTCATTAAAGAGGCGGGAGGTCACGTGAAGCTCGCGCCGGTCTCCGTGTCGAGCGCGAGCGGGTGGAAGGAGTCTCTGCGCAGAAACCACGAGCCCACCGTGAGCAGCGCGCGCGCGTACCAGTGCAGCCCCTCCGCCTGCTGTTCCGGCGCGCGGTCGCAGGGTCCGCGCGGCCGCATCCACGCCGCGAGCGCGTGCCCCAGTCTGACAGGCGCGAGCGCCCAGTGCGCCCAGCGGTGCTGCTCCACGGCGGCGTAGCACGAGGCGAGCACGCGGTCCACCACCAGCGTGCCGTGCGCCGTCACCGGGGCGTAGGCGCCCTCGCGCTGCAGCTCCACCGCGCGCACACGCGTCACGCGGGCGCTCTTCAGGCGCCCGCCGCCGTCCTCCCCCTCCTCCTCCTCCTCCTCCGGCGCGACGAACACGTGCTGTCCGGCCCGCACCGAGCTTGCGAAAAGTGCCGACATGGCGCTGCCGTTGCGCGCGCGCACGAAAACGAGGTGCGCGGCGGTGAGCGTGAGTCGCCTCGCGGGCTCCTCCGTCTCGATGACGATGAAGCGCCGCCTGGCGCGCGCCTCACGGTCCATGAACATGATGAAGTCACTGAACACCGCGCGCCCCTGCTCATCCGCCGCCAGGATGCGGTCGCCCGCGCGCAGGTCCCGCACGAGCTTCGTTCCCCCGTCCTCCAGTTGCACCGTCGCAGAGCCCGGGAAACAGCCGCCCGACTTCACGGCCAACGAGTTCTCTGGAGGAGAGACGGGTTTAGGACAGGATTAAACGAGTTAAAAGAAATCTTTCGGCCATCCGTCCCAATACTTTCGGACACTTTGCGGGCCAAGCTGTTATAGAGGGGCACTGCCTGGACGCTTGTGAGCCACCAGGGTCAGTGCCAAGACAGTTACCAAGACCTCATGCCAGTACTTGGTGTTCTGATGGTTAAATGCAATCAGATTCTCATGCCAATGTTTCAGAATCTGTACTTGCCTTTGATCAAAAATATATTTTTTAATCTTGTGTTAATCTGGGTCTTGAAAGCTAGTGCAGGGCCTTACGCCCAAGTGGACCAAATTCATCAAAGCACTAAAGGTCTCCTGAACTTTAGGCATGATCCAGAGCTAGGAACTGTCCAAACCCAGGCTCTTCAGCTGAGTATTCACAATACAAATGTAGCATGGGTTCGAATGCAGATTAAGTATGAATTTAAGACTAATAAATTAAATTTGGGCAAGACAAAGATAATCTGTTTCAGAAGGACAAAGCAGCGTTCACACTACTGCAGAAAAGGCACACTGATTGGGGAAAAAACATTATGAACACTGATAAAGTGTAAAACTGGACTAAGCATTTTCAAAGTCATATTAACATTGGTGTTAAAAGTGTGCTTTGGTCCAAGACTGGGCTTTATGAACAGATGAATGGTGCGTGGGTAGTGACCCTTGGCAATGGACTACAATAAATCCTAGTCTAGTAATCTGGTTCAAGGATTGATCAGATTATAAAATTGAATCTAGATTCAAAATTAACCTCAATCTGTGGATCCCATCTATGACATTTGAAATCCAAGCCACTAAACGTACTAATTTGGGATTTTCTTTTTTGGTGGAAAACCATTATTGACAATACAGTTTACTCCAAGACTAGATTTAATCCAAATCCAATAAACCAGACAACGGAGAACACCAACAGACTGATTTGATTTAATCCCATTGGAAAGTGAATCCACGCTGGCACAGACCATCCTTAGCTGTTAACCAGTAATCTACAGCAAAAGTTCAGTGTGATCAACGCTTAAATGCAGATTAAAAAGGATTTTAAGTCTTGGAAATTGGCCCATGGAGAACATGACTAGGGTGATCTGGTTTAATCCATATTAAAAGTGAATCCACATTGGAGATCACATATTTAATCTCTCGAAAAAGGGAGACATGGTTAGAGAGACTTCAAATCCTTAAATCACTTTTCTTACAAAAACATCCAAACATTTAAAAAAAAGTTACAGCTTTTTCTGTATTTTTTTAAACTTCCCCGTTTTGAGTCCATTATATTTGTGACAGAATGGAAACCGATGCACTCATCTATTCAGCCTATAGCAGTTTAGCTCCGCCCATTCATGATGATGTTTTTAGATCCAGACTGCTTTTGGAATGTGGAGCAGCCAATTAAAACAAGTCATTTAAATGTATCAGTCTTAAAGACATGGAATCCAAAACAGTGTATGGAGTAAAGATTGAATCTGAGTACAAAAATGTATGGAGTGGACCTCAGAGGAGACAAACTGTCATGGTGGACCAGCAGAGACGTCCCAGCCCTGATTAAAATGCAGTTGAAATGTAAATGCTACATGTTTTTTCGGCTCTCCTTAAACAGCTGCTAATTGAAAAGTGGGGGAGCATTGTCATTCTAATAGGCAGACTGCTCTGACACTGAGGCCATTTATTTAGGTGCTTATGTGTGTGAGTGTGTGTTTGCTCAGGTGCAGCAGCTCTTACGTGCAAACACACACACACACACACACATACACACACAGCACAGGGCAGATGCACCTTACAATCTGCTCAGCTTCTCCTGCAAGAATGGCATGCATTTACATTGTAGGTGGAGGCCTAAGTGGTGTATCAGATGTGTGTGGATTGAGACAGCTCTTCACACTCAAGATCCCTAAACCCTGCATGCAGCCCGTGCAGAGAAGAGTCCTCGGTGTGAAATTAAACACCCACAGTGTTGCATTAAAATCTTACAGCATTCACACAAGCCTTGGAAGTTGCAGTTATGGCCAGTGATGGCAGTGACAGTTTCATTTTTGTATGAACTTCTTCATCCTCTGAGCTCATAGAACCAAGTTGAGTATACTCTTAAGTCCGGGTGGGTAAGCAGAAGAAGGCATATTTTAGTTACTGTTAGTTTAAACAAAACATCAAAAAGTTTCAAAATTTCAGCAAAGTTGCTATAATAAACGATCAAAAATGGCTTATGATAAACTACTGTTGTACATTACATTAGAAAATATTTTCATATTTTCAAGTAAGAGATGCAACATCCATTTCACAGAGATAATAATTTCCCTTGCTTTTCACAATAAAAATATATAAACATAGTTTAAATTAAAGGGGAATTTATTTGTATTATTATTTTTTTTACTATTAAATTATTCAATTATATTTTTTCCCCCAAAGAATTTTCTAATCAGCCAACATCAGCCCTGCCTATCATGCCTAAATCTTAGGACTGTTTCAGCCCAGATTTTTGATAGAGGCTTAATTCAAGGCAACCAATCAAGCATATACCATTTACATATTAAAGGCACAGCCATGTTAATTTGAACAAAAACAAGAGAAAATAGATTGTGACTGGTTTTTTGGACATGAACAGGGACCTTCAATGTGCCCGAGTGCGGTTTGATGGAGTTTGAAATGAGATGAGTGTAAATCCCACCTGCTTTAACGGAGCAGTGTATGTGTGCTTTGGACTCGTAGTAAACCCAGTCGAACCCTGCCTCCACAGCCAGCCTGGACAGCATGCCGTATTTGCTCTTGTCTCTGTCAGACGTGGTGATGTCCACTGCACGGCCCTCATAATGCAGAGACTCCTCCAGGTGATTTCCGTCTTCATCCCAGCCCTCCGTCACGCGCAGCTTCACACCAGGCCACTGATTCATCACTGAGATGGCCAGTGAGTTCAACTTGTCTTTACAGCGCTGAGAGAGAGAGTGAGAGATGGATAGAGAGACATACAGACAGGTAGAGAGAGGGGGTTGGGAAAGAAAGAGAAAATGAGATACATATACTTGTGCGCACACATTTACAGTATTGTTTCTTCCCTGCTGCTCAACAGAGGCTTTTCCCTGCTCTTAACACCCCACTGTTGATCTCATGACTTTTTTTAATATGATGAGCTGATGGATCAGGTGTATTAGAGCTGGACTCCTGCATCTCTGTCTCCACTGCACTTTACTGGTGACATCTGCCTTCGCTACCCTCTCCAAAACGCTGATCAGGAACAGCTGAAAGTCCAAGTCATTCCTTAGTGTGGTTTAAACACACACCATCTTCACATTGTATCATGGATGCCTAAATTCAAGCGCACGTTTGTTTTAAGTTTAGAAGACTGTCCTTTATCCTAATTTACATACGAACATGACTTGCTCAGCCTTAATCCTACAATATATTAATATTAAAGTTCTGCCATCAGTCTGGGTCCTGACCACATCTGACATACAGGGGTATCCATGTTAACTTGGGGTTTCAGGGATTAAGTCTGAAACTGAATTACGCAGCCGTGGATATTCTCCATTGAAATGGGAACCCAGTGCAGGTCTATAGGCTCAGTGTGTCCATAGCCAACAACAGACAGAAGACCAAACCAGAGGGACAAATCTGCCAGCATATATTGGGAAGACACTGGGAGGACAAATGAATAATACACATCATGATGACAGTTTTGTAGAAAGATGATACTAGCCCAGAACCAGAGATGCAACTGGGCAATGATGGGCAACCTAGTGCTCACATGAAGAGTCTAGACCCCCCCTCCCCCCAATTCCCCAACAAATGACTTCCATTAAGGAAGCCGAGCAACATTTCAGGCGTAATTGGAGTATCATTGGCCTAATGGCCAATAATAGACGCGCTGATCACTCCTGACCCAGATTAGGCCGTGAAAGCCGGGTCAGCAGACAGGCTCCGCTCAAGAAAGTGCGCAAACTGAGAAAGCGCGCACAGGACCGGGGGCGTCCACGGCTTAAGTGCAGGTCAGGATCTGGGCTCTATAACGTGGATCAGTGCAGTGATGAAGACGTTTGGTTAAATGGTTAATGAAATATTACTCTACATATTCAGGGTTAAGAGGACAGAGCGCTCAGATCAGACGGAATAACGTGCGCCCGAAGTGTTCTCCGTTGCGCGTGTTCTCCGTACCTGGGTCATCAACCGGTCCGCGTTCGTGTTCTCCTCATCCTTGAAGATGATATCAGGGTTGTAGTTGGGCGTGAGCTCCTTAAACCGCTCGGAGTTCCTGGTGATTTTGCCCTCGTACTTGCCGCTGGCGCCGAGGGTCTTCTCGGCCACGTTGGGGATGAACTGCTTGTAGGCGAGCGGGGTGAGTTTTTTGGGGTGCCTGCGCCTCCCGTAGCCCCTGCCGGGACCGCAGGCCAGTCCGCAGCCCGAGAGAAAGAGGCAGAGAAGAGATGCGAGAGCGACCCTCCTCAGCAGCAGCATTGCGCTCCGGCTCTCCGGAGGTCTCAGGGGTCCGAGCAGCGGTTTGGGTCTCCTCTTCCCTTTCGTTTTCCCCTCTCTCTCTCTCTCTCTCTCTCTCTCTCTCTCTCTCTCTCTCTCTCTCTCTCTCTCTCTCTCCCCGCCGCTGCTGCTGCTCTCCCGAGGCAGGTGCAGTGAGGACCCTCCTCGTGGCGGAGAGCGCTGCCCGAGTTCAGCTCTCGATGCTCAGCCTGGCAGGCTTAGACCCGTGTGAGCGAAGGCAGCCTCTAACTCCTGTACATTACAGCCTCGAGCTGAGGCACAGCGAGGCAGCTCATTGGCCCAGAGGAGAAAAGCTGCTGTGATGTTATTCCACCTCCAACTACATCCTTCTGAGGCTTACCTGCCCACTGGACTTAGAAAGTTCTAAAGGAGCTCTCTCTCTCTCTCTCTCTCTCTCTCTCTCTCTCTCTCTCTCTCTCTCTGTCTCTCTCTCTATCTATCTATCTATCTATCTATCTATCTATCTATCTATCTGTGTGTGCATGTGTATGTAATTTATATATAGGAAATTATGAAGGATTCCTACTATTTTTATAAGATCAAATCATCCTAATACATAAAATGTGCCATAGCTTTTTTTAATGAAAAAATGATATTATTTAATAATATAAAATATTAGCATTTTTAATTCAGCAAAGAAAAGAACCCAGCAATAATTATGCTATGAATAATGCAAATATGCACATGCAGTCTTACAAAAAAATACAAAAAATTGGACACCCCAAGATCAATGGTTAATTTCAGTGTTTTTATGTTTTTTCATTCTTCATTTGGTGTCCATATGAAGGCTTGGGTGTGAAACATTCATTTTTTCTGCTTTCGCTGCGAAGGTTGGACGATCAACCATCTCTGCAAACTGAAAATCACATGTTTTTTCACCAGGTTTCTCCGTAATAAATCACGGGCCCTTGTATGTCAGCAAATCCTTTCAGCAACAGAAACATGACTTAAGGGATTAGTTCACCTAAAACATTAATTTGGCAGAGGAGAAGGGCTAACTAGTTGGACAAAGTGCACATTATGCAGAAGGAGTCGGTAACTGATATCTATTACCCCCAATGCCATGTTTGCACTGTTATGCATGGTTGTAACTGCAATCTGGTACCTTTTGTGCAGGGGTTTCAGTTTTATTTAATTCAATTTTGATCCCAGATCAGCTTCCCTTCAATGTTACTGCATATTTTCAGATATAACATAGATCGACACTGTTATGGATTTATCTGAGCCAGTCTTTGGGCTCTGCTTTTGTTTTTTTTGGAAAGATGGCACTGCGATGAATCACTCAAAGCTGAGGATGACAGGACACCTCTATAGGATCTGAATGACTAAAATAATCTCACCTCTGTGTTTGCGAAATCAATTGTTTTACAATCTTTTACGTTCTCTGTGTTTAATGGACACAGAGTGGTCTCGTCTTTGTCTTTCCTGACTCGCTTCTCAGAATTCTTCTCCCACCTTGGTCCCGTCACCCAAAAAGAATGAATTCTGAAACCACGACACTTTCCCTGTTTAGACTTGCAGTGGTTCTGCAACATTGTCATGTAAGTGAGCAAAGCATCACTTTCGTGCCACTTTCTGGGGGCTGACCTTCAGAAGGCTTGCACTTGCCATACAAACCTTATTCTCCCTCTATCAGGGAACTGTCAGATGTGTCAAGTGTAAAGATGTTAAGAACTTTATGATTCTCTAAGGTTATCCAAAACAGATTGATTGTAGTTTTATACTAGCAAAGCCATAGTACACATTATTAATGCTCAAAGACTGAGGTTAATGGAATAAATGATTGGAACCAAACCTTGCGTTTGCAGATACGATTTTATACCTCTGATATAAAGCATTAAATGCAAGTTTTTATACATAATATAGTGCATACTTTTTTTTGATTGATTGGATTAAATGAATAAAAATAGTTCAGGAGTCAATATCTATTCCAGCTGCAGAATAACCACTATAAAGCCTCCAGAAAGGACATAAACATTCAAGAAATAATTCTGTTTAAACTGAATGCTTTGTGGATATCTCCTCTTTTTAGTGGTATCATTCGGTGTACGGGGTAGGTCAAGATTGTTCATTCATCTTGAAGAAGTATTGAGATGAAAAACCTTTTTTAAAAAAGATTAATAAAAAATATTAAAATAAAACTTTTTTTTAATCTGAGCCAGTTTTGGTTTTGTTAAGGTCATAAAGTGAGTACCACACTTTTTTTTTAATGTTTTTAACCATTTGAAGAGGTTCCAGTTGACTGACAGCTGTCAAGACTCTGTGAACTCAGTGCTGTAGAACAGAACTCACACATGCCTGCTAGAAAACTGAGGCTGATTCCAACAAAGTCTGCACTGCTGTGTACTGATCCTGTCACAGCTGCTATGCATTGAGAAGAAGTTGCCGATAGTGTGTGAAATGCCATATTTTCATGAGAAACAATACATGTTTCATCAGAATCATTTTCAAACCAACTCATCATCCAGGATATTCCTATGGCTGTGCAGCACTTAACCCGAAAATCTAAAAAATGGGGCTTGGAATCACACCACAAAAACACTGATGTATGTTAAATGGTGATTTAATGTATAATATTTATTAGCAGCAAGTGTGTGGTTATAATTTATATGAGTGATAATTTAAATGTCCATGAGGTTTTTGTCTTCCCAGAAATTCTGTCTTCCTATTGATTGATCTGAAGAATATCAAAGAATGACTTTATTACTGGTAACATGTCATGCTGATAAGACATTACACACTAAAGTCAGCGTTTAAAGCAGGGCTGAGCTCATCTAGTCCTGGAGGGTCAATTGCCTGCAGAGTTTACTAGTTGTCCTCTCAAACACAGATAAAGTTACTTCAGATAAAAAACTTCTGCCTTTATTTTGGATTGATCTGAAGTATATCAAAGAATGAGACGTTATTAATAAAAAATAGTGATGTTCAGTTGACATAACACTAAATTCAGGCCTAGTGGTTTGGGTGCTGACCCCAGGATTGGAAGGTCCTAGGTTTGAATCCCAGACCTGCGGTTCCCTTGTTACCATCCCAATCGCAGCTCCCCGGGTGCTTCAAATAGCTACCCTCTGCTGCATGTGTGTGTATGGGTGAAAAGCAGACATTGATTTTCATTGTGTCTCACTGTGTGCTGTGTTTCAATGACAAATAGTCACTTTCACTTGTTCTTAAACAGTTGACTTTTACTATCAGAGGTTGCATTTTGTTGTGGCTCACTGAGTGTTGTGCTGTGTACTCACAAGGATAAGCTGTCACTTTCACTTTCACTTCACTTCATGAGTCTGAATCCCTGGGAATTTTTTGCTTAAATGTGCCAATTAGGAAATTTTCAGTTCGCTCTTATCAAAGGCAGAATAAATCTAGCTTTGACCAAAAATGGAGAAATGGACCTATTCTAGTAACGCGAAAAGACAAAGTTTATGAAGGGTTCTTGAATGTTTTGGTTTCTACTTTACCAAAAATGCATTTTGTAGAACATCTTCCTTGGAAAAATAGCAAGGCATAAATGTAGCAGTGGCCTAGTGGTTAGGAAGTAGGCCCCGGACCGGCAGGTGCTGAGTTCATATCCAAGGTCAGTAGGTTTCCCTGAGGTAGCATTGAGCAAGGCACTGTCCCCTTCACTGCTCCTCGGATGCTTTAAGAAAACTGCCCCCTGCTGTATGAGTTGAAAGCAGAGGTTGCATTTTGTTGTGTTTTACAATGACAATTAGTCACTTTCACTTAAAAACTAGTTAACATTTCTATATCATTTATCACGAATCATTATAAATGACCCAAAATGAATGTACATTTTAAAGCTACTTGACTGAATAATTATAATGTGAGCTCTCGGACAAGGCAAACAGCTGTTTGCAATGCTGGTGTCTGTGGTGCTCCTTTAAGAAGATGAGCTTTAAGTGTTGAGGTAGAGTCTTCGCAAAAGGATAGGAAAAAGTCCAATTTGTGAGATGAAACCTGTGCTGTGTTTGATTGGGCAGCTCTAGCAGACAGTCTTTACCTCGTGTGCCTTGTTCTCTGGGGACGCAGCTCTGTCAATCCACCAAGCGAGACATACGCTAATTTTAGTGAGCACACACAAGAAGGTCAAGATCCTATTAAAAGTGAAGATTGAATTCCCAGCTCATATAAAAAAGAGAGACAGCTGCTTTAGACTGTTAGCTTTGTATTTTAAAGGATTTCTGCAACGATTTCCTCTCAGCACCATTTCTCCTGGCTAGCAGGCCCTTTGACTAATGTGCATGACATTTTGTGCCAATATGGCGCTCCTGCTGATAAACAACTTTTGCCTACAGAAGAGTATTCCCTGAGTAAGGAGTATTAGCTTTTAGTGTGAAAAGATTGGAAGTGGTGAGGGATGATGGCTTTGTATGTCTTTTTTGCTCTCAACGTTATTCTCTATTGACTTTATTTGCTTTGCCAGTTCCAAAAGGTTAGGAAAGGGCAGCGCTAAAATGGTGCTCCAGTCTAGACTCAGATTTAGAAGCATTTTCCCTTGCTTCAAATGCAGCTAATCAGCCAAGTTTGGTGTCCAAAATGTTCTTCTTATGTCTTACACCAAAAATGTGAGGCTAATTTAGCAAAGAAAACAAGTTCTTAAAGCCTTGTCTTCAAGTGGATTTAGATGTACCAACTTAGTTTCAAGCTTAATATAATTTTGCTTCATCTGATACACGGCATATGGACAAGCTTTCTTCTATACCTGACAACGGCATTCTTACACTTTGGATTCAGTGAGTTTATTCAGTGAGTTGAACGAGAAAAAGGATTCAAGGTTACAGATGACGTTCATATTTAAAGAGCTGGTGTAGTGGCTACAGAAGAAGATGCAGGTATAAATCTGTAACCATGGCAACAAAGATTGGTGACCAGAGGCGTCAAGGCCAGCTGTGTTGTGAGCTTACGTAAAGCAATGAAATGGTTCTGTCAAATGAACTTTCTCCAGATGTAGTTGCTCAGCCAACAAAGTGGGCGTTCAAATTTTTGTTCTTTAGTTTTAAATTAGAGTCACACGGATAATGTAGATAAACACTAGAAATCAATCGTCATTGACCGCCTTCTCCTTACATAGTTTTTGAAAACATACTATATACGAAAACCGGCCCTTCATTTTTAAAACTCACAATTGATAACTCACCAGAGCCACAAGTTTTTGCCACCCAATTGGGACTGGAAGTTGGAGAGAGTGATTTTATATTATGTGCATTTTATATTTATATGCATTTATGAAAAGTACTGGGTGACTATTGACTTCTAGGATTTGTTTTGTTCAAAATTATATATGCAAAATTTGGACTCCAATACCACACTACAGTCATATCTTGTAGGTTTTGGATTTTTGCTAAATTAGATCTTTAAATCAATATGCTTATTTGAAGATATTGCTCTAAAATTTATATGAATGTATTAATTTTTTTTTTTTTTATGTTGTTTTTAGTGATTTATGAATTAGTGTGAATTAATGTGTTCTTGGTGTAAGTATCTGGAAAAGACCATTGCATTTTCACTGCATTTTCACAGAAGACCTATAATAAAACTATGAAATTTGTGTTTCCACCCAAACACACATGCTGAGCTGGCATGCAGTTTCAGGGCCTTACTATAACAGCAGGCCAGTGATGGACCTGCAGGGTTATCTGAAGGACTCTCTCCTACTGTCAGGGTTTACGCTTAGTGGTTGCATTCCACATAGGAAAGACTGACTATATTCACAGGCTCATGTAACTCAGAACTCTGCTTGCCAGCTATTAGTGGCTTTCCTAGACAAATTGTGTAAATCAGCCTCTAATTAGTAAGACAGCGACTATGCTTTGAAAGCTGATGTGATAAAACCTCAAGAAACGTGAAGCTTCTACACCATGAATGTTACCATTTTTCTGCTCAACAATGAACAGAGGCTCGCTGCCTGACATGCTGTTTCTCCTTTCCTGTAATAATTGTCATGACCTTTAAGAAAATAAACTTGTCCTCCAATGTGTCCTCCAAATCCAGCACAGCACTCTCTTTCACACCTTCTTCTCTTTCCTGTGTGAGAAAAGCAAAGGTGTGCTTCCATGCGGAGGCTATAGGAGTCCATTTCATAAAAAGAACCACACAGCTTTGCTAAGATGCAGGTTCTATCTTCTTTAATACTGTTGAAGAGAAGTACTATTTGGCAAATGTACTTGTTTCATTTTTTTTTCTTTTCAAATTTAGAAGAACAACTTTCAGAAAGGGGTTGCTTCACTAATCTGCTTCTTAAGTACTTCTACTTTGAAAAAAGCTGGTTAGTCTGCATGCTAGGCCTGGCTTTCATTGTATCCTCTCAATAAATAAAATACAAAGACATTCTATTTCTGATAAAAATTGACAACATATGATGATAAATTTGAAATTTTTACACAAGTTCTAGCAAATCCCCTGCAGTGTAAACCAAATGGCTGATGCTCCAGATTTTTCCTGCTAAAAAAAAGTTTTTCAAGGACAGAAACAATAAAGTCACATCTAAATTGTCAGTGGGCTAAATTGAAAATTCCACATACCTGCTTTTATGCTCAGGTTTGTAAATGTTTTTTCGGTAATTTAGTCTCTGCATAGTTTTGCAAAGCATGGATGTGAGGCTGGCCTTCCTTTCCATGCAATCTCAAGAATCCACAAAAGCAGAAAAGAGAAGTGAGCGCAAGGAAAGGGAGTTGGTTCTTCAGTTCATTTCGGATGTGAACAGGAGTCTTTCCATCAGCGGCGCCTTTCATTGGTTCACAATGTCAGGCTGCAGCTTGGATCGAATGGTCTGTCGCTATGGTAACTGTTGTGAACGAGCGGCGGGTAATTGGGCAAGGTGAGGTGAAGGAGTTTGCGAGGTGGCGCAGGCAGACTGGATCGATAAGGCCGGAGGTAATGAGGCCTTTCTGCCTGCTCTCGCTTCTTAGCTTTGCTCAGCTAATGCACTGAAAACTTTGCCTTGGATTATTTCAGGTGACTTATAATTGCACGATTAAAATGCAATACATGGAAAAGCAAAGGGGAGATAATCATGCAGTGGTGATTTTATTATGTATGTATTGTCCTCACAAAGCCAATCCAATAGCTAACTGATGCATCATGGCTGAGATTAGAGGCCTTTCTGATAATCCTTTCATGGTTTCAAAATTCAGACTCCACACATTATTATATCTGACTTGTTCAAGCTAACTCTAAATGATTAGAGGCCTTCTTAAAGCCTGATGGCAGGTACTGGGAAACAAAATTGTGCAAACGAACCTTTGCAGATTTGCAGTTTCACAAAAACACTGAACTTTTAGCCAGTTGAAACATGTTTATGAAGTGGCCCTTGATAATGCTATACAACAAGAAAGCATCACTTAATGTGATGTTAAACACTTGACTTTTAACTATGCTAGCAAGCAAACAGTGGTTAAGCTGTCACAGGATAACACCCTTCTCCATTTCCTGCAGAGGTTTTATGTTGTGCTCATATATTGGGGTTTAATCCTCCTTTCTCCTTGTAAAAGCAGCGTAACATGAAGAGAGTGCAGTGGATCATGTCTGCTAGAGTGTCTGTTTTTGATTTGCAAATTCTTGATTATGGCAAATTAGACTATTTATTTTAGCATCGTATATCAGTGAATTCAATGGGTTAACAAAGAATGCCCTTGGCAGCCATCCAGAATCATTAGTTAGCAAACCTAGCTGCATTCCAGACGTGAGTGTTTTTTCTTTAAGGTTTAAAGCATGCCCATTCATTCCTCGAAAGTCTTCAGCCAACATCCTATATCTCCTCTTGTGACTTTGGATTAGCAAAGTGGAACAATTGTACTAGCGATTTTGATGACCTGTGCACAATGACTTAGCAATAACATATACTGACCTCTTCATTAATATCTTCTTGCTGGAAATTGTAGTCCCTCTGTACCTGCCACACATCCCCTATTCCTTCATTTAGGTTCAGTTTCTGACCACAGAGCCAGTCATGGTATGTTTAGGTGTTGAACCCCACTGAACTTAACAGTAATACTGACAGATTAAAAAAAAAAAACAGCTCATCACCTGAAATTCAGCTCCACACATGATATCACATCATCCCCTTGTCAATGTTGCTGCAGAATGTTCTACCCCCAAGTAACATCAGGTCAGTGGGGGTGTTAAGACTCCATTGATCCACTGTCATCTGGGACAAGAGAAAAAAACTCTTTATCAATCTAGAGAAGTTCTGTCATGCTTCATGACATAATATCCTTAGTCGCAAAGGAATAAGGTGGTTCCACTTTATTGCAGTCACCTAACTGAATGGATTAACCATGCATCCCAATATAGCCTTTATTATTTTAGAGGTACCTGTATCGGGGTAAGAAAGGAGGCGCATGAAGTTAAGCACCCATCATGCCTAGTGCCTAGCGTACAAGCCTGCGGGGTCAGTGCTATGATCTGGGGTTGCTGCAGTTGGTCAGGTTGAGGTTCAGCAAAGTTATGTACCCATAGAATGAGGTCAGCTGACTACCTGAATATACTGAATGACCAGGTTATTCCATCAGTGAAGTTCTTCTTCCCTGATGGCACGGACGTATCCCAAGATGACAATGCCAGGATTCATCGGCTTAAATTGTGAAAGAGTGGTTCAGGGAGCAGAGACATCATTTTTACACATGGATTGGCCACCACAGAGTCCAGACCTTAACCCCATTGAGAATCTTTGGGATGTGCTAGAGGAGAATTTGCACAGCGGTCAGACTCTCCCATCATCTCTACAAGATCTTGATGAAAATGTAATGCAACTCTTGACCGAAATAAATGTGACATTGCAGAACAATGCCACAGTGAATCCGTACTGTAATCAAAGCTAAAGGTGGTCCAACTTTTATATTAGAGTACTTTTATGAGTTTATACACAAGCAGTGTATATCCCAAAGCCTATTTGCAAGTATGTTCATTTAATGAAAGCCTTTTAAAGAGTTTGCATTTTATATTTTTACATTTATATATTTATATATATTTTTGTTGTTATTTATTAATTCTCTATGACCTGTTACCAGTAATATTTTTGGGTTTTTCTTTTTTGTTAGCTTTACCTTTAAAATGAGTTTGTATTCATTTTATCATTTAATTTCATTATTTCATTATTATTTCATTATTTTCCTTCTAAACTTTAAAAAAGTTTTATTAACAAACAAAGAGAAATAATCTCAGTTTGGGATAAACTGGAGTGGCGTTTATGATCCAAAAGTGATCCTCTAACATCAGTACCTTACCTCACTAATGCGCTTGTGGTTGAATGAAATCACATCCTCCCGACATCTAGTCTAAAACCTACTACTATAGCCTCTATAATAAAATCCTTGATTCTGGAAGAAACTTTGGTCTGAAACTTTGATCTAAAATCCATTAAACATATAAAGTCTTCCAGAAGTTGCCTACACAAAAATGGTGTTTAGTAAAGTCCAATTTGTTGAAAAAACTCTTTTATTGGAAAGAGCGGTTTCTAGAGGGGTTTACGTGTTTAGGCCAACATGCACTTAGCCTTGACTAGCATTTCATGTGTATAGCTTTCCACATTTGGTGAAGAAAATAGGCCAAAGATCTCCTGACCTCTCCAGATTAAAACATTGTTTTCACTCTAATTACAAGAAACAAGGAAAGCAGATTACAACTGTGGCCGGAATGCTAGAAATTCTCCTGTGTGAGGATAAAGCTGTTGTGTTAAGCTGTTGTGGCCTGATGCTTGTCCTTTTAAAGATTGCTGAACTGTTTCTAGATAGCGTTCAGCGATCACACTGTAAAACACTCAAAGTCACTCTTATTATTCTGAAGCAGTACAGTAAGGTTTTATATAAGAAGCACCAGCATCATGCACCATCTCTCCTCTGCAACAAACTAGTTTTCACAAAGGACAAATCAACAGAGTAGGTTAATGCTGTAAAGTGCATGGTTGGCTAGATTGAGAAGGAATTACATGGATATGCTTGACAGCTTGTGTGCCAGCATTTGTGCATAGTTTTGTATGATTAAGACCTGTAGATAACAGCATTAATGAGCTGAGTGTGGAAGCAAATGCCAAGGTTTTATTTAAAGCCAGTGGCATGATGGCAGTCACCTGACTGCAGTGGCAGGCAGCACAGAGACGGATTTTATGGATATTAATACTATGTCCTTTCTATATTCTTATTATATTGCAAACCTTTATTTATGATAAAAAGAGCAATTGCTATATATGCAGTTTACACATATATAACTTTATTCTTATTTAATTTGCCTATTTAATTTGTCTTATTTAAGTTATCAGCTAGCATTGGGTTGTTTGGAAAGCATGTTATTCAGAAGCACATTCAGACCCTAATTTCTATATATATATAACATATATAAAATTTATATATTTTTTTATTTATTTTTCCCTGAAAAGGTGTTACTCTAAGTTTATTTATGCCATTATCACAACATAAAATTAATTTCCAAAGATAATCTTGAGACTTCATGTGAATCAGGTCATAGTCCTGAGATGTGAGACCACCATAATTGATACTAGATACCCTGATCATGGATATGGCAAAATTATTCCATGTAGAATAACATATTGGTGGAGCCAAAGGAGTCTAACCTGCAGACTTGTCTAATCACATCACAGCCAGAGGGCCAGTCACTGCTTTGAGCGGATTGCTTACACTTTTAATAGTTTTGATCACTAGTATCCACTTTAAGCGTTAGCCACTTGATGTTTGCACTGCTTGCTGGCTCAAATAGAGTGTTACGCATAAAATCTAACAAGAGTCTTGCATCCCACAGTGGCTTCCTGGGCTGCAGCGCCTAAGAAGGACATGCTGAGACCATTTGAACCTATCCAAAGAACCAATTATACTTTTACCTTAGCTGGAGATGGATCTTGGTCCAGGAAGCTGTGTAAGAACCATGAGCTTCTAACAGGTTCTGCAGCCTGGTCTGAATCTTCTTTGACATGTGGCAGCGGTGGCCTAGTGGTTAGGAATTTGGCCCCAGGACCGGAAGGTTGTAGGTTTGAATCCCATACAAGTAGGTTGCCCTGGGGTACTCTTGAGCAAGGTATCATCCCTATCGCTGCTCCCTGGGTGCTTTAAACAACTGCATGGTGTGTATGAGTGAAAAGCAAAGGTTGAGTTTTGTTTTGTCTCATTTTGTGCTGTGCTGTATTTAACAATGACAAAAAATAATCACTTTCATTTCCTATAATAAGAATAGATAACACACATGACAGGTGCTTTAGCATTAAGCCACATTAAGCATTAAGTCAAGTTGATTTCTTGAATTATGGTCCAATTTTAGCAGTAATTATGAAAAAGAAAGTGACAACCCTTTTCATTGCGAGGTCACAGCACTGCACACCATGAACCACAACGAAATTGGACCTTGCTTTTAACCCATGCACACAAACACCGTGCAGCAGTGGGCAGCTATTGAAAGCGCCTGGGGAGCAGTGACGGGGACGGTACCTTGCTCAGGGGTACCTCAGGGCAACCTACTTTTTGAGGGAATCGAACCCACAATCTTCCGATGCGGGGCAACTCCCTAACCACTAGGCCACCACTGCACAATTATTATCTGGTAATTAAACAAATACAAATGCCAAATATAGGCTTCAATGATTTTATAAATGCAACTAGAAGATCCATACTGATGTTATACATTTTTCAAAACTTGTTTACCTCACAACAAAAAAGGTTTAAGGATTCTCCAGTGCCACACTAAGGGCCCCCAGCAAGCTTGTTATATTACAATACACCAAAAGAGCAAAGCATAAAGCTTCCAGGACCAGGATTGGGAAATATTGATATAGACTCAGGAGGGATAACATGTCTGTTGATCATCTCCAGCTGTACTGTCCAGGAGTTGCAAAACAGCAAAAGCCCATCGCATTTTCCTACCAGCTAGGGGGTCGCTAAGATCTAAGCAACTGCATTTGATGAAACAAGGTAGAGAACTGCTAGAAGAAAGCCAAGAAATCCAAAACTGCTCAACCAATATTTCCTCTAAAATCAAGTGTGCTAATAGGGAGTCTGCCCTGCTTTTGTTGAAGTTACAGCCTGTTCTGAGAAGGCCTTTGAAAAGACAGAACATTGTTTTGAGGATTAGGCTGCATTCAGCCATTAGAGCATTATGTCTGGTACTGATGTTGGATGATTGGTTCTGGATTAAAAATGCTACTTTATCTCATCCTAAAGGTGTCGAAGGAGCTCTGTCACTCTAAATAAGACTGTTCCGCTACTCCACAGCCCAAAGCTGGGGGGCTTTATGACCCTCTTCCAGACACATTGGGCATAGTTATTTTTGGTTTATGTGTGGCTGAGCACCCTGTCTCATTGCGCACAACTCAACATATGTGTCAGCAATGGGTGCACTTTTAAATAACTGAATTCACCCATCAGAATAGGCATCAAACTAGTGCAACTGATATTTAAAAAAAAAAAAGAGTAATAAAAAGAAAAAAAAGAAGCTGCTCCTGTTTAGGGGTTGCCACAGCAGATCATCTATTTCCATTTCTTTTGGTCCTCTCCATCTTCTGCATTCAAGAGTGCATTTTGCACTCTTTTCCTCTTTCCTGGCAGCTCCATCTTCAACATACTTCAGCCAATACAATCCTTGTCTCTCTTCTGGATGTGTCCAAACCAGCGCAGCCTTTCTTCTCTAATTTTGTCTTCAAAATGTCTAACCTGAGCTTTCCCTCTAATATACTCATTTATAATTCTTTCCGTCTTCATCATGTTCATTGATGAATCTCAGCATCTTTAACTCTGACACTACCAGCTCTGCCTCCTTTCTTTTCTTGAGTGCCACCGTCTCCAACCCGTGTAGCATAGCTGGTCTTGCTACTGTCCTGTAAACCTTCCCTTTCACTCTCGCTGGTACCCATCTGTCACAGATCACTCCAGCCGCTCTCTTCCACCCATTCCAACCTGACTGCACTCTCTTCTTCACCTCTCTTCCACACTCGCCATTACTCTGAACTGTTGATCCCAACTAGTTAAATTCCTCCACCTTTGTTGCCTCTACTCCCTGCATCCTATCTCCAGCATTCTCCTAATTGTACACACTCATGTATTCTGTCTTTGTCCTGCTCACTTTCATTCCTCTCCTCTCTAGAGCATATCTTCATCTCTCCAGGTTCTCCTCAAGCTGCTCCCTACTCTCACAGCCGATCACAATATCATCAGCAAGCATAAGCAAACCCACAGGGACCCCTGTCTAAACTGTCCGTCGATCTGTCTGTTACCATTGCAACCAAAAATGGGTTCAGTGCTGATTCTTGATATAGTCCAACTGATACTATAAATGCATCCGCCACTCCTACTGCAGACCTTTACACTGTCACACTGCCCGAATACATACCCTGTACCACTCAGACATACTTCTCTGCCATTCCTGAATTCCTCATACAAAACCGCAACTTCTCTCTAGGCACCCTGTCATATCCTTTCTCCAACTCCACAAAGGCACAAAGCAACTCCCTCTGACCTTCTCTAAACTTCTCCATTAGCACCCTTGGAGAAAACATTGCATCTGTAGTGCCCTTTCTCTGCATAAAACCATATTGCTGTTCACTAATCATTTTTTTTTCTTAACCTGGCTTCCACTACTCTTTCCAATAACTTCATGTTGTGGCTGATCAACTTTATCCCACTATAGTTACTACAGCTCTATGCATTGTGCTCATTCTTAAAAATGGGTACCAGTACAAGTACACTTTGTCTCCACTCCTCAGGCTCCTCTCGCTTTCCAAGATTGTGTTAAACAATCTTGTCAGAAACTCCACTGCCATCACCCCTAAACACCTCCATGCTTCCACTGGTGTGTCATTTGGACCAGCAGCCTTTCCATTCTTCAGCCTCTTAAACTCTGCCCCTACTTCCATCTTACTAATCCACTGCACTTTTGGTTCACTATTCTCACATCATCCAGTCTTCTCTCTCTCTCATTCTCTTCATTCATCAGCCCCTCAAAGTATTATTTCCATGTGATCAACACGCTCTACTCGTTAGTGAGTTTCCATTTATGTCCTTTATCGCCCTAACCTGCCACACACTTTCTCAGCTCTATCTCTAATACTAGCTAATCAGAAAAGGTCCTTTTTTACCTTCTTACTGTCCAACCTCTCACACAATTCACCAAACATCTTATCTTAAGCCTTCACCACTGCTTTCTTCTCCTTGTACTCCTGTCTAATTTCTTCATCCCTCTGATTATCCCACTTCTTCTTTGCTTGCCTCTTCTTCTGTATACACTCCTGGACTTCTGGATTCCACCACCAGGTTGAACAGATGTCACACCTATCTTTCTAGCTGTCTGCCTTACCACTTCTGCAGTCGTCACTAAGCAATCTGATAACTCTTCACTACCTCCCAGTGCTCATCTTAACTCCTACATCAATTTCCCCTTACAGCCTTCCTTCTTCAGATATCACCATTTGTTCCTCAACTCTGCCCTCACTTTCCTCCTCTTCTTGACCTCCAAAGTCATCCTAAGGACCACTGTACTATGCTGTTTAGCTACACTCTCCCTGTCACTACTTTGCAGTCTCCACGCTCCTTCAGATTAACCCTCCTGCAAAGGATATAATCCACCCGTGAACATCTTCCTCCACTCTTATATGTCACCCTGTGCTCCTCCCTCTTCTTAAAATAAGTATTAACTACAACCATTTCCATCCTTTTTTGCAAAATCGACAACCATCTGACCTTCAGCATTCCTCTCCTTGACACCATACCTACCCATCCCCTCTTCATCACATATGTTCCCTTGAGTACCTTGCTCAAGGGAACCTCAGTGTAATCTCCTGGTCTGGGTTTCGACCTTCCAATCCAGGGGCCTAGTCCCTAACTGTTAGGCAACTGCTGCCTCAAAAATAAGAGAGTATAAGAAAAATTTATTAGAAAGTTTGTTTAGAAAGTATGTATTAGAAAGTTGTTCTTTGAAAGCAAAATCTGAAGAAATTGGATGTGGCTCATTACTTTTGCACCATGCTGTATATGTATGTACAAATGACAAATATTAAGACAACCAAACATAATTTAGTTAGTAATATTAAGAGTTATGAAAGTAACTTATCCAGAGCAACAGTACAACAAAAAAATAGCATCTTAAATTAAATAATAACTGATAAATGCTGATAAATGCTGCAATACTTAAGAACTTCCTGGTTAAAGCGATGATGACAAATTATCTGCTTATGATCCCTTTTCTGCTCAGCTGTGTATTTGAGCACATTAGTCAAACAAAGTAAGCTTATAGGTTAATTCAATAATTACTGCTGAATCCAAGCAAACAAATGACCATGACACATTATCATATCTTAAATGATCTGCAAGAGAAGTCTGACTAACACATTGTAATATTTATTCAATATGTCCCAGCTTGTTGCAGGAAAGGGTGGAACCTCAGCACTGGTGAATGTTACAATGGAGAATTGTAACAGTCAAATCCGCAGCCAGGATCACACTTTGTTGCACAAAGCTACTTAAAACATGATTAGACTAAAAGGGTTCATTCATTGGCCCAGCTGTCTTTGCGCCACCATGACTTTGCCAAATCTGGTAAATAGCCAAATATTTACACGGAAGCCCTGTGTATACATACGCTATATATGTTCAAAGGTTTGTAGATACCTGCTTGCCTGTTTGTTCAAAATAAGGAATTTAAGTCCCCCCTTTGCTGTTGTCTAGTCAGGAAGACTTTACACTAGATGTTATAACTGCAAGAATTTGATTTTGTTAAGCCTCTTAAATATTAGTGAGATCATGTACTGATGCTTGATGTTTCATTCCACTGGGTGAAGCGCCATCATTCCAGAGATCATAGCTTACTGCTCCACAGCCAGGTAGTGGAGGACTAAGCCAGTACTTGGAATTAGGCATGATGAACTTTGATTCTTTGAACCTGCTTTGAACTTTGAATTTTCGGTTTGAAGGAAGAAGATGCAGAGGACCAGAAGAAATAGAAATGGATGATACACTGTGGCGACATGGGAGCAGTAAATGGTAGCAGTCAAAAGAAGGAGAAGAAGAAGTCTATGAACTTTGAACCTATGATTTTACAAGCTGTGTGTAAATATGCCAGAAACTGAAGATGCTAAATTCAGGAGGGCAAATGAGGGAGCAGCTCATATAAAATAATCCTAATCATACGTACACAAAGTTTGTCTTTAGTCATAATATTTGGGACATGTCTCCCTACTTTTTAAAGGTCTGTTAGAAAGGGGGGGCCATTATAAAATTGTTTTTGTTAAATTACCCCTTACCACATTTGTTTCCCAGCATTCAATTATGTGAACTGTGCTAATTTTTTAGGAAAATAAAATGAAAAGAAAATCTGTTACCCAATCTAATGAACAAAATTCAGATACTAAGTCTAAAGCAGAAATATACAGCAGTTTATCACAATGGTTTTGCTAATAGAGCAAAGTTTAGTTCTAGGACTGTGGCAAGGCTAGATCCAGGCGGCCTTAATGAGAGAAATTCTTAAAAAAAAACAGAAAGATTTCAGTGCAAACTGTTATATTATTGGTTTTAAAATGGTGAGTGAAACATCAGAAACCTGAGTGGTGTTTTAAGGGAAATACTCCCCTTCAAGAATTTTTGCTGTCAATCAGAAAACAGCTTCCTAAAGCCTTCTTCAAACCCAGGTAATCAAAAGCTGATAAAAAGCTAAAAATTGGTGTCCACGTTTTTATTTTTAAATAGTTCTGCAATTGTGGGCAGCGGTGGCCTATTGGTTAGGGAGTTGGCCGCGGATCGTGCCCTGAGGTACCCTTGCCGTCCCCGTCAGTTCGCTCCTCCCTGTGATGTCCAGGGTGTGTCCCCGTCCTTCACCCTGTATGAGCTGGGATGGACTCCAGCAACCCCCTGCAACCCTAATTAGGACAAGTGGCCCAGAAAATGACTGACTGACTTGTTCTGCTATCCTGCTAATCCTACATTGCTAAGACTAGCATGGTTGCTATGTATGACAAAATGGATGGTTTTAAAGTCAAACACTATACATAAAGTGTAGCTATATGTTAGTTACACAAAATTTTCATCATTCTATGTAAGACTAACAACTAGCAACTATTCGCTTACTTTGCAGAACCAACAATTCATATAAAATGATTCAGAGTTTTTTTGTGGTCTAAACAAAGGAAGTTACATTTTACTGGCTTTAATTGCAGTAAATCATACCCTTTCGTCATACTGTGTTAGACTAACATTTATCAGGTATTAACATTCTGTGTGGTAACAGCAGTTAGTAGGTTGTCCGTTTATTTAAAATGATTTCAGACTTTCAGAGGGTGTGTCTTACTCTTAATATTGAGCCACACGCATCAGCAGGAATTTCGCGTCACTAAAGCAAGCAGATAAAAGGAACTGAATGGTGAAAATAAACGGATTGTATGTTAAAATGTATAGAGTTAGTGCTTACAGACTGTTACTGACTTTATTTCTATTTCATAATCTTATTTCCCCAGCCACATTTCCAAGAATCAGAGAGCAGGAGAAAGAAAAAAAAACTGGCTGAGTGACATCTCACCCCAACATGTCCCTGGTGGTTTTGTGGCCACAGATAAGCTTATCAGGTACAGCAAGAACTGTAGCTACAAGAAGTGACTACAGGGACTAAACCCCCTAGTCCAGTTAAATCAAGTTTTTTTAAAATAGTGCTTTCACAGCTATCATCACAGATTCCCAGTCCAAGCGACAGAGGCAAAAGTCCCTAAAGATGGAGGAAGATACCATGAAAGAAACCAATACACAGTAGAAGAACCCATCCTCCACTGGTCTACACTGGTCAACAAAAGAAAAATGAGTGACATTACTAAAAATATGTCTAATATTATAAGAAAAGCAGTCTAGAGAGCCTTAGCAACTGAATTAGTAGACTTGAGATCCAATAGAGCCTGTAGTTCTTTTAAAGGTTTTAAGCTAGTAGTAGAAGTGATGGGCAACTGGAGAAAACTCATGTAGACACAGGGAATAAAGGTAAACTTTACACAGAAATGGTTTGGAGATGCTGAATTGCCCCCCCAGGTGTGAGTGTGTGCAAGTGTGCATGGGCTTCTGTGTCTGTCCAATTGATCGGTGACCTGTCCAGAGTGTTTCTTTGCCTTTTGTCCTATGAGAAATGATGGCATTCTCTAGGACAGGACCCTGGTTAGGATGGGTAGGGGTAAAAATAATAAAAATAACTGTATGTTTATTAGTAAAGTCTTGTATATTTTATTTTATTTTTGATTATCTTGATCTACGAAAGCATCAGTGAACAGAATATTAAACTGTAGTGTTACATTTCTGTTTCTTCATTGTTGTTGAAGGGAACAGAGGTGACGAGGAGGTGTTAGGTAGATCTGGTGTCAAGGAGAGGAATGCTGAAGTTGAGATGGTTGTGGATTTTGTGAAAGGGATGGAAATGGCTGTAGTAAATACTTATTTTAAGAAGAGGGAGGAGCACAGGGAGACGTATAAGAGTGGAAGAAGATGTTCACGGGTGGATTATATCCTTTGCAGGAGGGTCATTCTGAAGGAGATTGGAGACTGCAAAGTAGTGACAGGGGAGATTGTAGCTAAACAGCATACGATGGTGGTCTGTAGGATGACCTTGGAGGTCAAGAAGAGGAGGAAAGTGAAGGCAGAGTCGAGGATCAAGTGGTGGAAGCTGAAGGAGGAGGACTGCAAGGTGAAATTTATGTAGGAGTTAAGATGAGCACTGGTTGGTAATGAAGAATTACTAGAGTGCTTGGCAACTATTGCAGAAGTGGTAAGGCAGACAACTAGAAAGATAGGTGTGACATCTGTTCAGACGTAGGAGGACAAGGAAACCTGGTGGTGGAATCCAGATGTCCAGGAGTGTATACAGAAGAAGAGGTAAGCAAAGAAATAGTTTAATCAGAGAGATGAAAAAAGTAGACTGGAGTACAAGGAGAAGAAAGCAGTGGTGAAGGCTAAAGATAAGTTGCTTGGTGAATTGTATGAGAGGCTGGACAGTAAGGAGGGAGAAAAGGACCTATTCCGATTGGTTAGACAAAGAGACAGAGCTGGAAAAGATGTGCAGCAGGTCAGGGTGATAAAGGATGGACGTGGAAACGCAGTCACAGGTGAACAGAGCATGTTGAGCAGAAGGAAGGAGCACTTTGTGCAGCTGATGAATGAAGAGAATGAGAGAGAGAGAGAAGATTGGATAATGTGAGGATAGTGATCCAGAAAGTGCAGCAAATAAGCAAGATGGAAGTGAGGGCAGCAATGAAGAGGATGAAGAATGGAAAGGCTGTTGGTCTGAATGACATACCGGTGGAAGCGTGGAGGTGTTTAGGGGAGATGGCAGGCGAGTTTCTGTCCAGATTGTTTAACACAATCTTGGAAAGTGAGAGGAGCCTGAGGAGTGGAGACAAAGTGTACTGGTACCGATCCTCAAGAATAAGGGTGACACACTGAGCTGTAGTAACTATAGAGGGATAAAGTTGTTCAGCTACAGCATGAAGTTATGGGAAAGAGTAGTGGAAGCTAGGTTAAGAAAAGAGGTGATGATTAGTGATTTCTAGTGGTTTCATGCCAAAAAAGAGCACCACAGATGCAATGTTTGCTCTGAGGGTGTTGATGGAGAAGTACAGAGAAGGTCAAAAGGAGTTGCATTATGCCTTTGTGGAGTTGGAGAAAGCATATGACAAGGTGCCTAGAGAGGAGTTGTGGTTTTGGATGAGGGCAGTGTGACAGTGATGTCTGCAGTAGGAGTGACAGATGCATTTAAGGTGGTTAGGTAGCAAGGAGTAGAGGTGACAATGGTGAAGGAATTTAAATACTTGGGATCAACTACTACTCGAGTAATGGCCAGTGTGGAAGAGAGGTGAAGAAGAGAGTTCAGGCAGATTAGAATGGGTGGAGAAGAGTGTAATTTGTGACTGACGGGTACCAGCGAGAGTAAAAGGGAAGGTTTACAGGACAGTAGTAAGACCAGCAATGCTGTACGGGTTGGAGATGGCGACACTGACAAAAAGACAGGAGGCGGAGCTGGAGGTGTCAGGCTTAAAGATGCTGAGATTTTCGTTGGGTGTGACGAGGATGGACGGGATCAGAAATTAGTATATTAGAGGGACAGCTCAGGTTAGATGTTTTGGAGACAAAGTTAGAGAAGCAAAGTTGCGCTGATTCGGACATGTCCAGAGGAGAAACAAGGATTATATTGGGAGGAGGATGTTGAAAATGGAGTTGCCAGGAAAGAGGAAAGGAGGAAGACCAAAGAGGAGATTTATGGACTTTTTGAGAGAGGACATGCAGGTGCTTGGTTTGAAGGAGGAAGATGCAGAGGACAGTAAGCAATGGAAACGGATGATCAGCTGTGGCGACCCCAAAACGGGAGCAGCAGAAAGTGGAAGAAGAGTGTTAAATTGTTGTTTTTGTTTGTCTATCTTTTCACATCAGAAAGCCCATAGCTGAGGTTGTGTAAGGACAAAGTATTGTTCTCATCCATTTTGGCCATTAGTCTGTGACAAATGTGGAAGCAAGTTGGTGCTGTTCTTTCACTCACTCCAGCAGTTCTGATTGATTTGGAGCAGGGCATTCTCTCTCTACGCACACACACGATCCATACACGCACACACACACACACGCGCACAAACACAGGATGTGATTTTGGCCATCAGTGCCAAGCGACAGGCAGTTTTGGCAGCACCAGTGCCATGAGGCCTACTAAAATATTAATCAGTCCTGACTGATCAATAACTTCTCAAGTGCTAATAAGCGCTGTCATATTTCTGTGATATGTGGAGCGCTCCATCATTCAGAGCGGGCCAAGATTTATTGAAAATCCATTGTGAGGATGAGAGCATGAGGTAATGCAGCACTTAGTAAATGAAGTAAAACCAAAGTATACTATTAAAATTTATGATTTGAATTTAATTCACAAAACTCACATCACGTCTGTTCATTCACTTCATGTCTGCCCACACACACACACACACACACACACACACACACACACATGCACAGGCTCACAAACAAATGCACAAACGAAAGCTTTTAAACTGAATTCATGAATCTGAACGGGGCTTCTTTTTTCCCTCTCCTCTGACATCATGTTGAGGCCAACTGTGACTGCAGCGAAGTTATTTCCCATCCATTAATGTCATACGTCCCATCAAATTGCACAGAATTGCTGACTTAACGTTGCCCCTGTTGCTATTCATTATGCTGCTGATGAATGATGGTCCATGATCCATGAGAAGCTAGCATGACTTGAATATATCATTTATATACAATTGAAGGTATTTTCATATCTGTTATTCATCAAGAAAGCAGAGAGCATATGTTACACATGTATGAACATATGTAACATTATATGTTTACCTGCTCTGTCATCTATTCTTCTGTAATCAAGGGTTTTAAGGGGATATTTGAGCACCCTTTCCTGTAGAACCAGCTTCTTCCCTCCAGGGAAATTAGATGCTGGAACTTTGCTGTGAGTATTTGATTGCGTTCAGCCTTGAGCACATCAGTGAGGTAAGGTATTGGAGTTCTGGATCACAAAAACCATTTTGACTCATCCCAAAAGTATTAAATGAAGCTCCACCACTGTTACTCCACACCCCAATGTGGGGGTTCCTTCAGGCTAACACTGGGTATCCATGATTCTTTTCTTTAGAAATTAAAGCTGTTACTGAACACCCGGGACAGCACTAATTACACTCTGTCTGTATACTTTGGGATAGTTTATTACTTAATTTGGATTTATATGCACCTCCCTCCTCAAGTACAACAAAGGAATGAGACACACCTCTGATTAATTTAATCTCTGGGACAGATGTAATATTTAACTTTTTATGGAACTGGATAATTACTGATAGTAACCTGCTCTCTCCATTCCTTGTTTGACATGCTCCATCACTCATTTGAAGTGTCTCTTAACACATGCCCATGGTTCAGCTTTGCCCTTACCAGCCACCCATTCAGGCTCTGACTTCGGTGGGTCACCTTGCAATGTGGAATAGTTGCCAATGAACAGCAGCCTGTTTCAGGGCCTCACTGACTTGCACTCTTAAGGGTATTTTGCAGTTGCATTGCATTAGAGTATGAGCTAAAATTTGTTGCATTTTTAAAAGGCTGACAACTAGGGATCAAACTAATGTAATTGCAGACTTCAGTTTCAGAGCAGGCCCAGACAAAATTTGTAGTTTACTATATTGCATCTTGACTTCATGTGCCAAAATAGGGAATAGAAATGCTTTCTTTCTTTACTAGCTATCTATGGTGTTTTTCTTTTTCACCTGTTATATTTTTTACTTCATTTACATCTTGTTGTGTTGTGTTGTGATCTGTCTATACTGATGGAAACCCTGTTTTCTGTGTGTTTTTGTCCATTAAGTCTGAAATTTGTCCTGATGTTGAGAAGACATGCAATGATGTTAACTAAAAGTGGATAGTGTCCTTCTAATGCTCTAAAACCTATGAATAGCCAGTCAGTCATTTTCTGCTGCTTGTCCCAAGCGGGGTCACGGGGGAGCACTGGAGTCAAACCCAGCTCACCCTAGACTGGTCGCCAGCCCATCGCAGGGAGGAGCATGACAGGGACAGCATCTTGCTCAAGGGCACCTCAGGGAAACCTATCGGGAAGGGGTTCGAACCCCCAATCCTCCGATCATGTAGCCAAGGCCACCACTGCCCCCAAATGAATAGTCTGGTCAAAAATTCTATTCTGAATTGGAAGTTGCTCTGGATAAGAGTGTGTGCTAAATGCCGCAAATGCAAATGTAAATGTAAATGTAAATGTAGAATGAACAGATATTTGTGTAAAAATGTGGGGTAAAAAAGTGAAAATTCATCAGAAAAATAAATACTCAAGGTTAGTGAAACTGATCATTAAAAATTTTAAAAAGTATTTGCACTTGGTGGAAATCAAATATGTACTAATGGGTTCGGAACAATGTTTGCAATAGACAAAACCTGCTTGATTTTTAAAAAGATAGTAATAGTGCCATTATTATTAAAAGTAATAGTTTGTGCAGATTCTAGACAGCAGTGGCCTTGTGGTTAGGGAGTTGGCTTCAAGATTGGAAGGTTGTAGATTTGAATCCCAGACCAGTAGGTTGCTCTGAGGTCCCTTGAGCAAGGTACCATCCCCAACAGTGCTCCCCATGCACTTTATATAGATGCCGCCTTCTGCACAGTGTGAATGGGTGGAAAGCAGAAGATTGTGTTGTTTGTTGTGATTCGGTGTGTGCTGTGCCGTATTTCACTATGACAAATTAGTCAGTTTCACTTAACAAATTCAACTGTAGCAGAATTCATTAGTATCTGTTCTTGAGAATTTATTTTCAGACAATTTCGCTCCATTCATTTGAACACAAATATCTGCATGTTCTATTCCTTTCATTTTTAAATAAACTAATTTTCTCACTTTTCTTTGCAATACTGCATGTCTTCTCAACATCTAGACAACCTAGATGGACAATAATGCAGAAAAGATATCTTAATCCCATGGTGTTCTTTCATATTATGCTAAAAGACATAAATGACATGAAGATGTAAAGACATGAAGGTGTAAAAGGCCCAACAGAAGAAACAGGAAGAAGACATATTGAGAAGGATATTCCGGACCGGAGAACTATGAGACATGGGTGTAAGTGAAATAGTGTAGTTCATGTTCATTATTTTCAGCAGGTTTAACAGTCTCTAGTTAAAAAGGTTTAACAGTCTGAATATTAATTAGGGAATATTCAGATAATAATATATATATATTTTTTAAAAGGCATGAGGTTCAGTTCACTTTACATAGAACCAAAGATTAGAAATGTCCTTCAAAGGGCTAGTTTTTCCTTTATAAATACTTTTCAAAGAAAATAAGTTAAATTACTATTTCTGCTGTTACCAGAGTCAAGTCGCTCTATGTCTGCTTAAGTAAAGAATGCAGTGTTGCAGGCAGTGTTAGGTTTAATTGAAAAATTAAGGCAAGTAATGATGTGCAAGTTGAGGAAAAGGTGATCTTAAAAGCATTGGTCCGGTGGAATGTTACCAAACTGATTGTTTGTTTGAAAAAGCGATGTGTCATTGTATACTGACGTGCAAGCTATAATACATAAGCCAACGATTAGCATCAACTAGAATCTACTGACGTGCATAATCCGTACAGTATTTCTGCATTTTCTTGCAATAAAGGCAGACAAAGACTTGTCTGGTTTGTGGGAAAAAGGCCTCCAGCTCTACAAAACGAGGATAAAAGGAAAGCGATGGAAAGAAGTTGAGGATTAAGTGGTTATCTCTCTAGATGTGTCATCTGTCATCACTAAGTTTGCCTTTGTCTGCCCATTTGGGGGGTTGTGGGGGGTGGATGTACCTGCCATTTGTACCTGTATGTAGGATGTATGCCTGATTTTAAGGTGTGCCTTGCTTTTCCCCAAGCTTTCAGGGCTTTGTGCTTCCACAGATGTTGCGCCAGCACTGTTTGCTGAGAGTTGAGGGTTTGCCGTGAGTTTTTACATACCAGGAGAAGAGCTAATTAAGCTTCCTGCCTCAGGGTAAGCTAGCATGAGCCAGTACTTCTCACTTTCACCACGTCCTGGCCTCATATTTGTCAAGCGTCTGAGGACTAATCCTGGACCAGCTGCCTTTCTGTTCATTAGTAGGCTTGTGTTAAAGTCACCTGATCCAAGATCAACAGTCTGATATACAGAAGTTTGAGGAGGCCAGTTTGACCAGTTATACATCATTACGTCTGTGACTGTTGATCATTTCTTTTGATTTCATACATTTATCAATAAATCAGTTAATCTATTAAGCGGGTAGCCAACCAATCTAACCATTATGGCCTTTTCATTTCCTCTGCCTTTGCCATTGCCACAAGTTCTGGCATGAGATTTCTTCTTTTGTTGTGCAGTAGCAATCAAAACACCCCTAAACTTTCTCTCTCTGTGAGCCAAGAGACAGAGAGAGAAAGAAAGAGCAAGAGAGAGAGAGAGAGAGTGTGTGTGTGTGTGTGTGTGGTGAGAGAGAGAGAGAGAGAGAGAGAGAGAGAGAGAGAGAGAGAGAGAGAGAGAGAGAGAAAGAGAGGGTAAGGGGATCAAGAAGAGAAAGAAAACAGTGAGACAAAAGAAAGACAACAGTCAAAGAGAGGGAAAGAACAGAGAGTGAAAGAGAAAGAAAGAGAACATAAAGAAAAAGGGAAAGAGAAAGAGGGAGTGAGAGAGAGAGAGAGAGGAGAGAGAGAGAGAGAGAGAGAGAGAGAGAGAGAGAGAGAGAGAGAGCGGGACCATGAGATGGTGGTCAGATGTGTCAGTAAAGTAACATGTGGGTTCCTTTAATGGTATTTCTGTCACATACAAGACAAGTGTGTATCGACCCAACTTTTATTATAAAGTAACCTCTCAAGAATGAGTGTTAATAGATTTTGAAACAACCATTAATAGCATATAAAACATTTATGATTGGGGTGCTTTACGTGCAGGGAGAGAAATCAATGGATGTGATAAAAGGTCTGATTCTGTGAGCACTCGTGGCCGGCAGTATGGTGGAATGCATATGGTGGGTTCTCCTGAGTGTTATCGATTCCTTTTTTACACGAGCGCTAACTGTGTTTGGGCCATTTAATCAGGCAGACAGGTCACTTTTTCACAAGACAGTCTGACTTATTCGTCTTAATGACACTGCTGTCAACTTCTTTTTAAATAAGCCTTGGGTGTACTATGTGAGAGAGAGAGAGAGAGAGAGAGAGAGAGAGAGAGAGAGAGAGAGAATGAGCAGCCCTAGTAACTCAGATATTCTTACAGCTGGTGTTAACCTTTAATGTTGCCTGGATGCCAGCTGGTACGGTTGCTATGGCGCTGGAGATGGAGTAAGCACGAGGGATGTATGAGAATGTGAAGACATTCCGAAACATCAGTGCCAGAGACACACTGTCTATTCAGTTAAACGCTTCAGCTGAAACTCTTATGATGAGAAAGGTTGACATCACTTTGTGTTTTTAGATTAACTGAACCATCATCCAAAATCTTTGAAATTACAACCTAAAATATCCATCCAAAGGTGGTTTCTGGAAAGGAAATTGAACCCATAACCTTTTCACTGGCTAGTGACAACACTACCCACTGCCTCTTCCAGTAGGCACGTATCCAGGGGAAGAAGATTCTTAACAATATGCAAGTCAGTAAATAAAACCACGCCCACCTCAGGCAGCACTGAACATGTGCATAATGTTAGAAGCCAAGTAGGTTAACCAGATTGTTGTCTCTTGTTTATAAATAGCTCCATGAGGTGAGCTGCCTGCTACATCAAATAATGCCAACATTACCAAAAGAAATGCATAATAATATGTGTTCTTTTATGTATTCTTTTTATGTCTTATCCCAACCTTTTTAGATCAAAAATGATTACTGCTGCAATAATTCTAATTTCTTTTAGCCCATCTTTGGAGTTTCAGGGTTATACTAGCTCAAAGATAACTACTGGATATCAGTATCATTGTAACCTAATCACTGTGGGTCGTTTTATTAAATGTTATCAAAATGATTTGATGTTTTTTCTGTATAGCCTTATTCACTTTTTCTATATAGTTTTCTTCATTTTTGTAACTTTTTTTTTTTTTAAAGAAAAAAAAAGTTGGCTAAACTACACACATTAAAAGGAAACTGCAACCAAAAGGAAAAATGGCTTCAAATCATCGATAGTTTTGTGTAAACTATGTTCTGTCCAACAGAAAAGACAAGATGACCACCTTCTGGAATGATCGCTCTCTTTAAATAATACTTAATTTTAAGTAAAAGTGACTATTTGTCACACAGCACAGGGCTAACAAGAACAACAACAGGTAACTAACAAACAAGCCCTTAATGTTCTTTTCGTTATTTACTACGGAACTGAGTTGAATACATTTGGCCCAAAGTTTCTTGGTATAAAGTGCTGCGAATGGAACTGGCTCTGACTAGATGGCATTAATGTACTCCAACCTACCACTGCTTGTCTGCACCCCTACTCCCATCCCTTCAGGCCCCTTTTTAATACTTTTCATTGGTTAAATATTTGTAAAGCCCACAGACAACTGTAAATTGCTGCAACCAAGGCACAAATGCAACGCTTCCAACAGTTAACTCAGGGTTCAGAGTGATCACTGTCATGTCTACTGGTCAATCATCACATAATTTAAGGTATAGAGTCCAAATAAGCTTTATTTTGAGGTGATACTTGCTGTGTGATACAAAGTGAGAAAAAACAAGTGAAAGTGAAAGTTACTATTCGTGAATAGTTCATTTTCCACACAGTAAACTACTACACATATCATCCTCTGCATCACACACACTGGGCAGCAGTTGGTGGCCATATTCAGCATCTGGGGAACAGTGACTGGGCTGGTACCTTGCCCAAAGTTTACCTCAGGGCAACCTACTGGTTCGAGACTCTCCCAAGGGCCTAGTCCCAAACCACCAGGCCACCATTGCCTCAAGTGCAAACAGTTCATTACTGTACTTAAGTAGATAGTTTAGGTATCTGTACTGTACCAAAGTATTCATTTTCCCAAACAACATTTTACTTTTACTTCCCACATCACTGACATAAAAATCAGCTTTTTCTACTCCTTGCATGTTCATGTAAGGAAAAATATACATCAATTTTAATTTGCATCTTTGCACACCTTCTCAGCAAAAGGACAATAACACAAAGAAAGGATCCCTTGGTGTATCCATTGGTGCAGATCATGCATGAAAGGTGTAACAAGATGAATCACAGAAGACAGGTCCACTGGATGGTAGATAAAAGTGTGCACTGAGTGCGACGTCCATGATGGGAGAGACATGGATGGAAGTGGAGCAAAAAGTTAATGTTCATTATTTTCAGTATATTGTTTAATTTGTAGTGAAGTTAAAAAAGGTTTAATTGTCTTTTAATAATATTAACATGCTGTGAGATTCAGTTTGCTTTGAGCACAAATGTCCTTCAAAAGGACTGCTTTTCTTTAAAAGTGAAAGTGACTGTTTTTGTCATTGTGAATGTTTTTCATGCAGCAGCTATTTAAGGCTGCCCAGGGAGCAGTGACGGGGACGGTGCCTTGCTCAAGGGTAACTCAGAGCAACTTACTGGTCTGGGATTAAAAACCACAACCTTCCAATCCTGGGACCAACACCCTAACCACTAGGACTGTATGAAATAAAGAAATTGAATCTGCTCTTCTACTTAAATAAAGCTCATGATTTGTTAATAGTTAATAATGTGTTCAATATTTCATAATGTGTCATTAATAATGTTTTACTAGATTTTACATTTTTTATGAACTTTTTTTAAAGAAAATATTGGATTCAACTAAATTTAATACATAGATTTTATTTTCATTGGAACATCCGACCATGGTCCATTCCCATTTTTTAATTCTGACTTTTATTTTGTAATATTTCCTTTGCGCTCCCATTGGCCTCAGTCTTACTCAATGACTGAATGACTGAATGGCCTGTAAGACACTTGTGTTTAATTTCCCACCAAGATCATCTCAGAAAGTTTTTTTTTCTCTTCCCAGGTCAATTGGGCTCCCACGTTTCAAATCCCATCGTCTGAATGTTTGACTCTTTCAGACAGAAACTTACATTTTGCATTTTTACAAGATTTGCACTTTGTCACAGAGTGAGACAAAAAAACTGTTAAACAATCACTCAGTTGGTCTGAAATGGAATTTCGTCTCCGGTGGCTCGTCTTTCATCTTTAATACCTCTCTGTTTACCCTCTGACAAGTTAATTCACATGCATGAGAGCAGAAAGTGGAGCCTTGTGGATCTTTCCCATCATGTTTCAAACGGCCAGGCCACCGTCTCCTCTCTCCGGCAGCCCTTTCACACAGGCTTTAGTGAGCTCTTTAAGGTATTTGCTCCCCCCACACCCCCACCCAGCCCCTTTTCTATCTATTCAACTGCAGCGGGCAAATCCTGCGAGGCAGCACTTGTTGATATCCAAGAAAGACGCTTACATGAGTCATCACGGCCCAGATGCAGCATGTTGTTATTTGAACAGCTGCATTTCCACTCTGCACTTCGTTAGCACGGCCATTGTCCTTCTGCCATCCACTGCCATGCGATGTTCTTTTGCCATTGCATCAAAGAAACTGAAAGCTTTTCTGATGATCCTGTTTCAAAAGTCCCATGACTATTTGTCTTCAATACAATGAAATGATTTCTTAATGATTCTTAGCCTTTATGATCAGCTAGAGGAAAACCCTAAACTGGTGGATCAGTGCCAGAATTCCTGGTTACTCCTTAAGAACATTATGTGAAACTTTCGGTTTTTGTGGTTGTATAAAATGATCTATTGAAAGAACCAATAGTGGTTCAAAGAAGCTCTTTGAGCACCTTTATTATGAAGAATGTCTGTTTTACACTGTCTATTTTATATTGATGACTATGGCAGGTTTAAACGACTGAAGAAATTCATTCACTGTCGGACCCTTTTACCAAGACACTGGGAACATGTGTCTGTTTGAAAATGAAAGGCTCCTTCTTGGTTTGGCCCCCAGAAGAGCAAAAAGCATCCTTTTCTGACTTCAGAAAGGCATGGTTTAATTCAAAAACACACACTCCATCTAGCCAAAGAGATTCCTCTTGCAATTAGCAGCTCTGAAGTTGCTTTTTAGTCAGACTTGTCCTTTGTGGAGCCCTCTTTTCACCGCTCTGTCACATCTTCTGAAGGAGCCTCTCCAGTCCACAGGCATTTACAAATGAATAGGGCACCTTGCCTTAAACAGAACACATCCTTTTCCTGCTCTTTCTCATCTACGGTGAGAAAAAAAGATGGTGTTTGTGTGTAAACAAACACAGGGCATGTCAACGAGAGCATTCAATGCCCAAAGAAGGATTAGAGGGAAATGAAAGAGGAGGACTGTAAATGGACAGAGTGACCTTTACCTAAAGTGCTACATTGCTCCACTTCGATGTTTTTAAAGAAGCTCAAATCTATTATTATTATGTGTACCATTAGATTAAAGCAGATTAGAAAAGGGAAAAGCCCTGTTTTTTTTTAAATAGACAATGTATTACATCACTGTAATACTAACTCTCACTCATTTTCTTAGCTGCTTGTCCTGATTAGGGTGACAGGTGGTGCTTGAGCCTATCCTAGCTCTCACAGGGTGAAAGGCAAGAACACACTCTAGACGCCAGTCCATCGCAGTGCAGACATGCAAACACACACATACACACGGGAGGCAGTCTAGCATCTCCAATCCATCTCACTTGTATGTCTTTGGACGGTGGGAGGAAGCCAGAGCACCTGGAGGAAGCACACTCAGACACGGGGAGACTCTACACAGAAAGGACCCAGACTTGGAATTGAATAAGGAACCTTCTCCCTGTGAAGCAACAGCAAAGAGAAATTAAGTTTTCCCTGTGGCATCTTAGAAATTATGACCAAAATAAGGCTTTCAGGAGCTGGAAAGAAGGCCTAATTGGTTAGAAAATCACCATAATCAGGATTAACAAAAGAATCTTGAATAACATTAACTGGTGGGAGGGACCAGTTTCAATAGACATCACTCTGGGCCTTGAAGAAGTCCTAGACATGTTACTGACCATGACTAAGAGCTTTAGTCTAACCAGGTTTTAGTCTATTTGGATGTAGGAGTTTCTGATAAAAAGGCCACTTTATGTATAATGTATTTGAGTGCCAGTTGTTTTTACTTGTACAAATGATGCACTTAATTTACTTAATTCTGATGTGTCCATCATTTCACATTGATTAAATTCAATCAACATGATTTTGTCTTTCCATTCACTCGTTTTCTGCAGTAGCAGCCTTTACTATCCTTTTTAGTATCCTTTTTTGGTGCAGTTGTTATAATTTGACAGTGCATTTTCAATAAGCCCTGACACACACACACACACACAAACACACACACACACAACTTTGCAGTCGTGGCTGAGAGAGACACAGATCTTCCTTTCCCAGGGCAGAAAGATACTCATAGCAGGTTTCATAACAAGGACAAACCCTTTCAAAAGATTATAATTATGTGATTTGTGTGTCGTGTAGGAATAAAAATACAGTCCTGGAAGGAAGCAAAACTGATAATGCTGACTTAATGCACGCTATAATTTTGACAATTAGGTGTCAAAATACACTATTTATGGAGCAGTCATGATACTTCCAAATGGAGTTAACCCCTTGAAACCTTATTATACAGCTTATTATCCAGATGCATAATCAGGCAGTTTTTACTACATTATATTTGGGATATTACAAAAATCAATCATTTACATGTCCAGGGTATCCAGAACCCCCTTCTGTTGAATTCAGACACTTTTTGGTGCCCCATTGCTGACATAGTTGCATTACACATGCATTTCTATAATCTTCATAGAGATTACTACCAATTGAAGTACAATAGGTTACAAAACACAATGGCAAACACTGGCTGGAGTGGTATAAAACTCCCCAGCACTGGGCTGTGGAACAGTGGAACTCTGCTCTCTGGGTTGATGAAGCTCCTTCCTGTATCTTCAGGATGAGTTGGAATGGCATTTGTCTTCCAGAGCACATTAATGCTCTTGTGCTCTCAATCCTCACAGCATTTTTCCAACATTAAAAGAAATTGCTACTGATTTTGGCATATAAAACAATCATAAGTGGACTTCAATGAAAAAGGGGAGAATGTAGGATATGGTATCTTTATTCATGAGGTGAACCCACATATGTAAGATGTTTAGGGGCAAACAGTTAAAGATGAAATGGAAGGGACTGTTATAAAGTAGGGCTTTTTGTTATGTGTTGGTGGTTGAAAAAGACCTTTTGGGAAAGTTCTGGCAGTAATATATTCCCCTCGATTACGTCAGCCACGTTTGGGGCAGCAGTCAGTGCGGCAGTGGACGGCTTTCAGACTCTCCTGCCAAACGCTCTCCCTGTTCACAATGCAGTTTAATTAATGACATTACTAAAAGGCCCACTGCAATGAAGTTTGCATCTAGTTCAATATCCTAAGTGCTCCTGTACCTCTATGGCTCTCTCAAAGCAGCAGCAGTACAGAGAGCAAGAGAGAGACAGATCAATCAATAAAACACTTCCCCTAAAAGAGAAAAAAATCAAAGAGGCCTTGTCCGAACTTACAAATGGAGTCAAGGAGGTCACAGGGACGCTGGGTTAAAATCTTCAAATGTCCACATTTCCTCAGTTCCAAAGTTAACATAATTTTAATGAAATGAAAAAAAAAATGCTTCTTACTGGTTCTCAGCTTGTGCGCTTGGTCCTAGGCTAACCTTACATTTCAGAGGATCCTGCAGACTAAAGGGCCTATTGTTTTTTTTTAATACTTCCTGGATAAGAGAGATGGAGAGTGATTCCTAAGCTAAAGGCAATGCAAAGCAAAGCTACTGTGGAGAGAAAAATTAACAGTATTTTCAAAACGCAGCTCAGATAGCTCACCTCAGTGGAAGGTGGAACAGGCCCTCTAAAGCTTATCTGGGAGTAAACTCTCCGGAGGATTTGACGTGCAGTGACATGTGAAAGGTAAATTCTTGTGGGACACCACAGAATCTTGTTTTTGACTAATGAATCCATGACCTCGTCCCAAGTGAAGCAGCGTGCTCTCGTGGCGATGATGGTAGTCTTAGAGCAAAGCATCCAGGTGTGTGTTCTTTTTATGATTGACAGAAATGAGCAGGCAAGGTTTGTACAGCACATACCATAATTATATTGTATAGATCTTTAGATTGATAGGCTGTGCTGAAATGGTAGACCCGTACTTGCAGTACAACCTGTTGAAAGCTGGCTTAAGAAATACACACAGATCTGCTAAATGACCTCATTAAATCTTGGAAGTTCAGGTTGTCTAAGGATCATGTTTATATTTGATATTAATCATTTCTCACTCATATCTTAACTGCAGATTCTAATTTACCATTAGAACCATTTACGTTTATCTGAAGCATTGGGTTGCCCAAAAACTGAACTCAGACACAAGTTATCAGCCATCAGACATGTTTGATTTCTGACATTTCCTACTTTATTTGGAGCAAAGAAGGTAATGTAGCTAAGAAGTAATGGTGGCTTTTAGCTTGGGGTGTTTTACTAACATAAAAGTGAGTCAGCCTGTGTTCACATTAGCTACTTTTCTGTATTTAACATAATAAGCAGATCCCCCATTCCAAATTCACAGTGCCAAAGAAATGTTATTAAATGGGAATATAGTTATTTATTTGATTTATTTATTGCATATATTATAACTGTCTATCTAGCCAGATAGGTCATGTTTAGTTATATAGGGCCATTTTTGCCCAGCTGTTGATAACAGTTAGTGATGACATTTGACCCCCGGGCTACATGTAGCCTACATTTAACAATTTAACATTCAATTAAATATATTTATATTTTAAATGTATTTTTACCCCACCATGTTTCTTTGGAAATTGTGGCTGTTCTGGCAACCATATCCTGAAAAGGTTCCACAATGATATGTGGTCCAGCAGAATGCAGTGAATCTGGGCCAGAAGTGGCCCATCACTTGCTTTCTACCTGGAGAGTTTTGAGGCAATAGCTTATGTTATATGCTGAAACTGCTGCATTCAAACTAGGAAACCTTACCAATGTGTCACGCTTGCATATCATTCCACAATAAAGTTAACTTTTGCTGACTCTTTAACTGAACCACAACTGACATTAACATATGTTCACAATTTGTGTATTTTTACCAAAAATTATGTTAGCATGTCTAACGCTGCCTGCCAATAGTATATGTAGGAATGGACAAAAAAGGAACATATCACAATTTCATAGTAAACCACATAATAACAAAAGCAGACCTCCTGTTCCTAATAAGCACAAACACAGAATGATGCACAATCTAGGGGCTGAAAGTGACTAAGTGTGGCACAGTGGTTAACCCAGTTCCCTCACAGGAAGAACCTTCTGGGTTTGATTTCCAGTTGGGATGGCTGGGTCCTATTTAAGTGGAGTTTTAAGTTCCCCACCTGTCTTTGTGAATGCTCCAGTTACCTTCCAGAGTCCAAAGACATTGTGATGAACTGCTGATGCAAAATTGCCCCTTTATTAAGATAATAAAAGAGTGAATGAGTGAGTGAGTGAGTGAGTGAGTGAATGCGTGAATGAGTGAGTGAGTGAGTGAGAGAGTGAGTGAGTGATGGATCATATGCAAGAAACTCATAGACAGGGTTTTTGATATGTACTTGGAGGAAAAATACCGCGGTATAACCATATAATTGGATGTGAGAATACAGAAGCAGCTCAATAAAAATGTCAATACAGTTCATATGGCGCTGCTTATAGCCATTCATCATCACTAAAAACAATCACACACTCTCCTCAAACTATGGGACCTCAAACCTATAAAACTGAAAAAAATACATAGCCCATGGTTACTGCTACTGTTCTTTGGTATATGAAATACAGTACTTTGCAAAAGTTACCCATTATTTCTTTAAATTTTGCTACAGAATCGCATTGTTGCTGCAAAAAATACTATTAAAGAACTGTCTTATCTTTGGCATATTGAGCAAATGAAATGAAGTGGAAACAGATAAAGGAGTTTCAACGACTCATCATTCAGCACCAGTCTACTAATCACCAGCCTGATCATCTGTATTCTTCATCACCTGTTTTTTCACTGCATCGTGTTAGAAGTTAGATGACTTAGCTCTGCTTGAATGATTCATACATAGATCACTATGTGCTTTTGACTGACAGCTGTAAATGCACATTTTTGTAGCCTGTCAGAACACGGACAGATATACTTGACTTACACAAATGCATCTAAACCCATCAAGTACTGCATTTAAATGAATTTCACTGCCTCTGATAAAGGCACTGTTTAAGCCCAGCTACTTTAAAGTGGAAAGCATTATTAAACTTGATTGGTCTCTTCTACAGCATGACCACACTAAACGCTTCATAGCCGGCAGCTTTGCTGAATGTGACTTTCCAGCTCATTTCATGCCTTGTAGCCCAGGATTGGGCTAAAAACAGCATGACTTACAATTGTCTTCTAACTCTTCCTCTTCCTTTCTCCATTTCTGTCCTCTTCCCCTCTGAATGGGACTCAGGTCCGGGAAACCATTCAAAAGAAAACTGGTAATCCAAATATCTAATTTTATAAAGCCAGCACTGGTGCTTTTTGCAAGTTTGTCACTTTATAAACATATGAGTGTGTGTGTGTGTGTGGGTGTGTGTGTGCATCTGTTTAAGCCATAGTCTGAGCAGCACAAAGTGTTCCACTGAATGCCACAGAAAATCCTTCCTCCCCACAGAATAAAACTTCCAATCATCAACACAATAGATTGTTCTCTTTCCCTGACTATTTCTACATTTACATTAATATTTACAGCATTTAGCAGACACTCTTATCCAGAGCAACTTACAATTCCTAATTACAGGGACAGTCCCCCAGGAGCAATTTAGGATTAAGGATTTTGCTCAGAAACCCAATGGTGACAGTGATGTAGGTGGGATTTAAACCTGCAACCTCAACCGCTAGACCACCACCACCTCATTTCTCTTAGTATATCCTTTTAAATCTCAGATAAGTGCAATAAGTGCAAGTGCTGCTTTTATATTTAGATTTATATGTATACAACTCATATGTGCAATAACTTTCTGATTCTCAGAATGTGAAATATCTTTTCGCAATAAGCAATATAATCATGTGCAACCACTCCTGGCTCAGTGAGTAAATAATATACCTCAGCTATACAATGTTTAAGTTCATCACAAACCTATAGAATTTTACACAGCATATAGAGATTTAAATAGGACATACCATTTATGGGAGTTTTATAATACAGAGTACTTTATAGAGTCAGTATAGCAGCATATATAATATCATGTTTCATTTTTTTCCCCCTGTATATTGTATGAGCTTAATATATCAGATTTAATGATGAAACTCTTTACAATGTATTATAAGGTCTGCTAATGAAATTATTTGTGTTAAATGGTGTTCGGAGATAGGCTCAGCTATGGTTAGCCAAGCAAAAATAAATTAACATTTCAACATTTCACTGTCATTATACTTTTCCCATCATCACTGACCAAAATATTACAAAATCAAATTGCTAATCACAGGCACAGTGATTTTATTAGAAGAAGCCAGCCAAGCTTAGGTGTGCTATGATTTACTAACTGTGATGCATAAGGTCCTGTGAAGCCCTCTGCTGGTGGCCTTCCATAGTCCAGGTATTTCAAATTGTAAATGTAAGGAAGCATCTTCTCAGCACAGGGCAGGGGTGGAAAACTTATTACTAAGGGGGTTCAGCATGGTCTGATGAGTTTACTAGTTGTGGCCCATCAGATGTGGGCAGGGCAGTGATTACATCTAGTCTGCTATAATTCTATAATTCAAAAACTAGTAAACTTGCTATCACATGAAGGTAGAATCCTTATAGGCCTCAAAGCATCCTGGGCCCCATTACATTTTAACACCTTCAGGGGACTAGGTGCTTAGCTCTTAAATGACCCATCTCATATATGACCCATTTCATCACAATTCCTCATAAGGGCTTTGGGTACGTTTCACAGGATCACCTGTGACCATACCCTGAAGTACAAACTATCATCCATCCATCCATCCCTCCATCATTGAATCATCTTATATTAACCAGGGTGTATCCCAGTGCTGATTGTACAAAATGTGGAGAAGCACTTTGGACAGGTCGAAACTAACATTTGATTTAATCAAAAAGCCATCCAAGGCCTCCAGAGGCCCTGACCAGTACTATTAACAGCCAGACCTCACTGAAATATGTCTTATCTATCTATCTATCTATCTATCTATCTATCTATCTATCTATCTATCTATCTATCTATCTATCTATCTATCTATCTCTGTGTTTACCTAAAATCTTAAAGCAATCTGAAGAAAAATGCACTAATATAGGTTGCATATGGTGCCAAGTAGACTACAAGTCTCCTTTTGGACTACATACATTAATCCATAACTCCTGTGCTAAACTACACACCGTGAACTTCAGACACTGAGCAGGTCTTGCCTGGACTGTGTTGCAGCCTCCATATAGTGACAACTTTTAAAGACTTTTATGGAGACAATGAAAGGCTCTCTCAGCCCCCTCCACCCACCACCATTCCCGAGCACACATACTGATTAAGGCACTTAGCCTACTTCTAATTATAGAGTCAAGAGCGTCTGGATCGATTATTCAGCCTGACTTTGATTTTGCCTTCTCATGAGCTGTTATTTAATAACCTGGGATAAAAATAGACTTTAACATCCTGAGGGGATGGCCGAGACAGAGAAGATGTGACTTTTGAGGGACTGAGCAGAATTTGGTAGATTTATGCTGGCTAAGCCTTTCTCCTGAATCAGCACAGCACACACAGACCACCATGACAAAGAAACACGTCTAACATTACTGTTAGACCTTATTATTAGCAGTGTACTGTCTCTAGAACGTATCTGGGCTGATAGCAATGATGTTTGACAGTAGTTGTTAGGACAATTAAGACTCAAATAGTAAAATATGTCAAACTGAGAAAAAAAAGAGAAAAAAGAGACTTAGTTTACTACTTGAAAGTAATAAAACAGCAAACTCTGAATGCAACTTGGCATTCATCTCATGGCATTCACCACCTCCTATTTCAGTGGGTGGGGGTCTAATGCTAGGTTACTCGCTTAAGGACCAGGAGCTCATAGGGTTGAATCCTAATTCCAGCAGTACCACTGTGGGGTTCCTGAGCAAGACCCTTAACTCCAAGTTGCTCATGGGAGACTGTCCCTGTAGTTACATACCTTTTAGACAAGACTTGTTCCTGATAGTGCCATTATAAAATTTATGATTATTTTAGTGCAAAGCTAACAGCACTGCCTATTTGAAGATTCCACAGTGCACAGTGATTCACAACAAAATGCTTCTGTACATTAAAACCAATTACAGGTTATTAGAGGACCCTTGACCTTCTATTCAGATAGTCGTTTGTACCCACTGTCAGTGATTTATACACAATATAAAGACTATTTTATATATATAGTATTGCTGATATTTTTCACTCAAAAAGCCTTTCCTTTTATGTTGAAAATTAAAATGTGATCAATACCCCAAAGCTCCCATCCAGGGATACTAGCTGGGGTGGTCTTATCAGACAGATGTCTGATAATCGTTTAGACTATGATATAAAAGTCTAAAAACACAGTGTATCACAGTATGGAGCTTTCAATAGCATCTTGTAACATATTACATTGTTTATCTATGTATGAGTCTGTATCAACAAAATATTTCCATTTCACACATGGAAAGGTATTCATAAAAAAGAAGAAAACATCAGGTTTGTGTTATGTACTTGGTAATAGAATGCCCAAATGGCCATTTTATCCATCCATCCATTTTCTGCCGCTTGTCCCAAACGGGGTCGTGGGGGAGTACTGGTGTCCAACCCAGGGCATGGACAGGGCGCCAGCCCATTGCAGGGAGGAGGGTATCTCAGGGCAACCCATTGGGAAGGGGTTCAAACCCCCAATCCTCTGATCATGTGGCCGACACCCTAACCACTAGGCCACCACTGCCCCGTGGCCATTTTATGTGCCATGTAAATGTACTGCGACAAACCAGAGCATGAGAGATTTGTTGATTTCATATTTCAGTCTTTTTTTTCACATTATTAATGTTATTTTTATAAATGTCTGTATGGTAAAAGCTGTTAATGTCATTTTAACATTTCCATGCTACCTGGATGAGTAGCTGACATGAAGCAGCTGTCCATGCCTTTCGCTTCCTAATTTTAAGGGTTTATGGATGAAAGGTCGATCACAGACACAGCAACCGTAAACACAGTGAAAAACACAGTGAAAGATACCACAGATGGCCATAAGGGTATAGAGCAGCACACATTTCCTCTGGCCTCCTGTCGGCCCCTTCCCTGATATACTTTGCAATTGATTTGACAGCAACAGAAAAATCTAATTTAAGCTTTTTTCCAGCTAAAACACATTTTTTGGAACTACAAGGCTAATGTAGCTAATGACAGATGCCAGTGTATATAAGGATCATGAAAACAGCTTAAATCATCACACACTTTTTTAGTGACAACAGTAGGCCATATACAAAAAACAGAATTCAAGATGGCGGCCGCTGTATTTAGCCACACCGTATACTATTCATATTGATTAGCTTGATGTACAGTACCAATAAGCACTCAAGCATTTCTGTCTTCCTTCATGCAACAACTTAACACAGTTTGAGGTAACAGCTTGACAGTTTGACTCATAGTTTGGGTCTGTGAGACATGAGGTTTCTAAGATGCTAATTTGTTGCAAATGTGGTACATTTCTCTTGTTAGCTTTATTAGTCTTTGTGCTCACAAATAAACACGAAGAAGTCAAGTTTTACACCAAGTACAGGGTGCACAAATGCAGTTGTGGTTTCTGATATTGAGAGTTTGCTTAGACTATGTGCATATTCATCACCTCAGTTAACAAGAACTTTGTTGTTCTTCATCTACCAAACAAACCCTTTAATTATCTCTCAACTTGATAGCTACTTTTGAGGTAACAAAAGGAAACACAGAACATGCAAAATCCTCACAGAAAGGATCCAGGCTGTGGGAACCAAGCCCTGGACCTTTTCCCTGTGAGGTGGAAATACGAAAGTAAGCAAAATATTGCTTATGAGCCTGCATTTAAGGGACACACCATGAAAAATGAAGGTTAAATAATATCTGTTCTTTCTTGGAATTGACTTCTTTTAGACATATTGCCTATTGACTTTTTATGAAGTTGTTACTTAAAAAAAATTAAAACAGTGTCTTCTTGGTTTGAAAAGTAATTAACACACGTAATTAACACACGATACAGTTTGGGGGGGGGCAGCGGTAGCCTAGTGGTTAGGGCGTTGGCCACATGATCAGGGGTTCAAACCCCTTCCCAATAGGTTGCCCTGAGGTACCCTCGAGCAAGGTGCCGTCCCCGTCACGCTCCTCCCTGCAATGGGCTGGAGACCTGTCCAGGGTGCGTCCCCCGTCCTTCGCCCTGTGTGTGCTGGGTTGGACTCCAGCGCGACCCCGTTTGGGACAAGCGGCAGAAAATGGATGGATATAGTGTGGCCTGCTTGTTGGACAGTATTATAAGTTTCTGCTGATCCAGGGATCTCTGAGGGAATATAGAGATTAGGTAGAAAACTTCTAGAAAAAAATACATTTAAAGCACATATTAAAAATATTTTGGTAGTTCAGACTGATAATTGGGATTAAAATATATCTGATAAAATCTTTAGGCTTTGCTTCAGATTCTATAAGATTTTGCTTTTTTAAAAAATGTTTTATTTGAACAGATTTCTCATGGACAAACCTGCCCATTTGGATTAGAAACATTCTGGAAAAATGATATGTCTCAAAGCTTTTGGCAAGAGATGTTTATTCTTTGTTTCCAAATCATTTGTTTCAAAGCATTTCCTTTGGTTTACTCATCCTGAAACACGTTTTATTCATTGCTGCAGAGTGTAAATGATGCAGACAAATAAAATGGGTTTATTGGACCCCAATATGAAGAAAACAGGTGACATGAAATGCAAAGAATATTAAACCACTCTATCCACTATGTACCTTTGTTGTCTTTGTATCTTCTAGAACCCCTGTCCACCTTAACTAATCAATACACTCCTTTTGGCCTGGGTGTGCAAAGCGGAGAAAAATCAAAAGTGTGCAGTGCAATGGGCTGCAAGCACTGGAATTGGGGATGCCTTGCATTAAGGAACCAATGTAATGGAGGAACACACCAGTATAGTGTGTTCATTTTCAGCTCCATCAACTGATTCAACTCATCTGTGAACTGCCAGGTTTAGTGAAGTGTTTAGATTGTAGGTGGGCCTGCAAAATGTGACTGACCCTCCAGACACAGCAATGGAAAATGGATCTGTGGGAGGCGCAAATGACCACCAGGGGGAGCCCTTTCTCTTCTCACACCCTGCCATCACTCTTCTTCGTCTTCTTCCCGCTGCTCCACTTTAGGGGTCGCCACAGCGGATCCTCCGTTTCTATTTCTTTCTGTCCTCTGCATCTTCAGTATTCAAACCGACCACCTGCATGTCCTCGCTCACCACATCCATAAACCTCCTCTTTGGTCTTCCTCTTTTCCCCATTCCGGGCAGCCCCATCTTCAACATCCTCCTCCCAATATAATCCTCGTATCTCCTCTGGACATGTCCAAACCAACGCAATATTTATTCTGTAACTTTGTCTCCAGAACGTCTAACCTGCGCAGTTCCTCTAAATACATCCCCAATCCTGTCCATCTTCGTCACACCCAATGAAAATCTTAGCATCTTTAAGTCCTTCTGCTCAGCCTTCTGTCTTTTTGTCAGCGCTATCATCTCCAACCCATATATCATAGCTTGTCTCAGTACTGTCCTGTAAACCTTTCCTTTCACTTTGGCTGGTACCTGTCACAGATCACTCCTGTCACTCTTCTCCACCCATTCCAACCTGCCTGCACCCTGTTCTTCACTTCCCTTCTGCATTCTCCATTATTCTGAACTGCAGATCCAAAGTAATTAAATTCCTCCACCTTTGTCATCTCTACTCCCTGCAACCTAACCACTTCGCTTTCCTCCCTTTCGTTCACACTCATGTATTTGTTCATCAACATGCCCATTACCACTGGAGACAAGAATGGGCTCAGCACTGATCCTTAATGTAATCCCATCTATTCTATAAATGCATCCGCCACTCCTTCTTCATACCTCACCACTGTTACACTGCCCTCATACATATCCTGTACTCCTCTGGCATGGTTCTCTACCACTCCTGACTTCCTCATACAAAACCACAACTCCTCTCTAGGCACTCTAATCATATATCTCATAAGCTTTCTACAAGCCTGCCATTACATTCGTATCTTGAAAATGATTCCCTCCACTGACCTATTTTACATATAATTTTACTTCATTATTCCTCACCTTGTCCCATATAAATATATTCTGGCTTTATTTTCATTTACGTTACATTTATGGCATTTAGCAGACGCTCTTATCCAGAGCCACACATCTCCTAATTACAGGGACAGTCTCCCTGGAGCAATTTGGGGTTAAGGGTCCTGCTCAGGGACCCAGTGGTGGTAGTGGCAGAGGTGGGATTGGAACCTGGGACCTCTTGAGCCATAGGTCCATTTATTTCTTTTAAGTTATATATAAAACACTTAATAAAACACATATATTAACCTATCCTTTTACGACCGATCATTGGGGGCTCTGCTCCCATTTGCTCACACAACACATTTTAATACCTTATATTAAATATTTTATACTAATATATATTAAATTGTATGTAGATAATACTCAGCATCTACCTTGTTCAATGATTTATTTATTTAACATTACGTGGACACAGCACAAAATATTCACCATCTATAAATTAGATGGTGATTATTTACATACAGTTTAGTGATATAATTACATGTTCCAAAAGGAGAAGGATTAGATAAATACTTAATAACCCCTTAACTACTGCTCCTACTTCGTTTCTCCAAAGCTTGTATTTAATCAGGGTATAGTTGTGACAATAAAGTCTTTTCTCCTTTTCCTGACATCTGGAGTGGGCGCGTGAGATTTGGGACGCAGCCGGAGCAGGATGTTGCGCCACAAAGCAGCAGGTTAACGCTATCGGACACTGCGCATGCGCACACTGACTCTAGAGGGGATTTCGCTTCAGTAGCAGAAGTGCATCAGAAAAACAAGACGGTTTCAAAAGAAAAACGCCGTGAATTTCTGCTGCGAGCGGGTTTTCCTGCCGCTGGCGGTCAAAAGGTATGTGATAGGGATATAATGAGCTGCTGGTAGTTCGTGTTAAAAGCCTTTAGGCGAATTGTTCTGCTGTTAAAGAGTACAGCTAGCAGGCTAATGCGGAATAGGAGCAGTGGAGCAGAGGCTGAGGCATTTTCGCATCGTTTTCTTGTAAAAGTGAACAAGAGTGATATTTCAGTTCAACAGTGAAGCAGACCTGCCTTAAAAGCTCTCAATTTATTCTTAATTGTGAGTAGCGAACCACCTAATTATAACCTCATTATTTTTGCATTTCCTACTATTGATGTTGAAATAAAGGATTAAAGTCATTTTTTTTAAACGTGGACGATGCTTTAAAGGAATAAACTCTTATTTTGTAAAATTGACCTCTTTTGGGACATCCTTATGGTTAAGCTGTTTAGGCTCATTTAATTTAGCCTGGAGCGCAGGTTTGGTCCGGAAAGAGAAAACAGTTTATAGGAGGGTTGGCTAATCCTCAGATGATCTGACTTCTCTGAGTATAATCTAGAGAAAAATATTTTAAATATGTCATCTTTTCCTGCTATCTGCTATTCTGTCTGACTGTATTGACCTTCCTAGTTTCATTTTTCTGCTTTGCATCTTACTCTCCTTTCCTCTGGTGTGGAGATGATGGATAAATGGGTTCCCAAGCAGCAACAGATCTGGGACAAAATCAGCAATAAAGATTAGATTTAAAGTGCAAAACATTGTTGTTGCATCGCTGTTATTTCTATAATTTGTCTAACAACGCTACAAAGTTAAAATAATGATTTCCCAACTTGAGAAGCTGCACCCTCCATATGAATCTTGAATGATATTTTTTGACACCCACTTTAATCTCCTGGATTGAATTTTACTCTCTGGTGTTGACCAGAGGTGGATGGCTTTCCAATGTTTTATGAATTTTCTGCCCAAGAATTCTTCCTCCAGCTTTAAGAGGTTTTGCATCGTTTGGTTTTCTCACAGGGAGCTCTGGCCCAGGTTCTGTAAAGCTGTTCCGTGACATCAATTGTAAAAAGCGCTATATAAATAAAATGGGCATGACCGTTGTGGCAAAGAACAGTGGCAAAGATGTGATATCTGTGAAATCATAGTAGTGCTCTGTATCATTCTGGAAAATGTGGCCTTTGCAGTAAACGTGTTGAGTATTTCATCTTTAAACTTGAGGAACTTTAAAATGTCAGCAATGAGTTGGCAAACGATTTTTTTCATGTTGCAAAATGCGGTGCTACTTCTCATGCAAGCATTACCTTTAAGATGGGATGATTGTGAGAAATGCTTTATTGGGCCTTGGTCAAAGAATGAACGAATCCTAGTTGAAAACTGGTTCTATACTCTTACCTTGACCCGGCGTTGCAAGTCAGGTTTTCTCACATTCAAAAGCATGTAATGGAAACAAACATCTATCACATAACTGTGCACATGAGGGGAAAACAAAACCCATTTCCCATGAAAATAGTCTTGGTTGTGATGTATATGAAGTAAAACAAATACATTGAATTCCATCGTAAGCAAGATGGGAATTTAATTCCAAGAGTTGAATTAAAATAGTTTGAGGTGTTATGCTTTGTATGACTAAAAGTACCCAAATATCTCTTTCCAGTCAATGAATTCAGCTTCTTTAATGTGTTTCCATTGTCCATAGAAAAGAACACAGGCAATAGATTGGGATTCTCTGGAGCTTCTGTTAATCTACCTGACATTCGTAAGCTATGGTAATGAATGGTACCAGTTTTCATGGCACTTTTTGCACCACTTGGCTATCTAGCATCTGTAAACAATATTTTTAACAGACTTAGAATATAAGTTTAGAATATTAGGTGCATGTAGTGCAAGGGTTCTCAAAAAATATTTTTATTAGTAACTCAGCATCTGAATGAGTACATGCTTTGAAAAACCTTTCATTAGTTAATACAAGCTAAAAAATAAGTGTGAAATTTGAACTCTAAGAAGTAAGTAATCCTAAGTGATATGATGGATGGAAAGGCTAGAAGTTAATAAAAATGTTATTTAATGCAAATGAACTTCAGTAGGACTAAGACAGAATACAAAATTTTGAATTAAAGGGAGGACAGGGGAATGGTTAGGATGGAGGGAGTAGAAATGGCAAAGGAGGAATTGAAACACTTGGAGTCAGAAGTTCAGAGTAATGGCGAGGGCAGAAGAGAGGTGAAGAGTGGAAGGATTGATCTGTGATGGACGAGTACCAGCAAGAGTAAATGGGATGGATAACGGGACTGTAGTGAGACCAGCTGTGCTATAAAGGTTGGAGATGGTGGAGCTGAAGGTGGCAGAGTAAAAGAAGAGGTTTATGGATGTGGTGAGAGAGGACATGCAGGTGGTTAGTTTGAAGGAGGGAGATGCAGAGGACCAATAGCAATGAAGATGGAGGATCTGTTGTGGCAACCCCTAACAGGAGCAGCTGAATGGAGGAGGAGAAGGAGAGAAGATCCTATCCCGTTGCATTTCCTTACAGTTTAACATAAATGGCTTCAGAAATGTTTTGAATTTCTGTATATCATTTACATTGTTCACCTAAATCCTTGTAGCAGCTATGATAAAAGTGATTAAAATCTAAATAAATTTAAGAACTTGAACAGTTTCAGAGAAAATGACCCACAATAATTGTTGGGTGGCGGCAGAAAGCCAGAGACAAGTACATGAAGACAAGTATGAGGCTGTTGTAAGGTTTTACAAATAGCTCCACTTATTAGAATTTATTTTAAAAGATAAGTTTAGGAAAAAAATATAGAGAGAATGTTAGAAGAATTGAACTAATTTTGTGAAATATGGCCCCTGGTTTACTTCATACAGTTTCATTCAACAATGGTAATTTTTTTTTTTGTTTTTTTTTCCAGAACTGAAATTAGCAAATTTGTAACTCTTCGTTGCTCTCCTGCTGAGATGCAGCGGGTCATTAAACTGACACTTGCAGTCAAAATGTCATTCTTACTCGTGGTATTTTTTAGCTGAACTTGGGTCACGACATCATGTTTGCTTTAAAAAAAAAAAAACCTCTGCAAATCTAATTTTACATTTACAAGTTTCATCCCATTAAGGTATTATCATGATGCCCAGCATACTTCACAGTTGTGCTCTTTGGATCAGGACATGTCCAGAGCTGATGGCACAATAAGGGTCTTTATAGAATAGAATAGAATAATCCTTTATTATCCCACGAATGAGAGAGTCGGGTGTTACAAGGCTCTTTAACAAGAAAGAACAAGAAAGAATATAAAAAATATATAAAAAAAGGAAAGAATACACCTATAAGCAGTGTTTTTTTCATTTGTCTTCCATAAATGAATAATTTCATATTGTAGGACGCTGCGATTGACTTGCGACCCGTCCAGTGGGTTTCTCTGCCTTTCGTTCTTTGTGCACTGCAATATTCTCCGGCAGCTTCCATGTTCCATGTCAGGACAAGTTGTTAAGTTAATGAATGTATCAGTGTTGTAGCAGACATTATGAAGGACTGTTAAAGATGGCCCCTATATGATTGGTCTGGCATGTCATTGAATTGGAATGATTTTATTGTTGGCTAAAGGGGTTAACATGCAGCACGTCCCACAGTTCCTTAGCAGAAATCTCTTTGCTTAGCAGAAATCATGCCATTAAGGTCAAAGTGTCGGTCAGCTATTTGGGAACATGTTTTTCAAGTGACCTATTTTAGACAAAGGAACAGGAAAATGAGCTTGTTTTTTCATTTTTGTAGCTGTAGACAGACATTTGCCTAAAATAATGTTTTTCGACAGTCTACATTAATGCTCTTGGCTCTGTTCCCAGCCTACTTGTATCAGGTACTTGGTGACCCCATTTAATACTTCATGTGATTTAGTATCTTGATTGATTTTGAAGTTGATGCACATTCATTTACACTTGCTTGTCAAATGTGCCTTTGGCCAGTCAGACTGAAATCTGATTTCTGTGTGGAGAGTATTATGCAATGATCAATTGCTTGTGGTTCTTTTTTTTTTTTTTATCTCTGTTCTAAAGAAAGTACAATTTGGCTCACACAAGTGTCTGTTGAGAATATTTATTCTCCTTTATCACTGCCATCATGAACCTGCCATCATGTGTTAAAACTAGGTGTCCTGTTAATGTAGCAAAAAAGTAACAAGGAGGTAAAGTTCAACTGACTTTGCATTTTGCCCTGCATTGTTTCAAAATCATTCGCTTAGTCTCTAAATAAGTGAACACAGTGCAGTGTTTTTCAATCTTTAATCTCTGTATAACAAAAACCTGGGTGATGGTTATGATAGCTTGCACAAGGGTAATGCAGGGTAACTTACTGGTCTGGGACTTGAACCCACTACTTCCCTATCATTCAGCAGCAGTGGCTTAGTGGTTAGGGACTAGGCCCCGTGTAAGGTCATGGGTTCGAATCCCAGAACAGGACGTTGCCCTGAGGTAACCTTCAGCAAGGTACCATCCCATCACTGCTTCCTGGACACCTGCTGCATGTGTGTGTATGGGTGAAATTTAGATGAAGCATTTCATTGTGTCTCACTCTGTGCTGTGATGTGTTTCACAATGACAATAAGTCACTTTCACTTCACTTCATTGGGGCTGTTCCCTAATCACTGATGGTTCCAGTTATTGGTGTACCTACCATGACAACAGCTCTACTCACTACAGAACATGGTATGTTCTTGGTAACTAACGAATTGACGCAAATTGATATTTATAAGCATAAGGCTTTGAAAGGGACCAAAAGGGGAGTTTGGTGGTATCTGGTTCTGTCACCTGCTTGCTGAGCTGAAATGAAGATTTTTAAGAAGTGTAAGTTTGATTTGAGCTAACTGGTTTTCTGCTGAAACATGTAGACGATGAAAATGATTGTCTTTGAGAGCAGAGCTCTTGCCGAAGACGAAGTTTTAAGAGTTGCGGAGTTTGAAACAGTCGCATCAATTTTAAATCAGTGGCTACTTGATTAAAGTGCAGCACAGAACCGCAAAAGTCTTGATTTCAGCTATCTGATGTTAAAATGTAACTGATTTAGATGAGAAGCACTTCTGAGTTTTCCTGGGGTATTTCCTGGCCCCCTCTTTCTGTCAGTGCTGTCAATTGTCAAGCTTCCATCTCTTTAATCAGTGAGCAGACTTAATTGGGTGGACCATTTGATTTTTAAGATATGAAATTCAAAAACAATGTTTAGCAGTTCAGTTTGTAAGCACCTGTCCTACTCATGACAGATCAATACAAACTTTCGAAATGACACATTGGATAAAAACTACAATTATTGGCTGTTAGAGGAAGTATTCTTTATTGATAAGCATTTTGCATACCCAAACATGTGGCTATCAGAAAACAACATGGAAGTGTAAAAGAAGGGAGAAGGTGGGTCGCTCTATTTCACAGGGCTAAAGATATCATACATAGAAACCTTAAGGGCACATACACTGAATCATGTTTCAGGTTTTAGTTTCATGTCCCTGGTCATGCCACTGGTGGTGACATTATTAAGATAAAACCCTTCAGTTTGTTTAGCAGAAAGCATACCATAAAGGCCTAAGTAATGGGTGAACTATTTGAGAACATGTTTTTCAAGTGCTTTATGTTGTATACACAAAGCCAGATGGGGAAAAAAAGTATTTTAAGAGAAATGAAAGCACAAGTAGTTAGGCATGTGCCCTTAAGGTTTCTATGTATGCAAAGTCACGCAAACCATGTGTGTGTTATTCGCTAAATACATACTCAACCATTTTTCAGCATCTTCTCCTACACCTGTAGTTTATATCACAAAGAAAAAAAAGCAACACATTTATGTTTGGAAAAGGATGGAAAACTAGTTCCAATTAAATCTTCAGTTGATGAATTCTTTCTGTAAATGTTTATGCAGTGTGTGTAACACTGTCACATTATCTGAAATCTTTCTGTCCAAAGTATTTATGGATTGAGATGCAAATCTTTAAAATCATATTTTTCAGAGATTCGATCGCTTTTCCAGAAGGAATCATTGTTGGTGATTGATTTCTAGTTTAGTGATGTGAGTGTGTTTTTTACAGGCTCATGCCTCCATAGTTATTAGATTTTCCTGGAAGTGGAGTCTGCACTTTTTGTTCTGAAGAAAATTGGACGAAAGAGTTTTGGTAAAATATATTTGGCTCATTCTACAGCAAAAAAAAAAAAAAAAAAAAAATAGAATACCTGTAGTTGATTGATTGGGGTTTAGTTGTTTTTTTGGGGAAGATTGTGATATTCAGTGGTTTGGTGAATTTATTATTATTTTTTTTTTTTATTCATGTGATGAGCTGATTTAGTCAGCAATTTAAATGAAACCCAAACATGATTTGGAGGTCTGATAAGTGTCAAGTGATGCTCACATTTTACATTGTGAATAAAGCAGTCATTCTGTCATTCCTGCCTTTTAGCCATTTCTAATAAATATCACAGGGTCACAGCAAGCTGCACTGTCCTATCAGACCTAATGTTTACCAAAGAACTGTCCTGTTTCTTATTCTCCATAAGGTTTCTGACAGATTCTGGGACCTGGGAAAATGAAATTATTCAGGCACAGGCATTTTTTTTCCACAGTAAAGCAGTTATTCTGAGAACATCTGTGATAAATTGATAGTATTGTTTCTAAAGGTTTTTTTTTTCTCCCTTCTTGTGCATAATTTGAAGGGCTGATCTGGTCAAGTGAAATTTTTACCCATCACTAAATTTGTTACACATGTAAACATGACTGCTATGATTTTATCTGTAGAGCGAAATCTTCTGGTTTAAAGACTGAGAAACAGCTCAGATGGTCTTAAGGGTGAGGCAGGATTGCTGAAATGTGATTGTTTTTCATAGTAAATGCAGAAAGAGGCCAGAGACAAAATTCAAATTGAGTGCTTTTCTGCACATTAACACACCACATGACAAATAACTTTATAAACACTAGTTTTAAGTTCACTGTTTTTTTGTTTGTTTTTATAAACCATAGGCTTCTCCCATGCTGTTGTTTGACTCCTGTCTTTTTTAATGACTGAACTTTTTTAGGTTGCCACTGCTTGACCTGAGAGTTTGCGTGTGAAGCCATGGTGGAGTATTACCAGATTTTAGGAGTGCAGAAGAGTGCATCTCCAGATGACATTAAGAAAGCGTAAGTGTCTTAAAACAAACAACCCCCATCTTTGTGAGAAATTATTATTGGGCTGTTTCCTTTACATTAATCTAGGAATTTTACATTTTTTCCTTCAGATTAGATGTAAACGGAAACCCTTTTTTCAGTTAGACAAAACAAGAAATCATATTTTCCTGTTGTGGTTTATTAAGTCTGTTAAATTAATAACACCAAGCGTTTCACTGGCACATTAATTCCATAAACCTTTAATAGAAATGTGCATGTATGCATTTTTTTTTTAGAACCAGAAATTGGTTTTGCTCTTGTTCTCTATTAAGTCTTTGTTTTCATGGTATTGCGTGTTAAGTATTTCTAATCTCTGATTCTAATCACTTCTGTGGTTCGATATCTGTGACATGCACTTTGCTAAGAGCACAAGTAAATTCCTGAACTCTGGCCTTATTTATGTTTCGCTTTTGTTTCCTCTTATAGGTACAGAAAACTAGCTTTAAAATGGCATCCTGATAAGAATCCAGACAACAAGGAGGAGGCTGAAAGGAAGTTTAAAGAAATTTCCGAGGCTTATGAAGTCCTTTCAGATGGTAGGTTTTGAAGAGTAACTTAATGCTTAATTTTTGCTCTTGGTGAAAAGAAAAGGCAACATTGTTCAATTTGACCATTGATAATTATTGAATTGGTCATGTTTTTAGGTATTTCGGTATTGCTGACCTCAAATGATTTGCTGTAATTATTCTTCTTTAAAAAAATATCACATCATGGCTAAATTTAATTATTGCATATTAATTTACACTAAATTTTTAATTTACGCTATGTTTTTGTATTATCTGGACAATAGTTATGAAATTCAGACTCTCCTAACAATTGGGTATGAACCTTAGTTTGTATTGAACAGAAACCCAATAGCAAAGATTTTAACTACTGCATTGTTTATATAATTTAAATATGAATAACTAAACATATAAATAAAAAATTATATTGACGGATATATTAGCCATCGTCTTAATTAGATTCACCACTTGATTCACCACTTTCCGTCTGTTGCATGGGCAGTTTTCATTCAATGTTCATCTGATTTCTGGAATTCATTAAATAATGAAAAATACTTTTTCTTTGTTGCAGCCAACAAGCGGAGTCTTTATGATCGATATGGTAAAGAAGGCTTGGCAGGAAATGCAGGAGGTAAATGTTTTAGGTTTAAACCTTTGTTAATATCAGTGGTATTTTGGTGTTTTTCTTTGGTCAACATGTTGATCTGAAACAGTTTAGTGATTACTGGACATGTGTGTGTATTTGCCGAACTGGATTTTGTTTTCTAGATTTTCTGCAATGTCAAAAATCATAAATAAAACAGAATGTTGAGTCAGCATTGTGTTTCACTTTGTTTCTTTTTGGTTACTCTTTGTTTAAAAGGGAGCCATTATCATAACGGAGATCCTTTCGAAGGGTTTACGTTCCGTAATCCAGAAGACGTTTTCAGGGAGTTCTTTGGTGGTCAAGATCCATTTGCTGATTTTTTTGGTGAGTTTTGACTCATTCAGTTTGTATTTCGATAGATGTTTGTGATATTTCTTGCAATGGTGATGGCATTTCTCATTAAGCAATCACTGGCTTAGTTTCCCATTTTGTAATAAAATCATTGTAAGGTTAAAGAACTCATTGGTCTTTGGTCCACTTGCAGGAGGGGATCTGTTTGGCGATGATTTGTTCTTTGGTGGTGGGAGGCGGCACCAGCGTGGCATGAGCAGGAGCAGAACAGGCGGCTCATTTTTTGGGGGATTTGGGGGCTTCCCATCTTTTGGAGCTGGATTTTCTGCTTTTGACACGGGTAAGAAATTAGCCAAAGTCAATACAATTAATTAGTATTTATTAACGCAATTCATTCTTGTAACTGAACACCATTGTACATCTGATGGGGAAAAAAAAAAAGAGTAATAATTTAATAATGAAATACCCTTGAAATTTTTTGTTATAGAAGGGAAATGTCCCAAAACAATTATTTTTACTCTGCTGTCACTAAAGCCGGTTACAGTGCTATCGCTGTGCTTTTCATTCACACATGCAGGCCTTAAACAAAATAATTTTACTTAGATTCAGGCAACATTTAGCTTCAAAGTTTAAACTAAAAATCTAAACATGGTGTTTGTTTGTGTGTGTGTCTGTTTCTGTTGTCCTGTATTTTAGGCTTTGGCTCCTTTGGCCACATGGGCCACATGGGCCACATGGGGCACGTGGGGCATGTGGGGCATGTAGGGCATGTAGGGCACATGGGGCATTTGGGAGGAGGAGGTTTCACCTCCTTCTCCTCCACCTCCTTTGGAGGAGGAGGAGGAGGAGGAGGAGGAGGAGGTGGCGGCGGCGGCGGCGGCGGCGGTGGCGGCGGCGGCAGCGGAATGGGGAATTTCCGCTCAGTTTCCACTTCAACCAAATACGTCAATGGCAGGAAAATCACTACAAAACGGTATGATTGCCTGAATTGTGCTAGTTAAGGATGTTAGAGGAGTGTGTACTAGACTAGTGTGGGTTTTTTTTTTTAAACAGTTGTTATTGTTGACTAATTTGCCATTTATATCACATTGTGTGACATAAATCACATTGGTTTTACCACAAACATGAGTGCTTTTGCTAACAGCAATATGCATTAGCAGCCAGAAATATTGGTTTAATCAATAATTTCTCTCCAGTTCAATAATGCCCAGTTCTATTCAATAGCAATGCACCCAGTCACCCAAACTTACTACTGCAGAGAGGATAAAGGTTGGCAACTTTTGGAGAGGGCAGCTCAGCATGCTTGAAGGAGACCTTGTTACCCTTTCATTTAGTAAGCACATTGACTAGCATCTTGCTAAGGGAGGAGGTCCATTTTATCCACTGTGTGAGAGAATGTGGATGGTTGCACTCTCACGTGTGGCCAATATTCGGGTTGTTTATTAGAATCAGTTTTTTTTTAATGCTCAGAGATTTTGATAAACAGTGTTACTAACCAGTAAATAGTACTTGTAAAATGTCTCTTCATGCTATGTTTAAGGCTGATTGACTATTACAGTTTGAGTTCTACAGAGCAGGTTTCTACATTTTATTAACAAGTCTTTTGTCCACATTTCAGAATTGTAGAAAACGGTCAGGAACGGGTAGAGGTTGAAGAAGATGGACAATTAAAGTCATTAACCATAAATGGTAAGGAACAGCTCCTCCGACTGGAACACAAGTAAGAAATGCTGGAGCCTGCTCAGCCCAAACTTGAGCTCATAGCAAAGTTAGGACTGTTGCTCAGATGTACTTTTTTTTTTTTTTTTTTTTTTTCTTTTTTCCCTTCTTTAGCATTTTTAGATTAAAGTTATTGTTGTCTCTTTTTGTTAACATATTTATGATCCAGACCATCAGTATTTGGTGCAGGGTGCATTTTATGTTTACTTCCATTGGGGACCATGGTGTGAAATGTGTTTCTTTTTTGCTTTTTAGTTCCATATGCTCTTTGCTGTGTTGCTCACGAATGCCCATTGCCTTTTGAATAGTGCTTTTGTGCTACAGAAGAATAAAGAGCATTGTGCATTTAACAAAAGCATGACTTTACTTTTCCATCCGAGTACAAAGTGTTGAATTTGAATAAGTAACTCTTGCTTTCTTTAAAAATCCTGTCAATAACCTTGTCCTACTGTCTGGCATTATATCTTTGTAAATGTTAGTAGAATGATAGATCAATTGTAATGATATGCAATTTTCTTTTTTTTTTTTTTTTTAAATTTTTTTTTTAAGACTAGTGATTTTTTTTTTTTTCTTTCATGAATACATGTATTCCTGCCAAATTTGTTTGGTCTTAATGTTACACTTAAATAACCTGATGGGAATCAAGGTTAATAATGTAAGTGATATATGAATATAAATTAATTTTGTGTACTTTGTAAGCAAATTTCAAACCAATAAATGCGTTTCATCCTTTTTTGAGGATGTGGCAGCTTTGGGGTCTGTGTGTAGTTTTGCTTCCTGGGAAAGTGATAAGAATTAATTTTTAACCCAATCACCGCCCTGTCTTCTGCTGCATGTTCGCTTGCTACTAACAGAGTCTCTTCAACAGGAGAAAGCATTTGTAGTTAGTAATGCATAATTAGTGTTTTCACAGCTCACTTACAAAAATTCTTGTAATTTTAATGCTTTAATGCTTATAATTGGAACTGATGTTTGCCTTGCATGAAAATACATGAAAATGGCAGACATTTAAAAAAAAATTTTTTTACATTTACAGGTATTTACAGGTTCAGTATTAAGCAATATTATGATGTTTGCAGCTACATTGACTTTATAGTCACTTTTGCATTCAGGCATAGGCATCTGACTGCTACTAATCATGTCAATTTAAAGTTGCCTTTTTTTGGAAAAGCATTGGTTGCTGTATGCTTTTCCTGTAGATTTTATTAAATAGAGTTGAAAAAATATAACTAGGAACTAACTTTGATTGTTGCGCTTTAAGTGCTTCTGTGTCTATCTCAAAGGTAGACTATGCCTATGTTTTTGCCTGTGTTGCCCCTCCACCCCTCTTAAAATGCCCCACCCTCTCTCTAGGAAAGGCCATTGAGTTAGGTCTAGAGGAGGGGCCAAAAGTGTGCAAAGCACTCCCTCACTCCTCCTCCAACCCCTCCCACTCTTACTCCAGCCCGAGGGAACAAGAAAATAAAACACAAGCTAAAGGTCAGATATTTATTTATTTATTTTTTCTGTCTGTTTATCTGAATGTCTAAAGTCATAATTATTGCCATATCCTTGTTAAAGATGGATGAAAATAATGTCTTCATGGTAAATTAACTCAGTGTCACACTGAAATTGGAGAAAATAGAAGTGACCGAATCCCACTCATCCACACAGTATCTCACAAGCCCTTTAAGGTACTTGTTTCATTCATATATTTTTAAAACCTTGTCCTTTGAGTAGATCCAACCAGGACCCAGTTTTAACACTTCGCAATCTAAAATTTAAAAGCTAGTAGACTCCACTTTGCCATTTAGCCTAACAAGGTTCCCTTTGTAAGGAAAACAGCCCAGAATGTTGTGGAAACTACACTAAATCACAGGGATAAGACTCTCTTTGACTGTTTGCTACTCAGAAGCTCTTTTGGTTGTCTCATCCAGCTATAGAAACCAAAATTCCAGAGGCAACTCTCAAACTTGAGACGTTCATGTTTGTAGTTGGATGAAGAAAGTACTTTTTCTCAGTTGATAAAATTACTTTTTAGCCATGTAACTTTAAAATCCATTAGCATTGTGCAGAAATGAACATACTTTTAATTTGATTTTGAGTTTTCAGTCCTCTTGATGATGAGCAATAAAAGAGTGAATATAACTAGGAATCTGCTTACATTTATTTGGATTTGTGTAAGTGCCAATATTTGTGCCCTTTTTCTACAGTTAGAGGGTAGATTCTCATTTGTTCAGTGTGAGATTGAGCTAATTATCCAGACACTTTCCCACTGCCTGTGTTCAAGCTGTACTTATAGAGCTAATTTGTAACTGTTTTATTTTGTGATTCCAAAGAGACTTTAAAAGACCAACACCTTGTAAAGTTCAATCTGGCCTTCTTAAAAACGAATAAATGCCTGTTTACCTAAATGTATTGCTATCATTGTTTGTTTTTTTTTGTTGTTGTTGTTGTAGCTAAATGAAATGGGAAGGATTGGATTTACATTCTAGTCATAAAGCAAGCAAAACAGATTAATTTCCTTTGGTTAATTAGTGCCCAAAAGCTTTCATTCATTGTTGTCATTAGGATTTTTGGTCGAAGCATACCTGTATATTTTGTTACTCAGTAAATACTGAGAAGTTTGTTTCTCAACAGAGCAAAGTGGAGTCAAAAGGAGGAGGCCCACACCACACGGAGAGGCGAAAAAGCCCAAAGAGTCTTGAAATGTTCCTACAGTGTCTCAGCACATCTGCAGCAGTCAGGAGTGTAAGTGTGGAATAACCTGAATGATAGCTGATTCTTTTTTTCTTTCTTTTTGCATATATATATGTGTGTGTGTGTGTGTGTGCACGCTTAGTGAAGTAAAAGTTCAGTTGTTTTGCACCACATCTAAAATTGTAACTAATGTTTTGACCATGACCTTTTTTCTTCAGAAGCAATTACTAGAAGATGTAAAGACAATTTTTAACTGACCAAAAGCCTTGGATGTGGAATTGCTTTCTTTGTTGTGAGCATTTGTTAAGTTGACTGTTATTTCCAGACGCAAAGTGCTTTTGCGACTGCTGTTGTTTACTGAATTACATGGATCTGGGGTGCAGAACAAGATGTTCGTTTATCAAAATCTTGAGCTGACAATAAACTTGGATGTTGAACTGGGTTCCATTTAATAAAATGGTCATATGAGCTGAAAGAGGTGAATTACACAGCCTAACCCAACTTCAGTTGTTTAATATATCTAAATACTCTTCGTCAACAGAATCCAAACAAAGTCAACAGAAATTAGAGCATCTGACTAAAAGATCTGTGATTGGCCTAATTTGCCAGTTACCTATTTGTACAATAATTCATGTCCCCAAACAGCTCTTTTCAACCTCAAACAACACGATAAGGAGATTTTTTTTTTATTGTGTCTGCTGCAAACATATTGGCTAATCATAAACATTTCTATTGAATGTCCTATAATGCAGGTGCTGACACAGCCTTGGATTTATGAGCCTGAATATTCACATACATTTAACTTTTAAGACATTACTGCTAATGACCATCAATAAGGAGATGGGGTAAGCAACAAAAGAGCACAGACAAATTGCTGTCCAGTCACATCATTTTTGCTGTTGAATTTAAAGTTTGTAATACTCTGACCCAACGTTCACTTTATATTGTTAAAGAATAAGAACTAACAAGACAATTAGACCCCGGGAATGGGGGAAACATTGTAGAGCAGTCTGGAAGGGCAGAACGTTCTAATAGCATAAAAGGGGTGAGAACATTCTTGAACAGCTTGTATGGGTGGATAGCATTATGGAACAGTGTACATGGGGTTAGAGGTTGTATATTCTAGAACAGTGTGAATAGGTGCAGATGATGCATTCAAGAACAGTGTGGATAACTTAAGTTTGCATTCTAGAACACTGAATAGCAGTAGATGGGGCACCCTAGAATGGTGTAAATACATGGAGCATTCTAGAACAATTTGAATAGCTGCAGATGGAGCATCCTAGAACGTAGATTGTGAATGGCAGGAGAACACACTGTAATAAATGTGAATAATATAGATCAGTGTGATAAGCGGGGTTGGAACATTCCAGAACTGTGTGAAAGGCTGGGGATTATTCCAGAAAATGGAGGTGGAGATTATGGAACAGTTTGAATGCAACAGGACATTCTAAAGCATGGATGAAGAAAGCAGTATAGTAGGAGAAATTCAGCAATTTAGCATGAACCGAGAGAACGTTGTAGAAAAATGTTCATTCTGAGAACTTTGTGATACAACAGTATGAAGGAAAGGAGAAAGCGCTTTGAACAAATTGAGCATTCTAGAACAGTGTGAATGTCTGGGATAAATGGGGAGAAAATTCTGTATAAATTGCAAATAGGAAGGTTTACAGAAGAGTGAAAGGCTGGAGAATATTCAGAGAAGCAAAAGTGGGAATTCAGGAGGAAATTCTAGAAATATTTGAATGCAGTAGGATATATAAAGAAGAGGGAAAAATTCCAGTATTTGAACAGATTGACTGACGGGAGAACATTCTAGAACAGGGTAGATGGGGGGATTGATCTACAACAGTGTGAATGATGGGGAAGCATTTCAGAACTTTGTGAATGGTTTGTAGTTATTCTATGTTCTATTATTCTAGGGTTAAACATTGAGAATGCAGGGAAAAATTCTAGGATGCTGGAAGGTTGTGAATGATGGAAGGACTTTCTAAACAGGGGAAATTAGGAGAACATTGTAGAACATTGTGAATGGTGGGAGAAAATTCTAGAGACAACACACAGTCTCAGATAGGGCACACCAACCCTGTGTAGGTCTGTTGTGAGCAGTGGGTGAGTCTCTTCTGGGCTTCATTCCCAACAGATCATTTTCATTTCTTCCTGGCTGTAACTGCCCTGAGCAGTGGTCCCCATTTGCTCCTGGAAATGAGTTTCTGTTTAAACTCTTGAAAGATAGGTGGGCCATCATGGTCCTCGGCCTCAGAGCTGATCTCCATCTTCTGCACTATGAGCTTCAGCAGGTTGTGCTGCTTCTCCATGCACTCAGAAATCTCCTTCAATCTGAAAAAGAACAAACTGAGGTTCTGACAGTCCATAATGAGTGTAAAGGGCTTTCAGCATTTACATTACATTTATCAGACGCTCTTATCCAGTGCGACTTACATGTCCTTATTACAGGGACAGTCCCCCTGGAGCAACTCAGGGTTATGGGTCTTGCTCAGGGACCCAGTGATTGTAGTGCTAGAGGTGGGATTAGAACCTGGGACCTCTTGAGCCATTGGTCTATAGGCAAGTTCCCTACCACTAGACCACCACCACCCTGGCTGTAAGCACATGGACTAAAGTTCTGCAACCTCAAAAAATTTCCTTAGCCATTTTTGCTTATGTTGCCCCTCCAACATGCTCCTTTATTCCCCCTCACACTGCCTCCACCAGGGCAGCGGTGGCCTAGTGATTGGGGACTAGGCCCCAGGATCAGACGGTCAAGGGTTTGAATCCCTAGCCGGTAGGATGCTCTGAGGTACCTTCATATCAATAAACTATTTTATAATTAACAATATAAAGAATAAAAACAATATAAAGAATAATTTTAAGTTGTTCTAAAGATATTCATATTTTTTATCTTACCATCAGTGTTCTAACAGTAGTAAATAGTTATGATAAACAATTATTATACTATATAATATTGATGATATTATTATAAGCTGTTTATAGAGCTGGGAGTTTAATCCAAATGAAGGATGAAATGATTGCTGTCACTGCTGTATAAAAATATAGAACAAGAAGTTAGGGTTAGAGGGGCAGCATGTACAAATTGACTTGCTTCGGCTGAACTGGTTGGAAAGTGTTGATCTTGGATTTTACCTGTACTTCTGTTTAACTAGTTCACGCTCCATTGGCGTTGACTGATGAGGGGCTGGTGTCAGTCGAGGAACAGCCTTTCTAACTTCACCTCCACAGCAAGCCCATTTCTGTTTAACAACATGCAGCAAGTGAGTCTTCTCATTGCAGTGGAATTGCCCTGTCCAGCCTGAATTTCCAACAGTATTGTGATATTAAGGTGCACAAATAATTTGTTCTGATGTGTAACTATCCTTTCTAGGATAATTTATTTAACATGGTTGTGACTAGAACGATGGCCTGTTACCTTGCCCTTGTAGCATTTGTTAGGAAACTCTTTGACTGAGACTCGGTCCACCCTTTTCATAAACCAGTTTGGCAAACGCTCCTCCAGATTTGTGTGAAGTTCAATCTGCAGGATCGAAAATTATTTTGCCATTTTATTTCCCAAACCAGAAGACTGCATGTTCGCTCGTATCACCTCACCAGTACAGGTGGATTATAATACTCACCTGCATTCCAATCTGCTTCAGGCATGCATTAGTCTGTACTTCTGCAATATCACCGACAGCCAGACCAATCTGTAATGAACCAAATGAAATTATTATATAGCCACTATTGTATCATGATATTGACAGATGTTTACTTTATTTACATTATCATCCAAGCTTAGTCCGAAGTCATATGAAGCATTACGCATCCTTTTTTGCCCTTGTGTTCCTGCACCCCCTTCATATTACTGAAATTTTATTACTCACATGAGATAACTGCCTTATAATTCAAGTGAAGGCATTTTGATATGGATGATGGACTGTTCCATGGTATTACAATTAGGGCCATTGCGGCTATTGTTATATAAGTAATCCTAATTGATAAATTATTCATTTCTAAATAGCCAATTTTCCTTCTTGTAGAGAAAATTCAGAATGAATCAATCAAATGATAAATTCACAAAGTTAAATTATGGAGAATGAAAAAATCAAATCAGTTCATTTTTTGAATCATTGACTTGCACTGGGTCATTTTGACCGCCTTAGTTTCTGCTAATAGCAGTTTAACACCACAAAGCTTACAATAGCCCTGTTCATTAAAACACTTGAAATGAAATAATAATTTAAAAGCTTAAATCATAATGAAGCATAAAAGGAGTTTGTTAGTTGTGTAGCCCTTACCAGCAAATTCATGAGCAGAATTGGCACAAGCAGTACAAACCAAACAAAGATTCCATAGGTCAGCACAGGAAAAGGGAGGCGAGAGGCCATGTAGGGCTTTAGGAAGTTATCCTGGTAGTTGATCTCTCCCACCATCATGACAAATGTTTGCATCAGCGACAGGAACAGTCTGCCAAAATGCCTCTATAGAAGAGCAATAATGAAGCAAAAATATGTCCCTGATAAAAGATTCAGAATAATCTGGAGACAGAGGGTGTGTTAGTGTTCTAGGTTTTTGGGGGAATGCACAAGCACACCTGTTCAATCATAAGAGCATAGAAAGCCAAAGCAAACGCCAGGATCAAGTAGATGAACAACACAATGATGCTCAGCAATGTCCTGCATATCTCCCGGAACATCACCACGTATATTCCAAACCTTTCAAACCTGCATGGAACAAGGAGACAATCTGTGAAACTCTTTGTGAAAATTCCATGGAGTAGATCAAAATCTCAAACACTTTAATTTTTTGTATAAGTTATTGCCAAGTTGTGTCCAGACCGCTGCAGGTAGAGCAGGAGGTTGAACCAAGAAACAAGAGCAGCCAGAGCTCCAGCCTGCCAGTGCCATGTGCTCTTCACATCCAGCAGCAAAGGGAAGATGAACAGCAGAGAGCAAATTGCAGCTGACCAGTCCATCGCATTGGACACGTCCTGCAGATACTTCAAACGCTGCCAAATAGAAGGCAAAGAACAGCTTAACAAACGCAAGTGTGATGAATTTTATATGAATAATTTGGTCAAAAATGAATGATTTCCACTCTACCAAGATCAGTCCAGATGTTGATTTTTAGAGTAGGTGTAAAAACTCACCTACTTATTGTGAGTGACAGGGAGATAGAATTTTAGACTTGGGACAAAAGGTTTATGTTAGGTTTATTAGTACTGATCTAGAATCAGTTTCTGGGTGACTATTTTACTGTCAGTCTCAGCTCCAGTGCTTAATCAAGGTTACAAAATCTGGACTCCAAAGATGTCCATGGTGGATTTTTGTTAAGTGTATCTGTTTTGTTTTTTTTTTTTGACTGAACAATTCCATAAAGAGCTTTGGAAATGTATAGGATGTGTAACAAAGATCCAACACTGCTTGAATGGAGCACATGCACACATTTTTGAACATACCTGCTGGAATATTTGAACAATCTCTTTGTAAACTGCATACATGTTCATCCCAAAGACCAGAAACATGCAGAAGGTGAGGAAATAATCTTGCTGTGGGGAGAAAAAAAATGCAGAAAATGGCAGATTCTACAAGTCTAAAGTTGACACTGGTTGGAAGCATAGATAACAGGTCTGTGTCCTTGGTGCAGGTATGTAGAACTTCTAGACCTGCTCATTTACCATCATTTACATTTATAGCATTTAACAGACACTCCTATCCAGAGCAACTTCCAATTCCTGATTTCAGGGACAGTTCCCCTGGAGCAGCTCAGGGTTAAAGGTTTTGCTCAGGAACTTAATGGTTGTAGTGTTGGAGGTTGGATTCAGACCTGCGAACCTGTGACCCCTTGGGCCATAACTGAGTATACTACCACTAGACCACCATCAGATTTCTACAAGTTAAATTGGGGGGGGGGGTGAAAGTGACAACCCTTGTCATTGTGAGGTCACAGCACAGCACACAGTGAACCACAACGAAATTGGACCTCTGCTTTTAACCCATGCAAACACCGTGCAGAAGTGGGCAGCTATTGAAAGCGCCCGGGGAGCAGTGACAGGGACGGTACCTTGCTCAAGGGTACCTCAGAGCAACCTACTGGTAAGGGGATTGAACCCACAATCTTCCGATGCTGGGACAACTCCCTAACCACTAACCACCGCTGCCCACTTTCACTTTCACTTTATTTCATGTAGTGTTTTACTGTAAATAACATTAATATGTGTAGCACCTTGTCAAAAGACGTGGTGACCATGTTGGCTGTTGTCACGTTCCTCTCCACGATCAGTTTCGGCCGCAGGTTCACAATCAGGTAGGTCAGGGGGAACACCCCCAGTGCATACACAATCATATTGAGGAGGTGTGCTTTCACACCATATGCTTTCCTGAAAGTAGGGGGTGATGGCATTTAGTCATAACGTATCCCTGGTCTTGGGTTATGTAAGAAATTAAAAGTTTAAAATAAAAAGAAGTAGAAAAATGACACTTGCTAAAACAGTAGTAGCAGCTCTTTCAAAGCTTGAATTTCCTCTGCCTTTTTGTAGTCTACTTGACAGTGCATGTCTAGTTGAGATTACTCCACTGGCTACACATGGCTGCTCCAATCACATTCAGATCACTAACCCTGCTGTACAGAATGACTTCTGCATCTGCTCCCTGGTGTTTTGATGAAACTCATTTTTTTGCACTCGCCTTCCGCAAATTGCATTACAATTCAAAACCAGTTACATTTGATACGTTTAATATTTTCTGCAAAAGCACTGTATTTGCAACTCACCATTTCATTTCTAAGTATTTCTTGCACACTGGATGGGTCAGCAACTCGACGCGATTATATTGCACCATAGCCTGTGAAAGAGGGGAAATCCTGAATCATCTCAAAAGATGCATAGAGGGACACGTTTGCCCAAATGAAACAATTAACAATGGCTACACTATTTGAAAATATCCTTTAGGTCTGACCTACAGCAAAGCTGTTATTTCTAGAGTGGGATTTTCTGTTTTAAGGATTAGAAAAACCACTCTGATGGTTTATTATAAAGTCAAAATGGATTTTGAAAAACCACAGGCTCTTTTGGGCAGCGAGTTGAGGGAGGGCTGCTGGAAAGGTTTTCTCCAGCTTCTTGGCTGATGCAGTGGAGAGCCAGATATTTATGGCTACCATAAGGAAGCCTCTATGGAGAGGGATACCTTAAAATCAGACGTTCTGTACTGTAGAGTTTCCAAAGGTTGTATTTATGCACTACAGACAACAAGGTAACGGCATCCGGCCAAACCAGTTGAGATATATATTGCAGTTACATACCATGGAAAATATTGAAACACTTCAGAATGACCTGTGAACATACGTTGAGAGCAGCCAGAGGTTTGTAGTAGTAATCGTTCTCAGTGTTTTCCGTCTTAGTGAACTGCTCTGGTTGTTGAAGCCACTGGAAATTATATTCCACCTGTTCATTAAAAAGAGCAATAATGAAAAAGTGAGAGTAACAGAATCCAAGCATCACTACAGCATTAAGCTTACCGCTTTTGTGAAATGCTGACATTATACAGTACAATTAATCAGAATATAAAGTATATTTTCTACTTATGCAGGAAGCAGAGATTATTCCTGAATTCAGAATGCAGGTCATTTGTGTTTATGAGAAGCATTTCACAGCTTGGATCAAACAAAACCTACATAGTAGAGGCAAGAGTTAACATCTTCGTCAGACTCTTTAATGCAGGTGTCCAGAAGATGCTGTAAAGAGAGGACACATTTTCAGCTCCATAGGTCAGTCAGCAGTAGGTTATTACCACTAACAGAGCCATAGTGTGGCCAAAATCTGACTGACCTTGAAAGATTCTGGAAGGAATTCAATCATGTCCATGACAGTGCAGCGTTTGGCTGAGCTCAGTTTAAAAATTTTAATGGCCTCTTCACACCTATTGGGATGAAAACAGACAGAAAAATAAGGAAAATATAAAGGAAAAAATGAGTGTTTAGTGAGTCATTGGACCACCAGGAGACAAGAACAACTAGGGTTAGGGTGAGGAGCATGAAAATATTAAAATGTGCAGAGCAGTGGGACCAGGGTTGAGGACAGAAAGTACATAACAGAACATGGTTCCATTAAGCATTTTTGTTGAGTTGATTAATTTTTCCTTTAATGAAGGATCAGCACTTTTGTGGTTACTTTAATACAATTGTGGTCTACAAGGCTTAGATGTACTTGGATCATTTCACCTTGCAATACACTAAATGAGCCATAGAGGGTGACATTGCAGAGCTATAATGAAACAATGTTACAAACAAGAGCAGAAGGCACAATACAGTGATGTAATTATGTAGTAATTATAGTCAACAGATTAATTTGACCCTACCCTGGTCTTGGAGACCTACCACCCTGAAAAGTTCCGATCCAACACACACCTTTGAGACCTTCATTACCTGGATCATGTGTGCCGTATTGGATTAGGAACTCTGGAGGATGTTAGATGACCAGGAACAGGACTCACATAACTATTGATTGCAGTCCTAATCTCAGTGCATTGTAAGACTCACCTGTCACTGTCGATCACAGCGATAGTCACCTCTTTCCTGCAGTTGTGGATGGCCTCATGAAGAAAGGAGGCGTCTCCCTTATTCAGGACAATCTGACTCCCCTTGCAGAGCAGAAGGCGCACAGCCGCCACATGACCCCCCCTTGCAGCGAGGTGCAGTGCTGTGTTCTGAAGGAAAATATCCCACAGTGCACCGTAAGCCTCTGGGACATGAAAATGCATTGTGTACCTGCCATGACCTTTGTAAAGGAATGGTTAAGCCAAAAAGTCATATCTGAAAATAATTTTTCACTTCAGTCAGGCTAAGAGATGTTTGGTGTCTACACTTTGCTTTTTTGCAGTTTGCACTGGAGCTATAAGATTTGTAATTCTCTCCGTAAAATACTTCTCTCAATCTCTTAAACTGCATCAAGCTTTTGGTGGTTACTTGAACTGAAAACTGAAAAAGAAGCACAATTTAAACTCTAAACATATCTTGGATGGTTTATTGCATTGTTGGTAAGTAAATGGTATGTAAATGAAATGAGAGAATTAAATTTTCATATTCGAACAGTGAACTCTTGTTTAACAATAATAGTTCATAGTCAACCCTTTCTGGGGTTAAATTAAACTGACAATGAAGTTTACTATTCAACTTCCATGAAAAGTACCAATTCAGTGTAAAACTCCATGGTCAAGGTGTGAAAGCACACAGCAGATCTGTCACCCACTTTACAGGTTACTATGAAATTTCACCACATTTTTGCTTGAATCGTGCTGTTCTTCAGCAGCTTCAAGAGGAGACACCTGGAGTATTTTCTAACAGAGCTGAAGGAGAAACACACTTTTATGCTGCCCTGGCTGAAAAGAAAAATTATTAGGAGCCATTTATATATTTGTTGGAGTCAGAAAATCATAAGTTTCAGGGTGTTTACTTATAAAAAAACATACATTCAAACAAATGGGTCTAAACTTTTAAATACTACTGTTACACCCATATGGAAGAGAAGCTTAAACATACTCCATCCACATCGATTTTGTCCAGCAGTTTGATGTTGGATATGAGTAAAGTTTCCATGGTCTGGGTGTATCCCTCAGCAGCAGCATGGTGCAAACAGGACCATCCTTTATAATCACTGCACAGAAGATTTCATACAAAAAAAGTAACTCAGTATTCATTTATTTATCTAGTTTGAATCTAACCTTTGACTTTTGCTTTTAATAAGATTAATAATCATAGGTCATATAATTTGCTATTATATAAAATAATTAGATTCAGTGTGGAGCTGTGGTCAGAAACTGACTTTTTATGATTGGCTAAAGGACGGTTAACATGAACTTGGTTTCGGTAAAGTCTTTACACCAGCTGTGCTGGAGGAGATAAAAGGTAGAGGTTTCAAATTAAGTGGTCAATGAGTGAAACTCATAACAAGAGCAGGTTTGAACACTGCTTTACATAAAGAGAGGAGTGTAGTGGAGAGGAGATGTGCGTATGTGATTTGTACCTGTGGAACAGAGCACCTTTGCGTAGGAGCAGCTCCACCACCTTGACATGTCCATTACGAGAGGCAAGGTGCAGTGGGGTCATTCCCTTCTCGTCTCCCTCATTCAGCAGCCGTGTGTCTTTCATCGTCTCCAGCAGCCGATGACACGTGTTTATCCTGCCGAATCTGTGGGGCAAATGAAAATGAAAGTGACTATTGTCATTGCACACAGTGAACTACAACGAAATTGGACCGCTGCATTTAACCCATGCAAACACCGTGCAGCAGTGGGCAGCTATGAAAGCACCCAGGGAGCAGTGACGGAGACGGTACCTTGCTCAAGGGTACCTCAGTGCAACCTACCGGTAAGGCGTTTGAACCCACAATCTTCCGATCTGGTGGCCAACAGATAAAAATAAGAGCCAATTCGGCAAAATCTACAGTTTCACAAATGCCTTAAACATAGGCATATATGAAAGTGAAAGTGAAAGCCACAAGTTGTCATTGTAAGTACACAGCACAACACTCCAGCAAAATGCATCCTTTTGCATTTAACCCATACACACCTTGCAGCAGGGGGTAGCTTTTTAAAGCACCCAGGGAGCAGTGATGGGGACCTTGCCCAAGGGTACCTCAGGGCAACCTACTAGTAAGGGATTTGAACCCATGATCTTCCGATCCAGGGGCCAACTCTATAACCACTAGGCCAACGCTGGCCCGATATAGTGAAAGTTCTTGTCATTGTGAAACACAACGAAACTCAACCTCTGCATTTTACCCATACACACATGTGCAGCAGGGGGCAGCTATTGAAAGTGCCCAAGGAGCAGTGGTGGGGATGGTACCTTGCTCAAGCGTAACCCAGGGCAAACTACTGGTCTGGGATTTGAGCCAACGACCTTCTGATCCTAGGGCCAACTCCCTAACCACTAGGCCACCACTTCCTCATATGCATTAAATATAGTCAGACAGCAGAGGCGTGTATGGATGTCTGAGAAAAGCAGAGAAAGAATCTGACAACTGGTTTGACTTTTTTTTAAACAGATCACAAAAAGTCCTCCAACGTAAGAAATTGCACACACCTTTTTAAGATCAAGAACTCAACAGTTTGAGGTTGAGGTTTGAAAAAGACATATGCATACAGTTTACACATTGGTAATAAGTGAACTAATAAACAGTGCTCGAGTTCATGGCTCAAGTGCAAGACTAAAGTGCAATCTGCAGACAACAAATATGTCTCATTAGAACAATTACAATTGGGTTATAACTGTGTAAATCGGTTCCACCTAGTGGAATTGGCCACTCACACTTCTATATTGAGTTATTTATTCTACAAAAAAATGTACTGAGACCAGTTATGGCCCAGTTTGAAGATTTCAGTAGAAACCAGGACCTTTATTCTGAAATTTAGCTCTCACTAGACTCACTCAGCTGCAAAATGCAGAGCAGATTTCTTTTGTTTGGATTTTAGGTTCAGTGAAACCTCCAGTCCAAGCATGTTTTTCACCGAGTCAGGGATTCCGATCTTGCAGGCATAGTGTAGTGGAGTGCAGCCCTCAGAGTCTTCATCATTCAGGAGTTCTCTTACACTCTCATGCTGTGGAGAAATTATAAAATACATAACTGGATAGGGTAATGTTCAGTATTTTGATTATTTGTAATATTGTGAAAAACCTTGTGAAATATTAATCTAGAATCAGTAATGTGACATGGTTCAAATTTGGCTTGTTTTGCTTAGATGAAAAATTACTTTGTATCACAGCATCTTGACATCCAATTCTTATATATAATAGCTTGCAAACTATATCTTGTGCAGCCCTATGGTCCATCCATTCATAATCTCAGCCACCTATCCCAACCAGAGAAATGCTGGAGCCTATGCAAAAAAGCAGGGAAACACCCCGGACAGGTTGCCAGCTCAGACACCTGAATCCTTGTAGCTAAGCAAATAACTTAATGTAAACAGTCTGAATTATCTGCATGTTGTGAAAGCGGCAATGCCTTAGATTACCCCTAGGCAGCAGTAAAACCTCATCGTTCTACAAACTTCACTATAAATGTAGAATTTCATCAAATGAAGCATGAGCACTGATTGTGCAACATCTCGTGCAATGTCTCACAAAACCTAAATGTGATCAAATGTATGAAAAAGATCCAAAAACAATATATTGTCACCTGCAGCACCTCTGTGGGCAGGTTCTTCAGACCTCTGGGTTGCAAGATGGCAAGATGCAGAAAGTTACAGCCAGCTGAGTCTTTCACTTTCATGTCAGCGCCTGTGATGGAATCACAACAGCAAGAACAAACATGTTCTGGTTATTGATCCACACTCCATGGATCTGCATGGAAGCCTGTGTTTAAACAGAGGTTCCCATTAATTACCATGAGAAAGAAGAAGGTTAACAGTTCTCCAGGCTCCACAGCTGGTGGCCAGAAGTAGAGGTGAGTGGCCTTTACAGTCAATAAAATCAATATCTGCTCCCTGAAACATACCAAATGAACACAGCGAGGATTTGCCAGCTGTGCAAAAATTGTCAGTGGATGCACCAGTATATACTCCAGCAGTTAGAAAGGCCGTGAATGCAAATAAGCTTTTCTAGAAAAAAAAGATACTGTTAATCCATTTTTAATAAATTAAATATAAATAAATTACAAATAATGGAAAAAAATAGACAAATCAACACTGCATACTTGCGAAAGCCCCATGCTTTTACCTGCGAGATCAGATACTCAGCCAGTTCATAGTGGTCAAAAATGGCCGCCCTCCAGAAGTGGAAAAAGGAGAGTAATGAAAAAAGATTCATTTATTGTTACATTTCTTAACTTTATGGAAAAAAACTTCTCATACAATATTTAGGCTCCCCCACCCCCCAGGTACTTATGAAGTGGTGTTTGGCAGGCTCCATCAGTGATGTTAATGATGTCACACACTCTGTCATAAGCCAGGAGCATGACCTTTACCGCTTCAGCAGCACCTTGAGTGCAGGCAAAATGGAGTGCGGTAGACTTGTCACACTGCGGATAAAATAAAAAAATTACATTTCCTTAGTTAAAATTCCACACAGATCCATCACTTCTCACAAGTTTGACAGTAATGGCTAGTAATTAAATAGTCATTTAAAAGATCTCAGACATACTTGAATGCTATAATGTACGATGAGCTGTTGTAATAAAATCATTTTTTTCTCTTTGGCCGTGACTTGAATACCTGTTGCTGATCTATTTTGGCTCCATAAGCGATACAGAGTTTGATGACTTCGAGATTTCCTCCACGTACAGCCAAGTGAAGAGGGCTGCTGATGGACTTGTCCACATAGTTTATGTGGGCTTCAAAGGACATGCAATTTTCTTTTCCTGTATGCAAGACAAAGTAGACAAGATATAATGATACTCTATATGTCCAAAAGTATCCCGAGACCTTTTTTCAATGTTACTTTCGAAGTCATTGGTATTACTGGTATTGGTATTGACATCCGAGGTCTGATGTACAATAATAGTGTCCACTTTTCTGGAAATGTTATAACTTAGATGTCCTAAAAGTGTTTTGAGGATTTGCTTGCATTCAGCCACAAGGTCAGGATCTGATGCTGAATCAACTGACACCCCAACTCAAATCAAGAATGGTCAATGGAAGTTCCTCACTTCATCTCATCCCGATAATGGAACTTCCTCCCTCTAGCATATCCCAAAGGTGTTTATTGGAGCCCTCATCACTCTAACTGATCTTAAAGGTGTTCACAGAGGTTTAGTCATTTCAACTCCAACTCCAAAATCGACAACTCCAACTCATCCCAAAGGTTCTGACAGAGATTCGTTTCTTTAGGAGCTTCTTCCTCCCAGCTCTTCCAAATGGCATCTAATGCCTCATCATTCTAAATTATTCTAAAAGTGTTTAACTGAACTACATCCCTTATGCGAAGAACAAAGTTGCTCAAAAGACTTTCCTCACAGAATTGCACTCCTAAGCTGCTTAATGGAATTTCCTCACTTTACTTCATTTCCAAATTTGCTTTATCACTCTTGATGACATGTCCATTTTGAAGAATGCTGAAGAACTTTAAGCACACAGCTGACTTTAGGTGTGATGAACTTCCTCTTTCTCATTCTACTACCTTTCTGAGGAGATTGCAAGGCAGTGTGTTTATTTTAACATCAGCAAAAGGTTTCAGCAAAGTGTTCTGCATCTGAATACTTTTCGACATATAGTATCGATCAGACATGTCATACCTTTTTGAAGAATGATCTCCATGGATGTTTTTGCTCCTGCAAAGGCGGCTGCATGAATGGGGAAGTGACCCAGTTTGTTTTGACGGCAAAATTTTCCACCATTCCTGTGCTGGAGAAAAGGTGAGAGATTCCTTACATCCCTGATGACTCTTAACCCACCTGGCTCACCCAATCAGGTCAACATCCAGCCTTCTTGAGCTTAATCAAGTGTGTTAGAGAAGGAAAGCAACTGAAAAGTGTGGTAGTTTGCCCTCCAAGTCAGTATAAGAAATTAAGAGCACTAAGAAGATGCTTGCATTTCAATGGAATCATGTTTAGAAATGTAGCTTCTAAGCACAAGGTTCTTCTTGCCTTTCAGCAATGTCAGTTTCTTACCACAGAGATACTCTTGGCTGTATAATTTTGATTGGGGGAACACTTTCAAACTAGCAATGACATTCAATAATCCACTCAAATACCATCTAACCAACAGCTATCCTGTGATTAGACACTGAACGAACATGAAAGGGTTTGGGGGCTCTGGAATTGTAGACAGGGAGTGTATTTATGCAAAATCGAAAGGAAATGAATAAGCTTGATTACCAGTATACACAGTGCTTCATGGTTGTCTATTGAAGCAGCCAGAATTAAAGGAGTGTTCCCGAGGTCCCCCTCTATGTTAGCGTCGGTCTGGCTATGGGAAAGCAGTTGCTGTGCAAAACAAAATAGAGAGTGTAAAGACTTTGAGAGGTATTCTCGTTTTTATTTACATTTGCACACATGTCTATCTTTTTCTATCAATTATTTCTAAAAAGCAATAATCTGAACTTTTGAACAAAAAATGCCCCAATTAAAGGATTACAGACCATTTCTGCTGGGCCATTCATCATTTACCTGTCACAGTATAAAGAGCAACTGATAAATTAAAAAATGAAACATTAAACATTAGTCAAGAGTAAATGGGTCAAAGCTACAGCACTAGAACGCCATGTCATTTCATAGGTCTAAACCTATTAAAACTTTTAATGTATCTCCTTAAATCTGCCTTCTTACATAGATACATTTACAGCATTTAGCAGATGCTCTTATCCAGAGCGACTTCCATGTCCTAATTACAGGGACAGTCCCCCTGGAGCAACTCAGGGTTAAGGGTCTTGCTCAGCGACCCAGTGGTGGTAGTGCTGGAGGTGGGATTTGAACCTGGGACCTCCTGAGCCAAAGCTCCATAGGCAAGTTATCCTTCCACTAGACCACCACCACCCCCATGCTTGGGCTTATCCATCCCTGAAGATAATCATAGTGTAAAAAAGAGTCAAGGTCTCCCAGCCATCGTTCAGTCAGGGCCATCGATATTTGTTTCATTACAATCCAATACATAATGTTCACTCATACTTTCATTATTAATTCTTTCTGGGTTTGGTTTATATCCGGTTGATTTTTCAGCTCCTAGAATGATTTACTTTTGCTTACCTCTCATATAAAATTTTTTCTTTAAGGACACACTATTTTTTAGTTTTCCACACAAAACATGCTGGGCTGTAACTCCAAGGCTGAGAACCACTAACATGAGTTTCTTAAAGGTGGACCCACCTCCACCAGGCTGTTGTGTCTGAGGCTGACTGCCAGGTGCAGAGGGGACATGAGGCTTTTATTGAGGATGTTGGGGTCGGCTCCCAGGCTTAGGAGGGTGGAACAGCTCCCCCGCTGCTCCTTCTGCACGGCCCAATGCAGCGGAGCGTTCCCTTCATCATCCAATGCATTCAGCTCTATACACCCACACACACATTGGAATGGTCCGACCTTACCAAAGCCAGATCATGAAGCTCATTCCAATCTTAACAGAAGAAATGTATTCACTTTAACAACATACAAATATTCAGTATACTTTATATGTCTAAACCAAGGAGCCTACCTCCTTGCTGCAGTAACAGACACTGCTCTTATAGACAGCCTTAATACTGGAAGTTACAAATGCTGTCAGGATATGATTGTCTTCAGCCTCAAGAACACTGTTACACTCTTCTTCTTCTTTTTCTTTTGGCTGCTCTGGCACCAAAGCTCAAGAGAATACACTCCACAGGAGCACAGAGGACTTCATATCTTCAGCTGAAGCATAGCATTGAACATAGTGACTCATTCATCACTGCTCTAGAGCATCCCCTTCTTTATGAAATGCTGTTCTGTGGAGATCCATTACTAAGCTGTTAAATGTAGGCTTACAATGGAAATGACAATGTATACTTAATTTATTGAAAATATTCATTTGATAATCCAATCGATATCCATCCTTTAATCCTATGCAGTACCTCTAGAAAGATATATTTGAGAAACTTATTTTTTTTCTCTGTGTCCATCTGTAGGTATTTCTTCTAAAATGGCTAATGGCTGTACATGCAAAATAGGTTTACCTAACTAGCTGGCAAAGAAGTGCTTAAGTGCAATATATTGACCATCTGCCTTCAGCACAATTTGTCAGCTGGTTATTTATTTCACACCTTGCGGTCCAGTGGCCTGCACGATGAGTTTGATGGCGCGGAGGTGACCCCTACATGTGGCGTAGTGCAGTGGATGGGCACCCGTTTCATCCTGTGCAGCAAGCAGCTTTGGGTGTCTCTCCAGAGCCACGGTGTTCCCCTCCAGAGCCCACTATGACAAAACACAGTCATAAGCCATCACCAGGCCAGCACTGAGATGTATCATATTTTGTACATAGTCTTTAAACTAAATTGCAAGAAATCTGCACCTGAAGAACAAAATGCTCAAAAATAATTTTTTTTTACATTAGAATCTTTCTTTCCTGTTATTGTAAAGCTGCAACTTTTTTTTTTCGACAACATTAATATGCAAGCTTTGGATGCAAAAAATTGATATTCAACATGAAAAAAATCAGCATTTAGAGGAAAAAATTTTGGTGTCCTGTGCCGTTTTTTTTTATTGTTGAATTCAAGAATTAATAAATGAAAATGCATGCTACAACTGGAAAAAAAATCTTGTTTAAAAGGTATAAAACTTTCCATGCAACTTTATGTAAGAAAAGTGCTTCTTAGCATTTTCATTTTGAACATTGGGTCGGGTTTTGAATTTTTAATTTAGCATCCAGTTCCTTTTTCTGGGTTTAAATGTATTAAATTATATTATCCTGAGTTTCTCTATTGTTCACCCCTCTCACTTTGAAGCTTTAACCTTTTATATTAGACCACAAGGACAAGAGCAGGTCCCTACAGTCCTCTGTTTCTGTGATGGTGGATGCTGAATGTAGGTTGCACTGCAGTTCTATGGGAAACTCAGCATAGGAATTTTAGGACCTCATACTTTTACTCTAATAACCGATCATTTAGACAAATTAACCTGTGACAACAACACTTTCCTTTAAGTGTTGGTTTAACTTCTTCTGGTAAAGATCCACTTTAAGGCTTAACTTTTAGAAGATGTGACGTCAATTTGGTATATAGGAATAAAATACCAACCTCAAACACATCTGGGAACATCTGGCCGCTCTCATTCTTATCAAACCCACCTGACAGAGGCATAGCTTCTCATCTGCTCTCTCTCAGACCACAAATATACAAAAAAACATAAAGACATGCAGAGAATCACTGCTATCATGTGTATTTCTCTCAGTTATTGATAATAAGTTAGTGTCAGAATGATGCTAAGAACCCTGCAGATTGTCTTAGCAAATGAAAGTTATCTTTACTGTGGACGATACTTAACTATAACATAACATAAAGATGTAAAAAGATGTGTTGTTTTGACCTACAAGCTGAATTCCTTACAAAATTCACGAAACACATTTAAGCAACAATGTTGCCAACTTTATTACAGTGTAATTTCATCTTTATGAAATTTAATCAAATTATTAAAGGATTACTGTTTTTAAAACATTCTTTATTGCAGCTCAATTGAACCCAACTCAAGTGTGGAAAAGATTTCCACATCAAAAATTCTTAGAAGGCATTTAAGCATTTTGAAATATTTATGGACAAAGATTTTCATTCTTACCTGGTTGGATGTCCTGTTCTGTATTGCAAGCCTGTGAGCAGCTCATTACCAGCAGGAGGGTTTTTATAGAGTGCCCTGAATATCAGATTACTATGTGTGTGTCAGTGAAAAGGCCCTGCAATCTCTGAGTCTAATGGGACTTACAGTCAAGCAGGAAAAAAAAAAAAAACAGACAAAAAATGGAAGAGGGGGTTGAAAGTCGAGAATGATCAGCTGTCATTTTATGAGAGTTTATGTGGAAAATAATACAATTGTGAAAAGTCATGATTTGGTTTAATTGTATTGTATTTGCTTTGTCTGTATTTTTCTTGGGGCTAATTGAATAAGTCAAGCATTACTTCTGAGAAGTGTGAAATCAGTCATGGGATTTTATTCTCATCTAAGATGCTTTCTATCATTATTGCAATTCATTTGAGAGGGGAGATGGCTTCCTGTTGCAGACTAGAGGAAATCATTTGCAGTCTAGAATCCTCTATTGTTTCTGATTTATTCTTTCTTGTTCCTCGGTTGATCCTGTTGCCCTGGTTTCAGGAAGCCCATAGTTTAAACACTCACTCAACATTTTTTTAGGGAGACTTACCTCAAAACTACACTTTTTGTCCATTTTATTTAGCAGGTCATTTTACTTAGCAGGTAAAAAGTAAAACACCCATTTGTGTTGATTGATTTTTAATTCTTCTCTTTTCATTTAGGGGGCAGCGGTGGCCTAGTGGTTGGGGAGTTGCCCTGGATCAGAAGGTTGTGGGTTCAAACCCCCTACCAGTGGGTTGCCCTGAGGTACCCTTGAGCAAGGTGCCGTCCCTGTCGGTTCGCTCCTCCCTGCGATAGGCTGGCGACCTGTCCAGGGTGCGTCCCCGTCCTTTGCCCTGTGTGAGCTGGGATGGACTCCAGCATCCCCCCGCCCCCGTCTCCACTCCACCCCCCAACCCGTGACCCTGATAGGACAAGCGGCCCAGAAAAATGACTCTTTTCATTTAAAGTGAAAATATATACACAACCTCTTCAAAGAATATATTTAAATATAGTTTTTTTTTTTTTTGACATATACACTTTAGTGAAAAGAACAAGATTTAAAAGGAGGCATTTAACTTGGTCAGCATCACATACATTTAAAGTAGATCTTAAAATGTTCATTTCTTTTTTATTATAGTGATTTTAAACTTTTCTATATGCAGTACATTGTAGTATACTTTTTAGAAGCCCCTCCTTTTCCACTACACCTTGCTGGTGTACCAAATAGAGACTGCATCCCATCTGTTAATGTGCAGTCTTGGTCGTCCTTTCGTCTTTCATTGATCATTTTCTGACCACAAAGCTGCTCTCGACTGGATTTTTTTGGGGTTGCTGTCAACCACATAAAACCCCAATAAATTGCTGTTCCTGTACAGGGCCACACACACTAACATGTCAGTGCTGTTGATCACCATCCAAACAAGATCAGGTCTATATCAGTCATGACATCAGAAACTTGCCCATGATAGATGGGGCTGAGGACAGCTGATAAACTGTGGAGCAACAGATGAGCTAAGCTCTGAATTACTACACCTGTGTATTGGACTTAAAGTACTGTGCAAAAGTTTTAGGCAGGTGTGAAAAAATGCAAAAAATGCTTTCAGAAATATAAATAATGATTGCTTATTTTTATCAATTTACAAAATGCAAAGTGAGCGAACAAAAGAAAAATCTAAATCAAATCAATATTTGGTGTTACTACCTTTTGCCTTAAAACCAGCATCAGTTCTTCTAGGTACACTTGCACAAAGTCAGGGATTCTGTAGGATTATAGTCGGTGTCTGATCAACCAGTTTTACCAAACAGGTGCTGATGATCATCAATGTCACACGGAGGTTGAAACACAGTCATGTTTGGAACAACCTACCAGCCGAGTTCCTTCAAAAACTGTGTGCAAGTGTACCTAGAAGAACTGATGCTGTTTTGAAGGCAAAGGGTGGTCACAAGTTCTAACTTCTAAAATATTAGTGCGCATTATTAAAATTCAATTCTGTATTTTTGCTTTTAAATTATATTTGTACAAACATTATTCATAATCTATTATAAAGCTAACATATCATATCATAATCTTTGCTGAATCATTCTGGGTCCTTCCTGTGGGGAGACTGCATGTTCTCTCCGTGTCTGCAGAGGTTTCCTCCCAGTGCCATGATTTAAAGATGTAAGTACATGAGGTGGACTGGAGCTTAATTGACCCCTAGGTGTGAGTGTGAGTGTGAGCCCAGGGAGTCTTCTCTGCCTTTTCCCCTTTGAGCTCTGGAATTGGCTTCAGCTCCCCCTAGGTTAGGGAAATTTACATTTATATTAAGTGCACTTAGCTGATTCTCTTATCCAGAGCTTACAGGAGACCATCCTCTGTAAGCAACTTGGGGTTAAGGGTTTTGCACAGGAAGCGGTGTCCTAGTGGTTAGGGCGTTGGCCACATGATCGGAGGATCGGGGGTTCGAACCCCTTCCCAATAGGTAGCCCTGAGGTACCCTTGAGCATGGTGCCGTCCCCATCACTGCTCCCTGGGCACTTTCAATAGCTGCCCACTGCTGCACGGTGTTTGAGTGTGCATGGGTTAAATGCAGAGGTCCAATTTCGTTATGGTTCACTGTCTGCTGTGCTGTGACCTCGCAATGACACTTCACCCAATGGTGGTAGTGCTGGAGGTGGGATTCAAACCTGCAACCTCTTGGTCCATAATAATTCAATAATTAATAAAATGGTGGGACTGATGGATGGTAGTCAGGAGTGGTCACCAGGTTATAGAATATAAGTATGATTGGTATCTGGGACCTCCTGAAAAGCCTAAACAGCTCAGTTTTATGGGAAAATCTTTAAAGTGAAAGACTGGAGTGCATGCCAAACAAATCATTGCAAATCATGTTTCAGTAGAGCCAACTCTGCCTTTTATTGGATTTAAAAAATACACTAAGGTCATAATCTGCTCTTAAAATATATTATATATACCATTTTGTGTAATTTATGTGAAGCAGCTTTCAGAGGCATTAAAAACGTGTCATCTGCTTATCATCACTTGTGCTATTCTTGTTCGACCTTTTAAAGATTTTAGATTTATAAAAATGTAATAATGCAGAAGTTTAGGAAGCTAGGTGGAATTCTCTTTGAAATCTAAAACTGTCAGTATTGTGCTATGCAATTTTGTCAAATGGATTCCTTTCTAACAAGGAAAGGTTTTGGTAAAATAAGGTTTATAAGAAAATATCCTATTTCTGCACAGATGTGGCACAAATTAAAAGCTTTAAATCTTCATTCAGCAGATTTACCTACTTTTCTGACTCACTAATAATAAGCAGTATTTTTTCTTTTCATTTCTCATAAACAGTGGCATGACTACTGGGACCTGGATGGCAGACGACACATCTACACATTTTTTTGAGGCCTTCATATAGGTACTGATACAGCTGCACACAGTATACCCAGAGCACACAGAAATATTCAGATACCTCCCCAGTTAGTGACTTCTGTTTATCTTCCCCTTATTCATAATGCGGGGTAACTAATTTCAAATGCATTCTTTACCACCAGGTGCATCATAGTATATTCATTACTGAATCATTTTGGTTTTTAAATTAAAACATTTGCACATACTTGTCAGTTGAGTGACGTGTAACACTTTAAGACGTGTTAAGATCATAATCTTATTTGAGACATTACTATAGTGAATAAAAAAACTTTATACTTTATTTTTACTTTATTTGTTGTATGGGACGGGGTGTAATTGAGGCGTACAATGTGTTTCTCCATTGCTTTTAAAAATGGACCCACGGGGAGAAATCATTTCGTCCAGTTGTGTCTGCATCATTGGAAAATCTACAAATAATCACAAATTGGCATTTCAGTTTGGTTCAGATGTTTACAGACTGCAGTTCAGTTGCTGATTCATGGCGCTCTAAGCCCATTGCAGTTCCCTTCATGAAGCAGATAGTCTTTGTGAAACATCCCTAAAGGCCAGAATAATCTGCAAAGCCTTTTATCTGATGCAAGAGCTGATTTGTTCAACAAAAACAAAAAATCTGAAAACTGACAGCAGTTTAATGCCGTTTTAGGGGATATCCTTCTTTCAGCTGCTCCCGTTTAGGGGTCGTCAAAACGGGTCACTTATTTCCATTTCTTCCGATCTTCTGCATCTTCCTCCTTCAAAGCGACCACTTGCATGTCCTCTCTCACCACATCCATAAACCTCCTCTTGGGTTTTCCTCTTTTCTTCTTTCCTGGCAGCTCCATCTTCAACATCCTCCTCCAAATATAATACTCGTCTCTCCTCTGGACATTCTTCCTCTTGCTTCTCTAATTTCTCTAACTGTCTCCAAATATTTTAGTGTTATCAGTAACATACAGTATCGATACACATCATTTTGCAGTCCATCAGGCAAGTGTTTCAGGCTATTGCAGCTCGACTATGAAAATTTGGGAAGAATCCCCTGGTAAAAAAAAATACTGTGTTATTTTCTGTGTTGTTTTCTTGGACCATTGGATCCTTCCTCCCTGTTGGTACTTCATGTTCTGTGGTCTTCACAAACCCATGGGTTTTCAACTTATATTCAACAAATTATTTTTGCATTGGAAGTGTGTTTGGTGTCATTATCTAACCACTAGGCATTGATGGCCTAGCAGTCAGGGACCAGGCCCCCAGATCATGGGAGAAAGGTCATGGGTTTGAATCCCTTACCAGTAGGTTGCCCTGAAGTACACTTGAGCTAGGTACCGTCCCCGTCACTGCTCCCTGGGCGCTTATAGCAATAGCTGCCCCCAGCTGCAAGTGTTTGTTTGTGTGCAAGGGTAAAATGCAGAGGTGTAATTTCATTGTGGCTCACTGTGTGCTATGCTGTGTTTCACAATGACAAGAATAGTCACTTTCACTTATTCATGTTCACTTCATTATCTTGTCAAATGCACCCAATGCCAAGTTTCAGCCTTCTGGCAAAGGCAGACATATTTTGGACTAAAGTCTCCCGTTTTTTAGTGTGAATCATTATTCTGTTCATTTTCAAAGGAGGTTTTGGACCAATATCAAGCAAAACAGCCCAAAGCATCATTGATCCCACACTGTTTTTGTAATTGCATATTCTTTGTATACAGACATTTTATGCCCTCTGACCATATCACACAAATTTACATCTTATCACACCTTATTTTGCACTGAATTGGCTCTGCATTAGGAAAGTCCCTTTGAAAACATTTCTGGCCACAGAAGTGGCAACAGCACAGTTTTTTGCCCATATGTTTTTATATTTTTTATCATACTCATAAAATACAACAACAGTCTTGCAGGAATGAATTCTGTGAGCACTGTGACATAAACTATCTCCAAATAATGTTTGAAAATGTTGTTAAAGAATGTTTGAATTATTACATGCGTTGTTTATTTGATGTGATTATTTTTTTATTTCTTTAAGGAAAGAAAGAAATCTGGAATTTACTGTATCATCATTATTCTTGTTATGTAATTTGAAAATGCCACTTTCTCTATAAACTCTGCGAAACTTTAATCATCAAACCGATCATTGGAAGTGTTCCAAAACTGATTAAATAATAAAAAATAAAAAAAACTTGTTCCATAAACATTGAAAGTTTAAAAAGTGGACAAATATTTTTGTTAAGTATTTTTTGTAGATATTACAAAAGAGTAAATTGTAATAATATAAAATGATTAGAAATTCTTGGAACAGCAACGTAATAATGTGTTAAACATGTCCTGCGTGAACAAACCCTGAACATGATGCTATGTGACACAACTGCTTTCTGACAACATCCCAGAATTTTAACATTGTCCCCACATAATGCTGAGACAGAGACACAACAGCATGAAACTTTGATATGGAATCCTTGCTGGTGCAGAACAACTCTACTCGTGTATGAAAATGTTGTTACTTTCCGAGTTCACATCAGGGCATTTGATATGAAGGGATTCAGAAAAGACTTCTGATTTGTGTGTGTGTGTGTGTGTGTGTGTGTGTGTGTGTGTGTGTGTGTGTGTGTGTGTGTGTGTGTGTGTGTGTATGTGTGTGTGTGTGTGTTTTAACTAGCAGCACAACACAGGCCCAGGAAATCAGCACTCTTGTTTGCAAATGCGGCACCATCTGTCTGGTGCTTCTGTTCGAATGTCATTAATGAGGCACCAGAGCAATCTAGGCAGCACTAAACTTCCTCCAGTCACTATCAGGCTGGACAGTGGCCAGTAGAGGAAATAAAAAATGAAAGAGAAATAGCCATGATTTAGAAAAAATCATCCATGGTTAAATTTTCACGCTAATTGAGAATCAAAGGGAGTCAGCAAGCAATGTACTTGCTCTTTTAGATGCTGCCGAGCACACTCACAGGCCATTTTGTTAGAAACCCTGCTGCCTACTCTCACTTCATGACATCCACTTGAAGTGAAGTGAAAGTGACAATTTGTCATTATGAGCACAGAGCAGAGAACTCAGTGAACCACAACCAAATGGACCCTCTGTTTTTAACCCAGCAGCGGTATCCAACACCCAGGGAGCATTAATGGGGTCGGTAACTTGTTCAAGGGTACCTCAGTAAACCTACTGGTCTAAGATCCACACTAGGCTGCCCCAGTACTGGCCCAATTACAACATAGTGAAAGTGACTATTCTTGTCATTTTGAGTACACAGCACAGCACACCACAACTAAATTGGACCTCTGCATTTAACTCATGCACACAAACACACACCGTGTAGCAGAAGGCAGCTATGAAAGCACCCGGGGAGTAGTGACAGGGACAGTACCTTGCTCAAGGGTACCTCAAGACAACCTGCTGGTAAAGGGTTTGAACACACAATCTTCCGATCCTGTGGCCGACTCCTTGACCACTAGGATTCTTGTGAGAGCAGTTATGTGGTTGAAAACTGTCCACTGATGAAGGAATATAGGATTGCTAGCACACATTGTACATTTATAGATGAGCAACAGTCTATAACTGTACACCAGCAGTTAGTCCAGCAGTGACAAAAACCCCACACACCACTCTGTCATTGTCCCTGCTGTGCTGATATAATTGACCACTACCCAAATAATATCTGGTCAACATCAATTCCGAAGTCAGCAGTAGATAGTTGTGCAGCAGTAGATAGTCTGAAGCCTGTATCACAGATCATAGATGCGGGTTGATCTCATGAATTGAGTTTCACAAAGGAAGGGTTTCTAATAAACTGGCCAGTATTTGGACATTTATTTATGAAAAAACATAGACAAGTAGCAGTGGCCTAGTGATTAGGAAATTGGCTCTGGATCGGAAGGTTCTAGGTTTGATTCCCTCACCGGTAGGTTGCCCTGAGGTACCCTTGAGCAAGGTACCGTCCCTGTCACTGCTCTCCGGGCTGCCCCTGCTGCACATGTGTGTATGGGTGAAACGCAGAGGTTGTATTTCGTTGTGTTGTGCTGTGCTGCGTTTCACAATGACAAGGGTAGTCACTTTCTTTTCTTTTTTTTTCAAATGGCTTGTGGAAACTTAGTAATATTGCCCCACTTAGGAAGATGGTGTTCAACCAGGTTTCTTTATCTGTACGCTGTCAGAGGCAAGCTCACACTAAGATGCTAAAAGCATCTCACATCTCTAACTAGACAGATTCAACCTGACTTTTCCTCTTCTTAATTCAGTTGTAGGGCAAACATTACAGCTCAAGTGGGAGAAAACAAATTCATATGCATCCATTACTGTTTTGGGCAGAGAGACCCTCCTGGTAGTGTGGCCACTTTGGGGGATGTGGTGGTTTCTTGCTGAAAATAATTGACTCACTGTAAATCCTGCTCAAGAATCTCCAGTAATCACCCATTCACTTGGGCAGAAAGACAAGCAAAGAGGCCAAAAAGCCTCCCTTAGCAATCTCTTTAATTTTGGTCTACATCAGTATCATTATCTCTGGGATAGAAAAAGAACAAAAAACAAGTGTAAAATGAATATATCACCTCAGTGGAGCTACTTCCAGGGCAGGAAATCTACACTGGGCTCACCATTATTATACCAAAGGATCCATTTGACCCACAAAAAGTGTAAAAAAGCAGTGGCCTAGTGGTTGGAGAGTTTTCCCCGGGATCGGAAGGTCGGGTGTTAGAATCCCATATCAGTCAGTCACCCTGAGGCACCCTTGAACAAGGTACTGTGCCTATCACTGCTCCCTGGGCACATTAAACAGCTGCCCCCTGCTGCACAGTGTGTATGAATGAAAAGCAGAAGTTGAATTTTGTGGTTCACAGTGTGCTGTGCCATGTTTCATAATGACAAAAATAGTCACTTTCACTTTTTCCCACAAGCACTGGGTTCCTGAGCAAAACCCTGAAACCTAAGTTGCTCCAGGGAGACTGTCCTTGTAATTAGGAAATGAAAGTTTGCTAAATGCCTTAAATGTAAACGTAAATAAACTACACACACCACAGTTTTTTCCCATACTTCATATTCCATATTTATCTAGCTAGTCTGATTCTTTCAAACTTTACACTTCACATTGTAGTGTACACTGTTTTCAGTTCTTTTTCTAGCACAACATGCTGCATTCTGCACACTGCATGTATTATATACTGTACACTTATTCGCGTGAAAAAAATATCAAGTACTGAAACACTATGGATTGTAACCAAATGTAGAGTAACATTCATACCTTTCAATCTGCATTAGATTATAGGGGCAGTGGTGGCCTAGTGGTTAGGGAGTTGCCGGATCGGAAGATTGTGGGTTCGATCCCCTCCCCAGTGGGTCGCCCTAAGGTATCCTTGAGCAAGGTACCATCACCATCACCATCACCATCCCCATCACTGCTCCCCAGGCGCTTTCAATAGCTGCCCACCATACGCACGTGTGTGTATGGGTGAAATGCAGAGAACGATTTCGATGGCCTAGTGGTTGGGCGTTGGCCGCATGATTGGAGGATCGGGGGTTTGAACCCCTTCCCAATAGGTTGCCCTGAGGTACCCTTGAGCAAGGTGCCGTCCCTGTCACTGCTCCCTGGGTGCTTTCAATCGCCCACTGCTGCATGGTGTTTGAGTGCGCATGGGTTAAATGCAGAGGTCCAGGTTCATTGATGAGGGTTGTCACTTTCACTTTTTCAGTTTCATTTGTATATAATGTTTTTCCATAATTATCTTCAAAAAACATGCTGATTTCTTTTTTCTTATTAAAATATCTGCCAGGAGTGGACATCAGAGGAAAACTGATTACATCTCTCCCTCCTGTGGTCACCAGAGACACAGCACTTTCATTTAAGGCGCTTAATAATCCAAATCACCAGACAGGAACACTGCATACAAATTGCTCCAGTAATTCTCACTAAGAGATCCTCCACTTGCACAGACAATATAACAAGAATTTAATTTCTGGAGCCATGGCCTGATAGAAATATAAAACTCAGCACATACTCACCTGGTCTCTGGGCAAACCGACCCAGAAGCAGTTTCCCTAAAATCTCTCATAATGATGATCAAACATTTTGTCAGTTAGAGGTCAGTATGAGAAAGCGAAGATAATGTCAGTCAAGTGCCAAGAAAGTTGATACAATGTTCTATTAATTTTTTTCTGAGATAAAATCCAGAAACATGCCAAATGAGTCAATCAGAGGCAAACAGTCACAATGATGTACATTTCCAAACATCCTCAACTCCCAAGAAAGTGATACATTTGAAGGAGTTTATTTATGTTACTTTAAATTTGTTCAATCATTTTCATATTAATACAAATCCGTCATATCAACACAGCTGAGTGAGTAAGTAGGTACACTGTGCCTCTTTTTATTGGAATTTGTTGCAGCAGTATTGACATGTATATTAATATATTTTTTATTATATTAATATACACACACACACACACACATACACATATATATATTTGTTAACATACATATAATAACATTAGAATTGATTATATTTACTAAATATTTTATATTTTTTTCCTGATCCTGAATATTTCTCATAGCCTTGCCATGATAGCCTGTACATGATACATGTGTGTGTGTGTGAGTGTGTGTGTGTGTGTGTGTGTGTGGGTGTGTTGTAATTATTATTAGCTTTTGAATGATATTGGAATCAGTTCAGTTCAACGCATGGATTCAGTGCCTGCTGTAGAGATATACGATGCTTTGGAAATCACACACACACACACACACACACACACACACACACACATTCACACTCAGGCTGTTCTCTGGACTCTCCTGTGCGGGACGGAAACAGTGGCTGCTATCCTTAGTGCTGTCCAGCTCAATCCAATTAGGCTTCTCCTGCGGGTGTGATGCAGCGGGGTGGAGGGGGGGGGGCTGTCGCTGCTCAGAGTGAACACACACCCCCACAGTGCTGTGTGGGACCTTTCAGACCGGATTGCGTGCAGACAGCAGCACTAGACCATTTACACAACAAGAAAGATAAAGAAACAGCATGACTGGAGGGCGAGAATAATCGACTTCTCTTCTTTCTCGTGTTCCTCTCATCCCACCTGCTCCTGTCGGGCTTTATCGAGCGCGGGCAGAATGAAGAACGGCTGGGCTTCTCCTCCTGCTTCGACTCTATTCATGATGGCTCACTTAAAGCCCTGATCTGTCCTTATTTTTACCTTTCCTATGGAAAAAGTGGGCTACTAGTGAAGGTAAGGCTTCATTCTGATCATTAGCTTTCTTTTTTCTCTGGGTGGAGATGACCGGACTGGTGTATTTTTCTCTTACTTTAAAAGTTTCTCCATGACTTGAGTTGCTCCCCATGGCTTTAAAAGCTTCCCTGCGTTAAAAGACAGTTACAGAGTATGGAGTGGTTGAGTTGAAGAGTGGCTGAAGGTAGACTGTGCTTAGTGCTGAAGGTTGGAGTTTTTGATTTAGACCTTTGGGACATTTGGGCCCCTAAACCAGGGCAGACTGTGCCCCCCAGCTGGGCTTCAGAAGTACCAGGACGCGCCAACCTTGTGGGGATCAAGAGCAGAGCTTCTGATGTATTAGACGTGGCAGGGTATTAACTCAGGGCAAACTGCTCGCAGTGCAAAAGGAGCAGCTCCACTTCTCCTCAATAGCTCCATTACCAAACACTGGCCTAAATAAGTTCCCTCTCTGGTTGGGGGGTTTTAAATAGCCCGGCTCTTCCCAAGTCTTTAAAGTGCAAGAAATAGCAGTCCGTTAAATAGTCCTGCAGGGATTTGTGATCAAGACGGTTTTAAACACCCAATCGCATTACAGTCTCCTTGCCTTCGGAGATTGCAGCCCGGTGCGGCCTGCTGGACCTTTACACACTCAAAGCCCTGCACCTGTTACAATCTCGATCCACCCACACTCTAAAACATTCTTGGGAACGATTGGAAAGAACCACTTTTGGCTTCCCAAAGAGCTTTTAGGATGGATATAGAGAGACATTTTTTCTAAATGAGATGTGCAGTTGTGATTAGGAATTACTTTTTCTGATGGTTCTGTAATCACTTTTCCCCAGAATTACAAACATTCAAGCTAAGAGCCATTATGGAAGCTTCTTTTTTATTTCTTTAAAGTTCGTATCCTCTACTCCTGTCGGGAGATAAAAGCTTGATGCTATGCATCGTTTGTGGAGGTACTTAGAGTATTTAGCAGAAGGGTGTTTACGTAATTCTTAAACCATTACCATACAAGCTGTTTAGCTCACCTGTGTGCCATGAATATAAAAGTCTTTTTTTTCCCCACACTATGACTATAAATGTATATCTTTTTTTTTTTTTTGGAAGATTTCCTGAGCATTGTTGTTATTGGCTCACAATAATCAATGGACCAGTGCAATCAAAATGCTTAATCCATTAACGCTAGTGCTTCTCACTTAGAACATACGTTGGGTTATTTTTTAGATTTTTTTTTTTACTTGTACTGATGTGAAAAACTTACAAGTATAAATATTGTGAACATCGCAGAGGTCATTTATAACTTTCCCTGGGCAGTTGTCAATATGCAGGTTATTCTGAAAAACTGATGTTCAGAAAATATCCTTCATTTTTGAGAATCATTCTTTTCTCACAAGCTTTCCTTCATTAGCTGAGGTCTTTTAATTCTTTGGTAAGTTCGGCATGAAATGTGTGCTGATGAAAGGGTGGACTAACCTTATTCAGCATAACAAATAAATAAAATACAGTACTGTGCAAGCATCTAAGGCACTTAAGCAAATTGTTTAAAACAGTTTACCTTAGCAAAACGTTTTTTACCTCTTCCTTTAAGGGCCACATGTGTACTGATATCCTGTATTGTTGTGAGAAAAATATGCGCATTTGAATCGAGTGAATTAAAAGTATATGTATTTGTGATTGTCTGTTAATCTTTCTTCTTTCCTGTTGTAGGCATGGAGGGACTGGTCTGAAGTGGATACACTGTAGCTATCCTCATTGACGGACCTTTCTCTCATTGTCGGCCCTATTTGTCGACCAGCGCAACTTCCTAAAGTAGCACAGCTTTTGATTTTGGTGCCCATCATGGCTGAGAGAACGACATTCGGGGCTCAGAAAGTGTCCCGGCCACAGGGCTCCCTTCCGCCCGAACCCATTGACATCATCCGGACCAAGGCTCGCTCTAGGAGGGTCCGGATCAACGTGGGTGGGTTAGTCCATGAGGTTCTGTGGCGGACACTGGACCGCCTCCCCCGCACGCGGCTCGGCAAGCTCAGAGACTGCAACACCCATGACACCTTAATGGAAATCTGTGATGACTACAGTCTAAATGATAATGAATATTTCTTCGACCGGCACCCGGGCGCCTTCTCTTCCATCTTGAATTTTTACAGGACGGGAAAGCTGCACATGATGGAGGAGATGTGTGCACTGTCCTTTGGCCAGGAGCTCGACTACTGGGGCATCGATGAGATCTACTTGGAGTCATGCTGCCAGGCGCGCTACCATCAGAAGAAGGAGCAGATGAATGAGGAGCTGAGGCGTGAGGCCGAGACGCTGCGGGAGAAAGAAGGAGAAGAAGTGGACACAGGCTGCTGTCCAGACAAGAGGCAGAAACTGTGGGATCTGCTGGAGAAGCCCAGCTCATCTGTAGCTGCTAAGGTAAAGCAAAACAAACATTTCAAACACAAGGCCCAAAAATCCACAATCAACCTACAATCAAAAAACGAATCCTTAAAAAGGAATCTCAGTCGTCCACTCCTGAAGGGCTGTCGTCCAGCACACTTTGGATGTTCCCCTCTTCAAATATACTTATCCTGGCAATGAGCAGGTGAGTTATATTAGGTATGTCTGAGCAGGGAAATCACCAGACTATATTGGGCACCAGCCCTCCAGGACCGGAACTGGGGACCCCTGGCTTAAACAAAGCCACCACTGACCTAAACATGATCAAAACATATACTCCAGACATAAGGTGATGTGTCAGATATGTACATCACGCCCATGCGATTAAAGTATAAAATGATTTTTCTTTTAATGACACTTTTGAAAAAAACATTTTCAGTACTTTCAGCACTCCAGTGCCTCAACCTTGGAAAAATAAGGGAGATCAAGTGTAGTCCAAAGCCAGTTTACTTCCCTAAATACGAGTACAAATGACCACAGGTGCCTCACATAGTCTAAAAGTGCATCGGCAGTCCAGTCAGTAAACTCTCCACATGTAAACCAAACAGCATTATCTCTATAAATTACAGCAAGAAATCATAATTCAGGGATGCGAGAACACTTTTCTAGCTAAATAAACCCTGTATTCATTTTTAGATTTCACTATTTTGTTCAATTGGTGTCATTATGACTGTACAGCCTTTAAAGTCTGCAGATGGATTAAAGAGAGCACATTGTAATTGCAGTGCAATTCTCATGCATCCTCTGCCTTTGCTTATCCAAATGAGGCCACTCAAACTCAGGCACTAACGCCATAAGACAAGTCACATATTGTTGCTGGGTGTGTGCCCATCTGTATGAGAAATTTAAAGTCTTGGCACTTTGGTCAAACTCTTTCAGATTGGCACAATTTCCCAAAAAAATAAATATTCATGAAGTCCTATTGTTTTGTTTTGGGAAATAGCTTTATACACCTGTTTAACACAAATAAGGGGGCTGATGTCATTTCTGAACAATCTCTGGATATGCATGAATGCAGGTAATGTGAGCTTTGCCTACATTTCAGACTGGCAGTGGAGTGAGGTAGTATCTAATAGTAATTCTTCTGATAAATAATGTCGCAATACTCAGAAAGTATCATGGGTGTGGTTAGTGTTAGAACACAGATCAACTGCATGTAGCGTAAAACACAGATCAATTACAGAGAGACTGTGGACAACAACTACCGATGCTGGGCTGATATGAGGAGAAAATGCTGGATCAGGTATCAGAGGGTGATGGCAAATTGAGTCCTATCCAAATGCAGCCTGAACCACCTTCCACCCCCCCCCCCAACACACACACACACTCACACACTGTGGTGTCATGTTTCTGGCTGTGTGTAGTTTGAATTTGATGCTTTTTCATTTATGTGAAGTGCTTCAACTAGACAGATTATTCTAAAACTTGTTCTTTAAGAAAAAAAGCATCAGTACAGCCAAGCCAATTATCAATGTCCATATATTGAGATAAAAACAAGCAGTGTGTAACGCCATGAACTGCAAAGTAACAATTCCTTTCAGTGATTGAATGCCAACGAGGTTCTTTTTGGTTATTTTAGCAATTTAAGTGTGTTATTGGAGCATTTTGTCAAATAAAAAAAAATTAAATACTCGAGTTGCAAATGTTTAGGAGCACCTGGAAATAAGTTAAAATATACTTTGCTATATAATGAATTGTAAAATGCTTCTTATTTGCTCATTTCAACAGATTTAGGAAAGAGCTAGTTATTATTTATTCATATTTTTGTTTGTTGGTTTGTTTTCTGATATGTTCAGCTCATTAACATAAATTGTGCACAAAATAAGCAAGAAAATACCATACCGTTCCTGGGAGAGGATGTAATGTTAAAAACACTGATTTGATCAGACCAGTGTTTAATGTTTTTGCATTATGTATGCTCAAAATCTTGTCACATGTTGTTATAATGAAGCAAAATGTAAAATGACTCTGCAGTTCTTGAATCAGTAAAATGAGTCAGGAAAGCAGAGCTTGAGTTTCCAGTGCTTCACTGATTAACCCAATCTTCTGAACTCATGTAAGCTAATTTTTCCGGGTGTTTTCAGGGCGTTGTTTCTAAATCAAATCCTCCCCTGTTCTTTTTGCACTGCTGATCATAAATGGCTAATTGCTTCGTGTCACAAACTCCATTTGTTTTGGCAATAGACAGCTCGAGATGCCTCCCTCACGCAGTGTTATGCCAAACGACCTTGTGAATATTTAATATCGCGCCCACACAAACCACGCATAATTTAAAACTATAGAAAGTTGAGCACAAAATTGGCTCAGGCACTCGTATCAACCCCTTAAGCTTCCGAGGGAAGACACTTCAATTTACAAATAAAATGAATGATAAGCAATTAAAATGAACCCTCCTGATGAATCATTGATGGCATTTGATGATTTGCATGATGATAATACATATTAACTTCTTTCACTGCTCTCCAAGTCTGATGGAAACTCCCATTTAAATGGGAATCCTAGAATCCATGAAATGGTTTGTCATTGTTGAGTGAAGTGTGTTTTATTGTTTGCCCTTTTAATTTGAACTTTGATTGCACAATTAGCTGACAAAATAACTGGCAAATGATTCATTTAATCATTCCAGACAGCTCTTACTGTTGAGAAGTGTAAGGATATGAAAAGCTGATTCCACAAAATATAAGTGTCTGTAATAACTGTGTAATAACAATTTAATAATGCATGATAACTTTGTTATCACTGATGATATATTGGCTATAACAGCTGGACTACAGTGTGTCCATCTTATGCAACTGCTGAAGTGTATCAACGTAACTTTTTCACATTATTGTGTCGAATATTCTTATGTAATTACATGAGTAAAAACTAGTTTAATACTAATGTGTCATTACAGTAACAGTTAGTTAACATGGTTGTTACATTGTTATATCATGCATTTTTTGAGTTACTACACAGTAACTAGTGGACATGTCCTACGAAGTGAGACCAAAAAAGGTATTATTAATGGAGTTGCATTAATAGAATACACCATACATGCAAATGCTGCTTAAAACTTTCACTAGTTCATATGCTGTTATTTGAATCATGCTAATCAGTTCACTTCCATTCACTGTTAGCAACGATCACATTACTTAAGTTAGAATATAACATAAGGATAGCAACTCTAGCTGTTGATGCCATAGCTGTTTGGATAAAGCAAAGACTCTATGACTGTTGTTTGCTAACACAGTGCGCTAATGCACTGTGAGAAGGTCACTGAAGGAGTTTCTGCGGCAAATCCATAGCCTGATCTGGACACACATACAGCTCAATCCCACAGGCCCGTCGGTTACTTCCCAGAATATGTTCATGGAAAGCAGTCAAATCGGCCATTAGTGGAAGGCTTTAATGTGCATTCATCTTTTTTCCTATGCTCTTTCAGTTGTAGTACCACTTTGAAGCCTTAATTAGAGTGGAATTGTCTAAAGATTTTATAGAGGACTTAAAAGCAGACAAAAGTGTTTTCACAAGATGCATTAAATGTACTTTAGAGGTTATAATGGCTGTAAGTACAGTATTGCTTTCTTCACTGCAAGAGGAAATGAAAATGTAATGAGTCCTGCTAACTGTCCTCCCTTTGTTGACATTGTGGTAGAACGCATCTATTATTTACAATCTTTCTCTTTGTGATCATGTTCAAATGGCCTAAATCATTTCATAATGATGGTTCAGATTGAGAACAGAACATTAGCTCCAAAAAACACACAGGACGATATTCTGTTTTTTTGTTATGATAATTGGCCTTTGCAGTACTGAGAAGATTAAAGTTGCAAAGTGGAAATGAGGCTCAATCAGGCAAATTTGGTAATGAAGACATTTGATGTGACCTTTTAGAAAGTTCAAAGTGCCTCTATGGCTGTGCTGCACCCAATGAGAAAGCAGACATATCAGTGCTGTTGGAGCAAAGAATCTCCACAACAATAGTTATTTTACAGGAGGAAAAGCATTCCTAAATTACTATAGAAGTTAATGCAATAAATATTTTCAGTGTAATTCTCCACACAAATATTATATAGAGCAGCTAGTATTATAAATAGTATAATAAAAACAACTGTTGCAACAATGATATTTATGTACTAATTATATAAATAGTCACATTTTCTATTATACAGTAATATTTTGCATCATCACATGCATTAATTAAGTACATTCTATATAGCTAAATTCCGATTATTAAAAAAAAAACTATTAAAATAAAAAAAATACTCAGTGTACTTACGTAAGTATCTTAGTAATTAAACACAATGGCTGTTTTGAAAAAACTGTGTCCCATGTGCATCTTGACCAATCAGATAATCTTATTAGTCTTTAAATGTCTTCAATGCTTCTACAAACTGCAATAAAGCTGATCAGAAATACAAAAGCTGATCGTTAATCACATAATACAAAGGGTTCATAACTTTCTTTTCAGTATAATGGATGTGTACCATATTAAGATATGTCTTTTTTGTGCAGCACTAAAATAATGAAACGAAAAATTGACTAGCTTTATCACATCATGTACACAGTTGTTTGCTGGAATATTAAATATTCCCATTTATTTCCCCCAGTAATGGTAGAACAATTCATTTATGCTTTTGTTTGCCAAATATCAATATTTATTACAAAAGATATGACTGCATATGAGAAGTTGACAAATAACCGACCAGGGTCTTTAAGACTACAGGTAAAGACACGGATGCCAAGATAGTCTGAGCAATCGAGGGAGAGAAGACAATCAGGCAGACAGGAGAGTGATAGAGGGGGGGAGGGAGAGAGGAGAGAAGAATGAGAAAGAATAGAGAGAGAGAGAGAGCAGAAGGACAGACGGTATTATCCACATTCCCCACCTTTTCCACCGATATCCAGCCCACTAAACTTCATGTGACACATCAAACTGCACCCACCTCGTCCTGTGCCCGTCTGCTTAAATACATTTTTCACCAAGTGCTCGTCTGATTGAGGGAACAAAGAACAGAGGCAGGTTCCTATTCATCCCAACTGACAGGTTTAGCTTGCCGTTATTGGCAGGACTGGAGGTGGGCAGCTGGAACTGCAGGTTCTGCTTTCACTACACAGAAAGAAGGTTGATTTGCTGTGATTTTCTGGCAGCCAGTCATATATGTGAGTCAGCACAACAACTCAGCATCGCCTCAGCAAAATCCTGGGTTTTCTCCAGTTTTACAGACTAGGAAAAGTCTGGCTTTGGTATTTAGGAAAATGATCCAACCTAAAGTCCTCTAAGTCACCCTGGGGAATCTAATTGTGTTTATTATTTTATTTCATGACATCTGATCGACCGGAGCTACAAATTTGGTTACACCTTACTTGTTATCCATTTGAAATTTTCTACTGCTCTAAAACTAATTTAAAGACTGTAGTAATAAGAGTGAGTGATAAGGTGTGGACCTACACACATATCCACACATATCATAAAATTTGGCACGCTCTCCATCAAATTTAAACAAATTTTCTGCTGAGGTGGATGTACATTTGGAGATATTCATTGTTAACAAATTTCAAACCCACTGGTTTAGCTGAGAATGCGCTCAAATGTAATTGTGTGTACTTTTTTGTGTGAGTATCTGTGGCCTGTAGAAGCAATGGCTTTGATTTAGTAACAGTGGATTTGTTGTTTGTGATGATATTTATCATTTGCTACACTTTTCAATGTGTCATGTATTTCATAATGTCCTAGACTTTAAATCAGCTTGTTGTTATACATTCAAAATAAGGACTTTCTCCGTTACTAGAGCTTTTCCTCAGACAGTCAGAATGTACATATGTGTTGTACGGTGATAAGCCATTACACCATCCAAACTGAAATGTTCTCCTTGACTGTTTCTAAGTCAGTAAAGGTCTGGCTGACACTGCCTGAGGTGAGCTGCGTTCACGCAGTACTAGCAAAGGGATCGTCCCATAATCTCCTTTGGTTCCTAGTCTGCTCCCACAAATAGCGCACTTGGAAGGGCCTTGCCTTGTCTGGTTTATGGCTGCAGAATGCCATCTGGTCACATGGTCAGCAGAGCTGCTAATTAGCAGAGGTGGTTTTCCATTGCAAATAAAGAGTGATTAAGAATTACAGTGCTGTATTTGGCAGAACTTGAGTTTCCTTTAAGCAGACATCGTCTACTTTTCTCCATGTTCGAGCTAGCGGGGGAGGAGGAATAGGCCCTTTTGCAAGTGCAGATGGCCAAGCTTTAATCCTGCCTTAAATTAGCCTTGTTCACACCTTCAACCAAATTTGAACAGAAATCCGTGGGGTCTGGGGTGATGGACGTGGAATATCGGCAAATAAAAGATCTTAAAGAGATATAAGGCTTTACCCTTGCTCTTTGATAGCTACCATATTGATTAGCTGTAACTGTGGTCCATTTTAGCCCGTCCCTTCCCCCTTGACATTCTCCCTGCCCATGGTATCTCAAAGGATTTAACAAAGTGTCCTCTCCAAAGGGCACACAGTTCTAACCCGCTGCATCACATGATCAGGCAGAGCTACTTAAAAGAGCTTGCCAGCCTCTGAAATAAATGTTATCAAATGCATGAGAAAGTGATGAAGTGAATGCATGTACAAAATTTCCAGACAATCAAAATACATTATAAAAAACGCTCAATGAAAAGTGCTTTCAGAGTTCATAAAATCAAGTATCTGTGTCACAATGCACTGCAGCAAAGTTGTTTAAAATGTAACACTCATCAGAAGTTGCTGAAACACTTTCATGTAACACTTTGTTACATAGTAGGCCAAGGAGAGGTGTAACACAAATTGCATTGTCAGCAGTTCAGCGCCAGCCGCACTGCTAGAAACCGGTGAGAAAAGCACTGGTAAAGATGGGACAGCAACTGAGTGAGAAAAGGAAATGCGTCAGAGATGTACGGCAAGGCTTTGAAAGGTGTAACATCATTGGTGACAAACAGTAGCATGTGTCGGCTTAACAGATTCGTCAGAAACGTGATAACAGCAAGGCTGTCAGAGGTGTAACACTAGCACTATTGTGAAGAATGACACAACAGCAAGGCTTGCACTACTGCCAGAAATAGAAAATTGTAAATTTGTCAGGAATGTAACTCCAAATCAAAGTAATCACTTGTTAATGCCACAATGACTGTGAGAAGGATAACATGCCTATGCTCTCTTCACGCTCCCGCTGTGCTCTCTCTGTGCATTAGGTTTGCAGGTACCAGCCTGACAATTGCTTCAGATTTGACTTTTGGCAAGGACAGTGTAAGAGTAGAAAGCCTTGACAGGTAAATCAAATTTAGAAGAGTTCAATTCCTTTTTATAGCCAAATGTTATTTAGTATACAAACTGTAACTCACAGTTCTTTCAGCAAACTGGAAATACTCAGAACAAACTGGAAACATATGCTATCTAACTCATATCTAACTACCTATTTGATAGTGTTTGATCATTTGAGTTATTTATGAAGCTAATCTGACATGCTTGAATATGAAGGCCATGATTTATCTTGATTTCTCTCTTAGTTATCTGATCTGTAAAAGTTTGTCATTACATATTTAATCAGAAATATATACAGTACGGTCACTTCTGCAAGCACAACAAATATATACATCTAATGACATCTGCATGCAGATGATGTCTGCAAACACAGAATTCAAAATGAGCATAGCTTCATTTGTTAGTAGATATATATATATATAAAGGGAATTCAGTGTGATTATGTTGCTGCTGTTACTCTTAAGTGGTTGTAGCATGAATAATAGATTGCATTTATAGTGAATGTCAGTGAAATGACACTGCTGTTGTGGAGGGAGTAGAGGAGAGTGTATGGTCTGCAGTGTTTACTGCAGTTTGGGGTGAAAGAGAGAGAGAGGCAGAGAGAGAAAACTGTAGCTATGGAGAAGTATTGATGGAAAAATGCAATGGTTTATACGACTAGTATAATTTGAGTAGTTTGAAATGAATTTTAATTCATATCAATTCAGGGGAGTGTCAAATTCGCAACAGCATGGTTGTCAGAAATGCAAAAACTCCAACAGGAGTTGAACGTGTAAGACAACAGCAATGCCGTTACAATAATCACTCGGTTGGATAATGGAGTACAAACAGTGATGAACTAGCGTTTCTGTGCTTAAGGGATGTTTTCAGGTATCTGTACTTCAGGATTTGCTCTTTCAGGATTTGTCTTTTTTTTTTAAATGACTCCTGACACAAATATCCGCATTTCTATTCATTATATTTTTGTTTAATGCATTTGAGAAGAATTTTGCATTTTTTATTTTGCACCACAGCATGCCTTCCCAACAGGAATACTGATTTCAAAACACAGGATAGATTTCTTGGTCTGTATCAAGGTGCAAAAAAAAAAAACAATTGTAAAAAATGTAACAAGATGAAACAGAGAAAGACAAAGTTGATGGTGAAGAAAAGGCATGTATTCAATATGATGCCTGAAAGTGATACAGTGTAAGGGTTCATCATGTACAGTAGATTTGTTAATGATGCAAAGTTAAAATGGTTAAATAATTACATTTTTGAATAATGTAAATTTGGCAATGGGTTCGGTTCATTTAGCACAAAAACAGATAGTAGAAATGTCTTTTTATGTACTTTTTACTTTTACTTGAGCAAAGAATCAGCACTTTTACCAGATTCTTTTTCTACACAAGTATCTGTACTTTTACTCAAGTAAAGAATGTGTGTCATTTTGCCACCGCTGGAAATTTAACAAAGCAGCAAGGCCATCCGAGATGTAACAGTAGCAGCTCTTTCCTACTAAAAGCTGTGAAGATGTACAAGATTTGCATTTGCAAGATATTAAATGAACACTGGCACAGAAGGCACAGTGAACAGTAATATACACCACAGTGATCATCCTGTGTGGTTTAGCTTCATTGGCCGTGCTGCATCCTACATTCATCATTTCTCTTTTCACTTCTCAAAGCTATAGCCTCCTTTTTTCATCTCTGCTTGTTTGGAAAAATATTTCTTAGCCAAAGCATCATTGTCATTTTCCACATACAGAGGCATCTGGCTGATGTCCTGCCACCACCCAGGTCAGGAGACAGCATTAGAGAGAAAGAGCACTTTAAGGGTCCCACAAGATTTTATTAATTGGATTGTGATATGATATCATTCACTCCAGAACACCTCTATCCTTTCAGCCCACAACAGCCAGTGTGTGTGTGTTTGTGTGTGAGCATAAAAATCATCAAGTTCATGAAAAAGTGAAGTGTTTCCAATAATTAACTGAACGCTTTATCTAGAAAGTGATAGCTTAGTTTTAATATAAAACAAGGTTGGCAGGTTCTATATAGAAATGCTTAAGTGATGCTAGTAAGAACTTTTAGTCGATGAGGCCTTTTAAGCCACTTTTTTGCTCAGAGTTGGATTCAAACCAGTTCCTGCTCAATGAATGTGCAATTCTTTAACAGCGATGACATTTTACATCTAATTACACAATTTTGTGGAACATCTCTCTCCACTGGTGCTGTTTCTCCTGTAATGAATGAAAAACGTGTTCATAATGAAGCTCCCAGAATCAAAATCAATATGTAAGTCTATGCATAATTGCCAATGTGTAACGCATTTTATTGTTTCTAGACAATTTACCCCAAATTAGTTTTTGACCAGTAGACATCTTGTGCCCTCACTTCATTTAGTTAATTGATTAAAGGCATCATAAACAGAAAAAATCATTTCTTTTGCTTTTTCTCATAAAAGAAACTGATATATTTCAGGTTTTAAAATCTTTTTTCACTTTCCCTCCAGTCCAAATAGTCCTTGTTTAAAAAGTCATGCCATGGGTTGTTCCTGTTTCTGACAGTCTGGAGCAGAGTTGTTGTTGGGGAAATTGTGCTGCTATTGACCGTCAGGAAGTAAATAAGTCACAGCACAATTTCACAGCATCCATAAATCCCAAAGGAATTGTCTCTCTCTCACTCATTTTCATAGCCGCTTGTCCTAATTAGGGTCGCGGGGGGGTGCTGGAGCCTATCTCAGCTCTCACAGAGTGATAGGCTTGGAAATACCCTGGACAGGTCATCAGTCCATTGCAGGACATCCCAAAGGAATCTTTTGAAGGTTATTTTTCACCAGTCTCTAAGGAGTTCAATCTGAGCTTTACACTATACTGCACTATTTAAGAACAGAATAATTGAAGCACAATCCAGAGCTGTCAAACTCAGCAGGTTTAAACACATCAGTTATTAATGAACAGTGAACAAAAACAGCCTGTTTTTACACTAGAGGATAGTAAAAGTTTGGCTATGTAAATAGTTGTGTAAAAATGAATTATGAATGTTTTTGGTACAATAGAAATACATTGATTTTGTCAGAGACTATAAGCTTTTATATGGCTGGAAGACCTAATGGGATCAATATTCAATCTGAGTGATGAAAAAACAAAACCCCTACCTGTTTCCACTGCTATGTAAATCTTTGCTAAATGCAAGGTCTAGATACACGATGTTCCAGTTCAGCCATGGTGTTAAGAGAAACTGAGCGGTGTTGTATAGCTCACCATTGCATTCAGGCTCAGCAGGAGAGTATTTGGGGACACCTTGAGAAAGTGATTGATCAGCACTGTTTTCAATAAGACGTCTCTGTGGAAAAAGTCCTTTGTAAAGGCCAATAAAGAACACTGATGCAGCAAGTTAAAGTGCAGCCTTATGAAGACTATTACTTGAATATTCCATGCATGGCATGGAGAACCTTTAGCATCTAATTTGCGATAGCTAATGCATTTTTTACTTGATATCTATAAATGTTGACAGTGTTTCTCCTATAATTTAAAGTTAACATCCTTAGCACAATCAGTTGCACTCATGGCTATCATTTCCCATATAGTCCAAAAAATCTATACCAAGCGCAGCCACCTTGTATCCAATTTGCAGCTCCACTTACCACACTTTGTGTTTTACACTTACGCACCATCTGTTTCTCCGCCTCATTTGTTAGCCCTCTATACACTGTTCAAGTGAGCAGGTGTTATTTGGATGGTTGATAATTTTCAGTACGGCCGTGACACTGACAGTGAATGGGTTATACACAGCAGTGTGTTACATGTGTTGCATGTGCTTTCGTTGATCCAGACATTTATTTAATAATAATTGCTAAAAACCTTTTCCTATAGCGTGTCTTTAAAATGAAAAAATGTAAAACTTTCTCTTGCGTGACAATCAAAGGAGCCATTGATCTGACATGCTCGTTCAATACCTGCAGCCACTGAAAAATGACCACCCGACAGCTTTTACCACTAAGGGCATGAGCTCCATCCTCTTCGTTCCATAAACTGGGGGGTCAGATCAGTCAAGTTATTACTCTGGTTTTCTCTCAGATTTACGACAAGATTGAATGAAATTCATTCCGTTAAAACAATATCTCAACCTCTCCGCCAGCCCCATCACACCCTTTTGTAACTGACTTGCTGCATTTAAGGAGAACAACATAGAAAGACATAACGATGAACCAGATCTTCCAGATTTCAGCCAGGTGAGTTGAAAGAACAGTTAAAAAGACAGAGGAAGAAATCTAATTTTAATTTACAGAAGCCCAAATGTACATAATTATCCAAGATTTGCTTGGTGTCTGAAGTTTGCTTCTTTTCTGCACTAGAATTACACTAGAAAGTCTTAAGATGCTGCTTCACTACTTTAGCATCATGCAAACTATCCTCAAACTAAAATAAGATGGAAAGAAATCTCCAAAAAGCATTGCAAATGGGGTTTCTGCTACTGTATGGAAAAAAGGACAAACCAACAAACAAAACCATTCATCGAAATATATATTTAAAAACGGGACAAGCATCAGGGCTTGGGAAGCAACGGATGAATGCCTTTGGAAAATGGGCTGGAAAAGTGAACAAAAATTGTAAAGTGAGGTTTAGATACTAGTTTCAAGTTTGATTAATTGTATCACTTAAGCGTTTAACCTCAAAGAGTTTAATTCAACCGGACTGAATCCTTCTTAAGCTAAAGAAATAGCGCACTAAAGGTTCAATCAGTAGAGCAAATTTTAGGGCGTCTCTCTGGAGAGAAACAGAGAACTTCCAAATAAAGCACCACTGAGAACTTTGTGGTATTTGGGGAGGTCAAGGCAAAACAAAAGTCATTAAAGTTATACGCCAAATCAAAGTCACAGCCTTGCTCATCTATCACAGATCGTCTGAGCTGACCGCAGACAGAAGCACATTGATTATTTAGATCCGGAATTCATGTGGTTATAATCTCTCCTCTACGTTATGCTTTCCATTAGAAATAAGAGAGTTATCAGATGTGGACACATATAGATTGGGCATATAGATTGTTTATATCACAGTAAACTTTTATGAGTTTATCACAAAAGATCAGTTTTACTAAAACATTGTTTTCCCTACACATTTGACAGGTTCCTAACACACCTAATAAATGACTAAAAATGTTCAGAGCAGGGATGAAGTTGATGTACAACAATAAACATGCTCAGTATCATAAAAAAAGATTCCTAGGGTTAGGATTAACCCTAGGATTATAGAGAGCCTGTAAACAAGCTGCTTATTGGGTGTCTGTCAATTATACTATAATGACTTTCCTATTTTATTTACTTTTTACTACTCTGCTCATTTAAAGTCTCCTAAAATCATGAGTATTAATGGGGGGTCATCCCTGCTGCAGTAATGGCTTCTACTCCTCTGAGAAGGCTTTAAACTAGAGATTGAAAATGTGAGAATTTTATTGTACTCAGCTATGAACACTTTCAGGTACTGATGTTGGATGATAGTTTTAGATCACAAACACCATTTTATCCCAAAGTTACTGGATGGAGCTCCATCACGGAGAATGAATTTCCACTGCCCCGCAGCCCAATGCTGGGGGTTTTACATCAGTGCAGACACATCCTTAGACTCATGTGCATCTCCTCCAGAGTGCACAGTACCCTCTCTATATGATACCCTCTACACTCTATAGGTAATTCTTTTCTATGAACTTAACAAAATCTGTGCTCAGTTGTAAACCAATGTCTGCAACGGGGGCATCGTAAAAAAATTTAATTTACTAATTAGAGGGAGTGACTGGATACCTTTGCACATATAGTATGTACGTATAGCAGGGTCTTTATCAGTGTGCTGAAGCCAGCTAACAACTACACTGGCTGCTACTGAGGCTTTAGGCCAAATTAAATACATGAAATTTATTTCTTTTTTTACCTGATTAAATTTGCAACATTTTAGGCTTGTTACCAGTATGCCAATTTGCTGAAATCACTGTCAGCATAAAATTCTGCTCTAAATTATGGCTAAGCAGATGTGATTTGATGCAATTGTGTTTCCATGACTGTTCAGCCTTCAAAGAAGAAGGCCAGTCTTAACAAAGCCTTTAGCATGGACTCCCCTGACCTGTATTTGTGTATTGATTTTTAGGATCTGGTGTGATTGATCACATGGAGCGATCTCCTTTTGTCTTGAATAGTATGTCCTTGTTCTTTGTTTTGTGGCTTGGGTACTATACATAAAATGTATAAATTCAAACACTTCCACAAAGGTGATACTCTCAAGGGTACTGTTTCACCACCATTAGTTGGTACATAATTGTACCACATTAAAAGTTAAATAAAAATCTGTTCCCCAGGTTGTTAAGTTCATAATTTAGCTGCAAAATCAGACAGTTTTAATATATCACTTTTTGTGATGTCACAAAAACCACAGCATATGCATTCAGCAGTTTGTTCAGTTTAGCAATTTAGGCCTTCCCACTGACTGTGAAGTTATAAGGAGTGTTTTAGTCCAGGCTGCTTTTTGAATGAGGAACGATAACCTGAAAATATTTATATATATATAATTTTTATAATATTAAGCACATATTAAGTATATAAGTATATCAAGGAATAAAGAGATGATTGGATATGATTTGGGGTTGTTTTTTGTTTATTTTGTAATCAAGCTTAACTTTGCAAATGTGTCTCTATTTCTAGTTTCAATTATCTAAGACAACATAGTCTTGCTTGATTTCACAGCATTTTTAACTGTTAATGAATCACGATGAGTATCAGTCAGTCAGTGAGTCATTTTCTGCCGCTTGTCCCAAGCGGGGTCGCGGGGGGGTGCTGGAGTCCATCCCAGCTCACACAGGGCGAAGGACGGGGGACACACCCTGGACAGGTCGCCAGCCCATCGCAGGCGATGAGTACCAATAAAATTGTAATATGGTATACTTTGTCCATGTTGTGCAGTTCTAGAATGGGGTGTTTTCTGGATCTCTGTGAATTCTGGCTAGGACCAGATCAGAGCCAGTACGCCCCATGCTGTAATGATGCTTGCTCTACAGCAAGCTGTGTGTTATTAACGTGAAGTGACAACAAAAATGTATACTATTACCTCCACTGCCCCGGCCCACTCAGGCTCAGAGCCTCTGCCACAGCCGGGAGCCATGCCAGTGTCCTTTTAGAATAAAGCCTTAGTGTCTTTATCCTCTAAACACAGCCTCGTCATGAACCAATTTCTCTTGGCTACATGTGTGTTGAAGAACCCCCGTGTTTTAAAGGGCAAGGCTGTGTGTTGGTGACTGATGCTGAACCTTATTTGGGCTGTCAGGTTCGCTCGGTTTAACTCAATTTAAAAAGCACAGAGTAAAGTGGACCTTCTTTTTGAAAGGTTGTTTAAATTTTCTTACTGATGTCACTTTCAGGAAAAACAGACTGGATACATTCTTTTTTTTATGATTCTTCTGAAATGAATCATCACTGAATTGAACACATTTTATTGTTTAGACATTAAATGGGCGTAATAGCATATAATATATAACAGTCCTTGAGCAAGACTCCTAACTCTGCACCCACTTGCATCTGTAATATGATAAACTGTAATCAGATGTGGATTAGAGTGTCTGCCAAATATCTTGGTAAATGCAAACAACTCTATTATTATCCGCAAAAAAGTCAGTATATGTGCAGCGTGTGTTTTCATGAGCATCAGACTCAGCTTCCATTAGCACCATTGTGAAATTTGAGCTTTCTGTGTGCAGCCATGGCTTATGAAAAAAGAGGCAAATCCATGGGAAAACAAATGGAAACATTTTTGAAGTTTATACATTTATACACATACTGTATAGAAGATTTTTGATGACTTGAATCTGATGAAATGTCATGCATAAAAACTTATGACAGTCAATGAAATATCAAAATATATGCTAATAAATATAATTTAATACATAGTTGCATCATCATGTTGCTGTTTAGGAATTTCATTTAAATACTAAAGGAAATCAACACTAATCCATGACTCCTAAAGGTTAAAAAGCAGAAATAGCTGCTTTTTTGGCCACAGCTTTGCAAAGACAAAGGCCCGGTTGGACAGCTGGAATAGCACCCTGTGCACTAGCACACACTTGCATGTGTGAGGGGTTCTGCGTGTAAGTAGCGGGCTGAGGATTCGCCTGTACATCACAGGGAGTCATTAGGGCCACATTTATTGACTAATCACTGTAATCAGCACACACCCCTCTACTGTGTGCTTCCTGCCTCCCCCGCACATGCAAAAAACACTGCTGAACAGATCAGACAGCACAACCAGGGGACAGAGTGAAAATATGCTTGTTTAACCCTTCAAAGCATGGCGTTTGCTCTACTGTTACTAAGCTATGTTTTACATTACATAACAAACTGCATTCAATTACAGAATTAATTGGGATAACAGTACAAAACCAGGGAGCGAACACAATTACATGATGTTCCGGACAAAAAGGAATGGCATAAAGGAGTAATAAAAAGAAAAAGCATTATGGAACTGTAGTACAGAACAACCAAGACTACTTTACAGAAACAACTGGATTTACATTTAGGAACAAATCTGGGAATTTCTTTATATTATGGAATTATTTTGACAAAAGAAAGCCCGATTCTATTGTCTTCTTCAATTAAAATGACATTGTTTTATCGCCAGCAAGAAGAACATCATTCAGGTGTCAAAGTAGTGTTTGTTTTCCCAACGTTCATCTATAGTCCAGTTACGTCATTAGCTCGGCGTAGCAGGCTGAATGTCACTTACTCAGCACAAAGGTGCCTGACAGATTGCCAGCTTCGCAGATAAACCCACCCTATAAAAACCCACTGAATCAAACAGATCCCGTGTCACCCTTCTATAAATACCCACGATATCGATCAAGACATTCTTGGGTTTCCAGACAGTATTTCTTCTTCCTCTGTGGGCAGAAATGATAACAGTGTTTTCCAGAAATAATTCAACCTTCATTCTCCCCCGGCAAGCCAGGAGATTCGCAGTGCGCTGCTTTATCACATGCTTCATTATTTATGCCCAGGATACTGTTTTTTGTGTCCTCTTTAAGTGATAATATAACACCACACCGCATTAGTGATCCAGCTATATGTTACAGACTGCCAGACTGGTTCTAGTGTGTACGTAGTGTGTAAGGAAAATAATTAGTCTGGTCATATTTTTTTTATTTTTGTAGGATAAAAGTACACATCCTCTACAGAGAACACACCTCTGTATGACAAATGTTTCACATAATGGGGAAAATGGTGATAATTTGGCCTGTATATATATTTTATATTTTTCCCATTGTGTTAAACTGAGGAATTTAATAGAAATGTGCAGAAAAAATCCATATTTAATATATAGTAACTTAGTGTAAACATACTTTAATTGAGAAAATCAATTAAACATGTCATTTAAATGAAGATTGAACACATAATTTTCTGCAAGATACTTGGAAACAGCAGGGAAATCTGCGCCATGGTACATGAAGCTGTCTGTGGTGCTGAACTCAGACGTGCATAAATCTCTTTTTATTTTCAGTGTAATTTTATTAACTTTCATTTTTCAATTTTTTTTTATTGCATTTAATAATAAGCTCATACTTAATATCTATTATAGGTGTTTCTATGGCAACAAATGGCCAGTAATAAAAAACTGCATGAAACTGCACTGTGATCATTTGTCCTTTAGGTTAAATATTTGTTGTGTCTCTGCTTGTAGTCCATGTGTGTGGTTTCATCTTTCTTTCCCAGACTTGTTTAAATCCACCACATTGTGTAAGATTAAAATACAAATCCTCATGTTCTGCCAGATTGCCTTCCGCAAACAATTCCTGCACAAAAAAGATTTTTTTTTTTTCACATTTGTTTGAAACCTCGGTTGAGAGGCTATGGTAGCTCAGCAGACGGTGGAGCTGAACGAGGGAGGAAAAAAAAGCCCAGATCTTCCAATTAATCTGCTTAGCCAAGGGGCCAGATGTTCCAAGGACTGAAAGACCGGCACAGGTCACAAAGAGCTCAGGCAGGACAGCTGCACCCAAAACCAATCATAGGGTCCACAGTGGCACCCTTACAATGTCTGACAACATCCAAATGCTGCACAGCAAACACCAGCCCAGTTTTATATATATATATATATATATATATATTATATATATATATATATATATATATATATATATACTTTTGCATACAGTACTGTGCAAAAGTTTTAGGCAGGTGTGGAAAAAATGCTGTAAACAAAGAACGCTTTCAAAAATGGAAGTGTTCATCATTTATTTTCATCAATCAACAAAATGCAGTGAATGAACAAAAGAGAATCTAAATCAAATCAATATTTGGTGTGACCACCCTTTGCCTTCCAAACAGCATCAATTCTTCTAGGTACACTTGCACACAGTTTTTGAAGGAACTCGGCTGGTCGGTTGTTCCAAACATCTTGGGGAACTAACCACAGATCTTCTGTGGATGTAGCTTCCTCACATCCTTCTGTCTCTTCATGTAATCCAGACACACTGGATGATGTTGAGATCAGGGCTCTGTGGGGCCAGAAGAACTGATGCTGGTTTGAAGGCAAAAGGTAGTAACACCAAATATTGATCTGATTTAGATTTTTCTTTTGTTCGCTCGCTTTGCATTTTGCAAATTGATCAAAATAAACAATCATTATTTAATTTCTGAAAGCATTCTTTGTTTACAGCATTTTTTCCACAGCTGCCTAAAACTTTCGCACAGTACTGTATATATGAGTATATGTATCGACTCCTATACTGTATATATGAGTCTGAGTAGGATAAAGTATGTGTTAAGGATGTTTTTTTAATTCAAATAGTTTGGGTGGTACTTATAATAGGGTCAGCATCATTAACTACATAACTTTGATTCTAAATTGAAGTAGTGCATTTGACTCTAAGCATACAATTCTGCCTAACTGTTCCTTTATTGAAGTTATTGAAGAGAGGAGAGGAAGCTAAGACTTGGCTTCGTTTCCTGACCTTTTAACAGGTTAATATGCTAAATATAATCTCAGTTCACTTACAAGATGCATGGTTTTAGTCATTTTCACATAAGCTCTCCTTAGTTTTTCCGTTCATTTTTGAAATTGGAAAATGAAGTCTATGTATTCCAACAGCAGAAAGGACACTAGCAGACATGGATTTAAAAATGGAAAATGAATCTGCTAGAGCAGTAAGGTCTTATCAGTGTTCACACCTTTTAAAAATAAAGAGTAATTTGGCGCAATGCTACAGAACAAATTATTTTGTTTTCCTAAAAAACCATTCAATGTTTTTTAGAGATTGTTTTGAATATGAGACATGGGAGTAAGAAACATGTTAGTTTTTTTTTGTTTTTTTTTTTAGAAATAAAAAGGTCCCATAATTAAAACATTAAATTAGAACCTCGAGCACAAACCAAAGGACTGAGATCACTGTCTACAAGCACACATATATGGAATAAGGTCTTATATGTTCTCATCATGAAAGGTATCTGATATTTTGTCTACTAGTTTTTTCCTTACGATAAGGGTATGTCCTCACTATCATATGAAAAGCTTGTTATTCTGTTTATTGATCTATTTATGCTTTGAGATGCTCTAAAATGACTTTATTTTAATATTTCCTTCTTCTATAAAGTTGGAGGCTTTATAGGAATATTGATGTTTAGCTTGGGGATATAAAACACTGCTAAGTTGATTCAGATTGTAATGAATTATTAGAAAGATGTGCTGGACTGAATGGGACCACTGGCATTTATTAAACATTTAATAGCTGAATTGTTTAGGCTGGGGAAGAAGAGCACTGGTATACCTTAAAGCTTGGTACACAAACAGATTAAAGGTTGCTTTTTCTGTTGCTTCTGTGGCTCATTTCCCCCAAGACTTCAGGTCAACAGTCCTTGATGTTGGACTTTAGATATTACAGATACTTTCAAAGTATTAAGACACAAAAGTGAACAAAGACATGCTTAAAATAGAAGCCCCTTTCTATTATAATTTATTTTATAATCTTAAAAAACTATTATTAACTATGAACTCCTTTATAAACTGGGAAGCGTGTCAGATAAATGGTTTGTGATAATCCAGATTCTGCAGATAAAGACGTGAATGTAAACCAACTACTTTTAACACGTTCTATATCCAGGATATGACTGAAATGGACACCACGGCTGTTAATTACAGTGCAGGGGGCAGGAAGAGGTTTACACTCCATCTACCAAGATCACATACTTAGCCTTGATTTGTGACATCATAAGCATAGATACCTGTCCTAGGCGGTGCAAGGGTTAACTTCCCTGGGTGGATCTGCACATGCTCTGGCCTAATTCCAAAAAACCTCACGTATCAAGACATGCTCATGTAATCACTTGCTCGGACCAATCCTCATGCAGCCACAGTTCATTAATCCCCAACTCCACTTCCACCTTTAGTCTCTATCTCTCTAATAGCTACTTAAAAATGCCACAGCCATCACTAAGCAGAGCAGCTGAGAGAACGGAAATGCACAGTAATGCAAAATGCCTTTGTCCTAGAGTTCAGCTTGTGATGAATGAGTCGGCCATAGCAGAATAACGTTGTGGAAAAAGAGGTCTTTCTGAAGCCTTCTGGTGATTTGACTTTTCACGACATCCTTCTAGGCAGATATTCCGTTAATTACAAAGGTTGATATCCTTGCCGTTCTATCTAAACCCCACCTCAAAAGGTCTTTTTTTACACCATGTAAATGCTGAATGGAGAAATAGGAATAGTACAAAACGACATGATGAAGCAGGATGCAGGTTCCATCTTTGAAGTATTCGAGGGTTATTTTTTCTTAGACCTGTATGAAAATGTACATTCCCTACTTAGCCTTTTGAGCTCCCTTTTTATTTTCCAAATAGCTACCCTTTCACTTTTTGGAATATTTAATATCATTTGCAGACTAATGGGCTCAAAATTGAAGCTTAACATTAACACACATTTAGTTTATATTTTCTTTTCTCTTCTATTTAAAAATGCTGAAAGCTTTGCTTTGGCAGTGAACATGATTATAGGGCTCCCGGTACATTTTGACTGACATCCAGGCCTTTTAAAGAGAAAGCTTCCTGTCCTTATCGACCCGAGCGTCCGTCACTGTGGGGGATTACAGGCAGGTTTTTTTAAAGCCTTGCCGTTGACCTCTGACTTTGACAGGCCTCTTATTGGCCATGGGTATACATCTCCTCTGTCCTACCAAGCAGGGACGATGCCTGCGTCACACCATGGCTGCCAATGCAGAGAACCATGATAATCCACCGTCTACGTCACAGGGTGCCATGAACTTCAGCTAATGCTTCCACACATTCAGGTAAAACTTGATGATTTTGCTTCCGGGCCGCTTTTTTTTTTTACTCTCAGCCTCCTGTAAATGATATTATGGGCAGATTGGACAAATAGGAAAATATAAAATAGAAAGAAAAAAAAAGGAGCTATTTGTTAGAGTTATCACCACTAGCAATAGCGAAGACAGAAAAACACAAAAACATTTCATCTTTTTTGTAATGCTAAGAATTTAAACGCATTCCTTACAATGCCCTTCTCTCGGTAAAGGAAATGTCGGAAAGGCTTTCTTTAAAAAATTCAGAATAGGTGTCACTAGCGGAGAGGGTGCCACCTGGGACTCTAAAGCTTTGTGTCCTTAAAAACTTCTCCAGTTTCAGCCAATGTATATAAATGCTGTTCGTTGTCATCTATTCTGCAATAGAAACCCTGTGGACACGTTTTTTTTCCATCTGCATGTGAGCTGTGTGAGCTTTCAGTGAGTGTGCTCACATTGTCTTCTCCACAGGCGGATGTTTCAGGATAACTGTAATAATAGGATTTAGTTGCTATCTATAGGGAGGATACAGAAAGGTTAGAAGTGGTTACTCACTCTTTCCACCCTGCAGGAAGAATCATGAAGAGGTCCCCAGGGGAGATTTTCATTTGTGCATGAATAATCAGAAAATAGTCACTTAATAAGTCTTAGTGTTTAACGGATTCTTAGCGACGACTAAAACAGCAAATCAAATCTAGATACAAAGGTAGGAGGACGCTCAACTTGCTTGTAAAAGAGCAGATAAACCATTGATGTGTCTTAGTGTAAAGACACAGACAAATGTTCCAGTGACTCAATAACAAGCAGTAGACGATGATGACTAGGTCACCTTTGAATAGATGTATTTTAGAAATTATTCCTATATAGCATATATATATATATATATATATAAACCATATATAGACAGATAGATAGATAGATAGATAGATAGATAGATAGATAGATAGATAGATAGATAGATCAACTACACGCACAGAAGCATAATAAAAAATATTAAATAAACAATATAAAGCTCTTAGAATTTAATCTGTACTGCACATGCAATAGGCTGTCATAGGTTAGTACATTAGTTTCTATTAAAATATTATAAAAGAATGTAAATGGTAATATAAATGTAGGTATTCATATGCAACAGGTTCGATATACAATTTAATTAAGTTTGGATATAGAATATGTCCCTTATATATAATATACAGTTTATGTAAATACCTAAATGTAATGAAATTATTAATACTTAACTCTGAGCACATTCAACATAAGCCCCAAAAAGGAATGAGTTGCCCTTTTTTTTTCCCATTTTATGGAAAAGAGATAATAAAAATAATACTTTTTATGCTTTTATAGCTTTTCTACAAAAGCAGTCCTGAGAATATCGCATTTAATAGATCATCCAGATGAACACACACACAAACTGAAGAGGATTACACTCTGAAAAAGATATTGGTTGAATTTACTTGATTCGTCATATCCATGAGAATATTATATTACAGATAGTTTTAACCCTTTCATTGCACTCGCTTTTGCAGTCGTCAGCAGCACTGATGTCATAAATGGTTTTAGTAATTCAATACACCTCTTCAAATTTCCCTTCCTTGCTGAATTCTCATTCTGGTCATACTACAGTTTTATGAGTGAAGCCAAAACCAACAAAGTCTTGTTTAATCTGAGGTTCAATCTTTGATGTCAGGAAAATGGCAGTATCACCAATCTTCTGACTGGTTGTTCCTGCCGCCCTGAACACACCGAGCTGTAGCTCAGGCTGTGCTGGTAGCGTGTGTGTACTGCTAATGAGAAATCTTTGTTTTACTGACAGCACTCTTCAATGCCATCACATTTTATAGTCCAGCACAGATGCACCCTGCATTGTAAATTCAGCGTCGTGCCCATCCTCCCCAAACCACCTCATCAAGGCATATAAAAGTGAAAAATGAAAACAGATGAATGGCTTCCCTGGAGCTCAGCATGCAGAGGTTTTTTTTTAGCAAGATTGATAATATCATGAGCTCCAAAGCATACCACTTAAACTGCCTGAATGAATATTAGTGTGTTTTTAAGGGTTTTTCTTTCCTCGAGATTGCATGCTGAGTAAGATGGATAGGAGATAAAACTAGTCATTAAAGTCAGGGAATAGCAGGAAGCACTGGTTGCAACACTCAGGCAAGATCTCTGGAAACCTGATGCACCTTATGGGTTTAATTTGTTAGTCTCTAATGATCCACAATGATCCACAATATGGTCATTTATTTTAAAGCATTAAGTTTGATTCATTATCTCTTCAGTGCTTCCAAAGAGAGCGTACGGAGAACATTTACTCATTAGTTGGACCATGTAGCGCCTAACACATCTGATTGTTGTTTCTGGACCTCACTCATGAATCATAACAGCAGAAAAGCAGAATAGATATGCTTAGATTCGTAAAGATACTTTGAGCTTACATGCTCATGAAAAGAAGTTTGCATGGAATGCCACCTGACACAGACCACCTTTAGTGTGCTATAAGCAACATCAGCATTTATGACTGATGCATACCTTTAAGTTAAAGCACTATTGCTTTCCACCATAATGCTGCAAACCTAGTGATTGATTTAATGGTGTGAAATGTGATCTGTAGAGTGGGAACTCAGTCTGATCCAGAATATCTGATTACTCAGTCAGGCAAATTAGAAAACCTCAAGAGACATTCGTTCCATAAACTAACAAAGCAGCTGATCAATAAATGCTTGGCAGTGCTTATGACCAGAGGTATCTTTGATGAGATTTGTACACAATCAATAATTCAGCCCACAGTGCATCTCCAGCAATTATAATAGAGATAATGGAATGCTGGTGTCATCCTTAAAACAAGACCTCCAACATAGCGACCTTACAGAAATTTACACTTTACAAAAATAGTCTTCACTTATAATGGAAGCAATGCCATTTCTGTTCATTATAATTATATACCATTTGTTATGTTGTCAGTTCAACATAAAAATGTAATGCATTAAAGGTTAGGCTCAAAACGGCATACAGTCACGTGAACAAATTAGGACACTCCATTAAATATTCATTTTTTACATTTTTTTATTAAGAAACGTTCAAGTATCGATGTTTAATCTTGTTTTTAATTATCTCTGGAAAAGAAAGTGATTTAATTTCAGGTAAACAACAAAAATGAATCTTTATTTTTTTATGAAAATAAATAATTTATAAATTATTTATTTATTTATTAAATGAAAGATATCAAGAAAAATGTGTATTCTAATTGAGGAAAAAGCTAGGACATCCTACCCCTAATAGCTAGTGTTACCCCCTTTGGCTGAAATAACCGCAGTGAGACATCTACCAGTCTCTGACATCAGACTGAGGCCAGGTCCTGCTGCGGCAAAGCATCCCCAAACCATGACGCTTCCACCTCCATGCTTCACAGCTGGCATGAGGTTCTTTTCCTGGAATGCAGTATTTGCTTTACGCCAGGCATGTCCTCTGTTCAGACATGTCCAATTTTAGACTCATCTGTCCAAAGAATATTATTCCAGAAGTCCTGGTCTGTCTATGTTCTCTCTGGCAGACTTCAGTCTGGCCTTGATGTTTCCCTTAGAAAGCAAAGGTTTCCTCCTTGCACACTCCCATGCAAGTTGTGCTCTTTCTGATTGTAGAGGCACTTTCACATCAACAGTAGCAAGAGCCTGCTGTAGGTCCCATGATGACATTTTTGGGGTTTTTGGAAACTTCTTTCAGCATCTTGTGGTCTGCTCTTGGGGTGAACTTGACGGCCAGACCTGGGCATATTGGCAGTTGTTTTGGTTCCGCCACTTGTAGACTATTTTCCAGATTGCAAATTGCAAATTCTTTTGAGAGCTTTTTAAATCCCCTTACCAGACTTATAAGCTGCAACAACCTTCTTTCTGAAGGCCTCAGGCAGCTCTTTTGATCTCACCATGGTGTTCACTCTCACCTCAACAGCCAGGAGAACACCAAACTAAATGTCTGAGGTTTAAATCGGAACAAACCTCGGTGCTACACCTGTGAGTGATTTGAGTCATTTTAATTGGGAATGAAGGTGGAATTTTAGTAAATTAAATTTCACAGATTTACAAATTTTACAAACATTTTGAAAAGTTTTTCTTCAGTTTTAATCATTTAATTATAATACTTGAATTTTTGAAAGCATTGTTTACATTGTTTTTTCACACCTGCCTAAAACTTTCGCAAAGTACTGTGTATATATATATATATATATACATGTATGTCTTTTACTTTTTGAACCTTTTCATGCATTTTTCAATTTTCGATTTTTTCAATCATCAAGCTGTTCTAGCCTTTATATTTAAATGAATCCTTTCTTCCCTTTTTAATGAAAATGCTTATTTTTTCTCAAATATATCTTTGATTGTAGCTAGTTTTGTTTCACTAGACCATATGATGCACAGAAGACCTTTGGACAACATTTTGAGAAAAGCATGATTGAATTTAATCCATTGTAGATGTTAATTTGTAGATAGTTCATTTCACCTACAATATCAGCAAACATGAAAAAGGGCTCCCCAAACTAGCGCACAATACTTCTTGTATTTAAAAATTGATCTGTGTGAAACTTGAATATTTATTGCAAAATGTTATTTAACTTTATCTCTTTCTTTTCAGATCCTGGCCATAATTTCCATCTTGTTCATCATTCTGTCAACCATTGCCCTGTCACTGAACACCTTACCTGAGTTACAAGTCATTGATGAGTTTGGACAGTCAAATGACAACCCCAGCCTTGCCCATGTAGAAGCTGTGTGCATAGCATGGTTCACAATGGAGTACATTCTGCGTTTCCTCTCTTCGCCCAATAAATGGAAGTTTTTCAAAGGCCCTCTCAATGTCATCGATCTTCTGGCCATTTTACCCTACTACGTCACAATATTCCTTACAGAGTCCAATAAAAGTGTACTACAGTTCCAGAATGTACGTCGAGTGGTTCAGATATTCAGGATCATGAGAATACTCAGGATCTTGAAACTGGCCAGGCACTCCACAGGCCTTCAGTCCTTGGGCTTCACTCTCAGAAGGAGCTACAATGAACTTGGTTTGTTGATATTGTTCTTAGCCATGGGAATTATGATCTTCTCCAGTCTGGTGTTCTTTGCAGAAAAAGATGAAGATGCTACAAAATTCACCAGCATTCCAGCATCGTTCTGGTGGGCCACGATTACAATGACAACGGTGGGTTATGGAGACATCTACCCACAAACTCTTCTGGGTAAAATAGTAGGTGGACTCTGTTGCATTGCCGGTGTGCTGGTGATTGCACTGCCCATCCCTATCATTGTAAATAACTTCTCTGAGTTCTATAAAGAGCAGAAGAGGCAGGAGAAGGCCATCAAGCGCAGAGAAGCACTGGAGAGGGCCAAGAGAAATGGCAGCATTGTATCAATGAACATGAAGGATGCTTTTGTTCGGAATATGGAGCTGATGGATGTGGTGATAGAGAAGACTGAAGAGAAGCCCTCTGACAATCACCTTTCTCCAAGTAGGTGGAACTATCAGAAGAGCACAGATTCCATCACCAAATCCTATGACGCAAAATACCAAGAAGTGGTACAGTTGGGATCACCCGAACGACCTGTCAAGCCAGCGTCAAGCCCTCAGCGACTCAATGCAAAGTCTCTGGAACAGATGTATAACCAGATGACAACTGCTCCTGCTGCTGCAAGCACTGGTGCACTGGTTACAAAAGGGAGCAGTAAGTTGGGCAGGGAAGAGAAGCTGGAGATGAAGGTTGTTCATTCAGAGCCTGTGCTGAAGGAACGTCCCATCACAGACATCAGGAGCCTGTCAAGTGTGGACAGTTTTGCAAGCTGCACCACAGATGTTAGCGAAGTGGAGAAAACTGCCCTGCTTCCCAGTGTGACTGGAATGCAGTCAAGGCATCCACGTGCCCCACCTCCTCTAGATCTCAGCCAGATAACTGCCCTGGATACACGAGCAAGTGAAAAGGCAAAGCAGCCCACCATCATAAAAGAGGGTCTCTATGAATTTGTCCAGTACAAGCCAGAAAGCAGCACTTTATCCCAAGGGGAGGAGAACCAAAGCTTTGACATGAGCAGTGAAAACATTAAGAGTTCTCCCAGAGCAACCCCAAACAACCCCATCAAAGCAAAGGGACTCAAAGTCAATTTAAGTGAATCTGGAGAGGAAGGGTCCTCCAGTCTGCACCTAGTGGTTACCGAAGACACAGCAACACTTACTCCGCAATCCTGGCAAAGCCCAAAGTCTCCAGGGAGAGGTTTTGAAGGAGAAGCATCAATGAGATCCCCATCCCCAGGTTTTGTCCCATCGTCCATCGAAAGCCAGAGAGGGAAGAATCATGTTGAAAGGCTTGCGACGATGTCTCCTGCTTCACCTAAAACTGCACTGAATTGTTCCCCTGGCATGACTGGTGCCACCAGCATGGAGACCACCTCAGAAAGCACTCAAAGTGGGCAGAAAGTTGTCAACCACCTCCTCTCGCCAGAAATCCTCAAACCAACAGGGGATGGAAATCTTTCTCCACCATGTGAAACCAGCATGTGATGCTGACAGTCATGGCTACCTTTGTTGATACTCATGGACATCAAATGATGGCTAAGCACTGGATGGAGGATGGATGGACTGATGTTCCAGTGTAGTGAAGACGATGTTCTTTAGTTTGCATGGCCGGATATGTCCATCTGTAAGTGTGTTTGATGCTCAAAGTTAATGGAACTGCATTTCTGCAGAAGAAAGGACCAACAGTGTTCCACACAGTGCAATGACATGGCGCGTTGGCGGATCAAAAGAAAGGAAGGACCATAAAGAACATTATTCTGTTTCTTCTTTTTCAACATTATGTACATGTTTCAATTGTTTGAATCTGCAATTATGTACACAGCAGTGCACTCCAAACCAGTCAAAGAGAATCTGAAAAAACAGGCTAAATGCCAGACACAAAACGGACATATTAGGTGTCCGCCCAATAGATTGGATGAGGCAGACGTCCACAAATGGCTTCCGTCATGGCCTAATGCGGACAGCAGGACATATTATTTACATTGGATTCACTAGCAATCCATTTACTCTCAGAGTGCTACCACTGTATGCAATCGAGTTCATAGGACTTGAATTTGAGCACTGAAATGCTCTCACAAAATATGCCTTCATGAATTTTCCTCTGTGAATTCTTGCCGTGTGCTATGCCTCTGTCAAGAACTGAGGCGGTATATAGAATTCACCACCCTGTGAGAAGTTGTTTATATTATCATGGACCCAAGGCACATCATAAAATACAAAAATAACAAAAATAAAAAAAAAAAATAATTCAGATATCTACGTAAGCATGTTAGTCTTCAGATCTTCAGCATATTTTAGCCTATAGATGTCCAGTTTCACCGAACATTTGGTGGAAAAGTGTACGCACAGATTATACTGATTGTCCAGCACCTTTTTATCACTGTGGACAAATTCTAACTTTGTGGAAGTTTTGAGGAAAAAAAAAATTGCTGTAATTTGTGTTGCCTTTGATTCATGAAGATCTGGGGAAGAACAGGTTGCTTAGGAATTAGGAAAGCATCCAGCGCTTGACCGAGCAGCACCCTCTGCTGGGATGAAGAGAATGGCACTTTATATTTGGGCAATAGTATCTCACTATGGAAAGAATGCGTTTTGTTTATGTAATAGGAACGCCACGCAGGGCAGAAACTTCAAAACTCAACAAAATCTTCACAGACACCAGAGAATATTTTTGAGGGCTACACAAAGTGTAAATACATGTTGTGATATGTATTGATCACAGAGGCTCTAGCTTGGGGAAAAAGTGATTTTTTTTTTTTTTAAGGGATCATAATTCCTTAAATATTAAATGATGCGTGCCTTTTCATAAATACTTATGAGAAGGTGTTAAGATATTTGGCTTTGTTCGTATCTGTACAGAAAATTCTACTTTTTATAGAGTAAAATATGCAAGTACAATTGAGTTCTCAGGTTTTGTATAATAACTTGAAAAGCACTAATATCATGGCTTCTTTCCTTCTTAGACAGTCGTTTTATTTCGCAAAAAAAGTCATGTATTCATTGTATTGTCAGGGAAAGAACTGTAGCTCAATACGTATCCCAAGGCAAATCAACTACTAGTCTTCATATTTACAATGAGTTTCATTTTCAGCCATAACAGGAGGCGAGAGCCTACCAGAATGGATATATAACTTGCACAATGTAGAGTACAGTGTACACAAGAAACTGGAAGCTGTCATTTCTGCATTTACTCTCAAGCTGATGTCTTTTTTCTTTGCTCCTGCAGTTCAGTTGGTAGTCTTGTGACAGTGGCAAGTAGTCATTTCTATTGTACAATTAAGTTGAAAATAGTGACTGGATTGTTCCAAACAAAGTAAACTACCATAAAAGACCAAATAAATGTGTTTGTACAGGAACGTGCAACTGAATCCTTCATTTAATACTGAGCACTTTAAACGATGTGCTTTGGCATTTTAGAATAATGATATTTCCTCCCCAGGTTCATCAGAAATGTTAAAATCTGGAAAGAAGACTTGCCCCATTATGGTTTAAATGCCATTTCTAAAGCCCATCCCAAAACATATGCATTAGTTAACAAAGGCAGCATGTTGGTAAGCGCTGCCAGCTCAGTTAGGACCCGCGTTTGATTACTGGTCAAGGATCCTCTATGCAGAGTTTGCATGTTCTCCTGTCTGCTTAGGCTGACCAGCAGCCCCAAGAGTCCTCCTAAAGGCAAGCACATCAAGTGTAAAATTGCCCCTAGGAGCTCTCTATGCATGCATTTATCCACATCTGCTCTGTGATGGACTGGAAAGCTATCATGAACGTTTATGCCGTTTGCACAATGAGGACCAGAGTAGACTCGACACCCCTCATGGTTAGGATAAGCAATCGCAGTGAAAGGTTTTGGATTAAAAGCACAAAAACCAAAACACTGACTCTCAATCCTGGTTCTAGGAGATCATTAACCACCTCATGATTTAGTACCTTTCAAACTGAACATTCACTTTTTATCAGTGCTAATTGAACACACCTTATGCACCAGATTGAAGAGTTCATTAGTACCAGAAAACTCTAGGCAGAGATACAATTGCAAGGATCTTTTGTAATCCAAAAATGAGCTAGAAGGACCTGTTGGTCAGAAGCAGATTTTCAAAGACGATGTTCTCTGCACAACAGGGGAGGAAAAAAAAAGTTAGAGGAACATGTTTGTAATATGATTAAATTTCACCCTCTTTAAACTGGAATGCTCTGAGCCACAACAGCATGGGCTGTGCCATTATGCTGGTCACTCAGGTCATTGCACACCAGGTGGCATCATTCATTTATAGTGGAATAGGACCCATGAAGTGCATCCCTCCAAGTCTCATTGTTTAACATGGATGTAAAGAGAGGACATGAATTAAAAATAAATAAAACAAAGACAGACTGTGTGTACTGAATGTTCTGTTTATTTGATGGAAAAAAGTCCCAGTGCACCTGCAAAAAAAAAAAAGACAAAAAGGAAAGAGTGTTAAAAATCTTTAAGTGATCAACTCCTACCATTCCCACCCACTCAACATGATAGCTGACAACTAACTGGAAGGTCATGGGTTAGAGCCCCAGACCAGTAGGGTACACCCTGAGAAGCTCTACCATCCCCAACACTGCTCCCCAGGCACTGATATATGGCTGTTCACCTGCTGTAGTGTGAACGTGTACAGAGAAACCATTGTCATTATGAAAACGCAGTGAACCACAGTCACTTTCAAACAGAAATCAATCCTAAACCATTGCCCTAAATGCCAAGAACCTAACAGCTTGCCATGCTCCATGTACCTTGCGAATAAGTTTTTTTTATATATAAAATAAATAAAAACCACACAACCTGATTTCAGGGTGCGGACCTGTAATAGCCCTATATTGGCAACTTAAAGCTTTAAGAACATGCACACAATAGTAGGGGTTTCCTAAGGATATTGTGAAAGACAGCCTTCTAACGGTGAACAGAGGCAGGTTTTGGACCAATAAAATGTAATTTAGTAAAGAAAGTTACCATCAACAGCCCTTTGCCTGTTCTTAATGCTTTTCCTTCCTTTGGTTCTAAAACATATGCACTGAACACCAATAACATTAAACCGGTCTTTCTAATGCATAAACCCTTAACTACAAAAACTACTCTGACTTGTCAGGGCAAGGACCCACCAAAACATTAAGGAACGTTTTGTAACGGAGTGTACTTGGTCTGCAGAAATCTTTAAGTAGATTTTATCAAAATTAGTGAATGGAAATTTTCCCTACAGAACACTGCCAAGTGTATCAGACTGCCTCCACCATCTTAACTCATAATGCATCCTGGTGCCATCCTCCATTAAACAATGGGCCCAACCCATGAAAATGATGGAAATGATGCTCCTCAGAGCAGGATATCTTCCAGGGTGCAGTTTTGATGCTACCAGGCCCCTAATCTCTTCTAGCAAAGGACAAGATTTATCATGGGCACTCAGTCCAGTCTGCAGCAGTTTGTTTTGACACTTTTTCTAGCATATTAACCACAGCATACAGCATGCCAAAGACACTTCATACCACCTCCTGTTTGAGGGACTTGACCAGGGCCTATACAAATTTGGCATGTCATTAAGATATGCATGTTTACCCATTTTCCTTGCTTCCTACTCAACTACAAAAACCGATTATTCCCTTGTTCAAACTATACCTGCAAACTGATTTTCTTGACAATGACCATGTTCAGTTTCATTGTAAATAAGTTTAATGTAATATCTGGTTTGGGTATAGTGGTTTAAACAGGGACTGGCACTGAGAGAAAGATTTTAGCCTAATCTTTGCCATCAGGAACATTAGGTAACCATAAATGGCAGCTGGTATTCAGTTATTTAAAGCCTTAAAAATGTCCAAAACAGGACTTGGAGACAAAGAATCAAAATCAGTATTGGCACATCTACCGTGTTTTGGGTAGCATGAAATTCAGACATGGAGTATTACTATTTCATATATTTTAACAAATTCAACAAAAAGACTTCAAATCATTCTGGTAGTGGGGTAAAAATTTTCCTTTGAACTAAGGCAAAACTTTGAACACCCACATTCCTCCCAATTACACTCATCACTAAAGCAAGTGTCAAGCTTTAGCTCGGGTGGAAAGAAGACAACTATAAAAAGGTCCACTGCCCCACAAGTACTAAAATAGACAAAATTTTTGTTTCTGCACTTCGCTGGTAGATTTAACAGATTAACAGTATATTTTTATATGCAGATTTTAGAGTCTTGCTTGCGGTGGAGGGAGGAAATAAAAAAAAAAAATAAATCAATCAATCTGGGGGTGTGGAAAAGTCATGGCAGTGATGTACCCAAGAATTTTATTACATTGGAGCTGCAACAATCATTAAAGCTATAGCTAAAAGTACATGATATACATAGTAATGTGTCCATTATTAGCTTTTGTCAGTCCCTGTTGGTCATTATTTCATTCTAAAAATGAAACTGGTATATTACACCAGCTTCAAAAACTGTCAGACATACAGATTGACAAACGATAAATTACATGGAGGCTTTTCCATTTAGCAGGAAAAGGATTAGAGACAGAAAAAAAAAGCAGAGACCAGAAATTGCTGTTGCCCCATTCCCCTTCACTACTCAGCAGACAGATGTGTAACTCAAGTAACACAAAACCCTAAAACAGCTTTATGTTAATGACCCAGCTCACCATGTGCAGGCTTAGTTCATCCTTCTGATCAGTCTGTTAATCTGGTCCTCACGGTTTCCAGCATCTCCTCCCTCCACGAAGTGTGTGGTCTTCTTGTTCATGCCACCACGAGGAGAGGACATCTTGAATGGCCAGAGGAAGTTGTTGGCAGCTTTGAAGTTCTTTCCAACAGTGTAGATCTCATGAATCAAATCCTCAACACAGATGATTCCAGTGCGACCTGAAATGAAGTACATGCTGCTTTTTGAGACAATCTCTGACTAGGTTGAGAGTACACATTTTAACCAGCATTTAATAGGGTTTTAATTTATGTTAACGGGAGAAATTGGATACCATGGCTTAAACCACTTTTGAACCAAAATATTTTTCCAGAAAGTAGGGCTGCCAAAGCAAAGGGCAAATTCCATAACCCTAATTGTAAAAATACCACAAACTTTTCCCTCTTTTGAGGAGATACCTCACACTATCTCCTTAACCACTTAAGACTTATCAAGGGCACTAAGCACCAAGTACAGTTTATTTAGGTTGTAGCCCTTATCAACAGCATTGCAGAAACCCACAATATAGCATAAATACAGCAACATCCACTGGGACTTAAATATTTAGCTTACCAAGGTTCTTCTCAATGAGAGAGTTGTCTGTCAGAGGAATGCGCTGCTTATTGATCTTGCCATATCCACGTTTGTAGATGAGCTCACGCACAGATTTCAGGTTGGGATATCTGCATAACAAAATGATACTTCATTGACAAAACATTCTGCTTCATACTAAAAACAGTCTAAAAACAATCAAATTAAAATTAGGGTTGTATACTTTGCATACTCAATTACTAAAATTACAAAACATGAAATGTACAATCTGACAGTTATTTAGGCAAATTTGAAGGTTTTGTATTCACTAAAGACAAATATGGGTTCTGAAAGAAGTCACTCTAGAAAAATCAAACTGTCTTCATTAAAAGCAGTGATTTTTAATCTATATCAGATAATGTCATTTAACAACTTGCATTTTACACAAGTCTCCCTTACCCCCAGGCAATGTAGGGCTCTGCGATCCTGAGCATGTTGATAGAGGCCTTGTTGAGTTTAACAAACACACCGTTGAATATCTGACGGAGACGCAGGAGCTGCAGCACCTTGCGCACTTTGGGGCTCACACCATTGATACTGCAGGGAGGGAGGGGGGAAAGAAAAGAAAAATGCATTAACACACTACACCAGACAGAAACGGATTGAAAACTCAGAAATAGTGGTTTCAGAGGAATTGGCTTAATTTCACAGAAATCACCATGGTCGATAAGACGGGGAAAAAAGAGCTACATCATTAACCACTTTGTGAAGACAAGGAGTTAAAATATTTCACCCAAAAAACAAAAACCTTTTTATTCACCAATAAACACAGCAGAATTTTGGGTGAAATACTTGCTTAGGAGAAACTTTTGCCAAAAGCTTTACCCTCTGATCCTGATGACAAACGCCAACTTGGGCTCAGCAGGGACGTAGTAATTGCCCGCTTTACGTGCCATCCTGCCCAGACGGACTTCACGTCTGTACATCTCCTTGTACTCCTTGTGGTAACTCTCGGCTCTCTTGAAGATGAGCTTCCTTGTGACTTTACGGGCCTGAGCAGAAAAAGAAAAATCAGAACATAAAATAAGCTTTGGTTGCAGGGAAATTTTTTTTTTTTTTTAATGAACAGCCTAACACCACATGCCATCTACCTTCTTCTCAGCCCGCTGGGTCTTAAGGCGAAAGGCCTTGACAGCAGCATAGCGCTTCCTCTTCTTCAAGAGGCTTTCGGGGACCGAGGGAACCTTCTTCTGTTCTCTAAATGAAGAAATACATGAGCATCCCAAAGTCAGACTAATGAACAGTTCACTTATTCAAATCAATGAGATCAACACCATTAAATATTCAAGTCAGCATTTGGGTCATTCAGAACAGCCTGAAGGCTTCAGATCAATTTTGTGGTGATGACCTAAACCAGTTTAATGTTCAGTGCCTCCAAATCAGGGGTGTCAAACTCCAGCACATTTCGGTGATGTCCCTCCTCAAACACACTACACCCACCACCAAGTGTGCTGAAGGAGGAACATCCCCCAAATGTGCTGGAGTCTGGCCCTCCAGGACTGGAGTTCAACACACCTGCTCTAAATAATCTGTGATAAGGAGCAAATTCTGGGTAGTATCAAAGCCTTTTGCAACATCAAGTGCAATCTGACAAATTTCATAAGCTATCAAATTTAACCAAGCTACAAAAACTTTTTTTTTTCTTCAAAACTCAGGTGTAAAATGTAAGCACACTGATCATTTTTGCGACAAACAGCTTTAAGATGTCAACACAAGATCTCTGGGTTTCCATCACCGGAAATGAGTCCAAAACTTAACAATCATGCACTTTCACCTCTGACCTCAGCTGATGTGCAAAAAGTGATCAGACATTTTGACCAATTGGTGCAATTTCTCTTCAGGGTGAGACCACAACTGCATTGTGCCTACATGAATATTGGATAGACTTTGTAAATCAATCAATCAGTCATAGAGCAAATTTTTTTTTGTTGTCCTTTTCATACTTTTTAACCAAACCCAGATTTAGAAATAGCAAATCACGCGTTACAAGAACACCAGAAGATAGCGAGCTTCGACTGAATCACAGCCCTGAAACAACCAGACAGACGCCACTAAATATTAAAATATTCAAGAGTTTAGTCTCGAAAGATGACTAGTTTTACCCCGAACTAGTGCCCTCACTAACAGGCCACTATCAGCTACAGAGCTTCTCTGACTCCACAGCCCGGCTCTCTCGGCTAAGCTAGCAGAGCTAACCAGCTAAAGCCTCTCTTTAGTCTAACTTTGCCATTCAAAACACAATTTTCCTTGTAATATCAGACTGCAAGAACTTACATCGTCCTTCAAACAAAACGGACCCTTTATATACACCGTGCGCGTTTATTCCTGCGTGTTTCCTCGGGCCATTTTACCACACGTTGCTAACGCCTGAGCCAAACTCTTATGACCGCTTAAATTAATAGTTGTTTATAATCACCGTCCTAATTTCCACTTACTAACGTGCATATGTGCTTCAATTGTATTCCCAGCTTAAAAACAAGCCAAAATACACGGTATCGAGGTAGATGGAAGACGATTGAAGTGACAAGACTTTCAACTTACGTTTCGCCCGCCATTATCCCCACAGTGAAAGAGGGCTTCACGCATGCGCGGCAGAGCTTTTATACTTCCCCTACACTTCCGGTCACCTCCACAGTGCCTGATTTCTTTTAGCGGCTTATTTTTTAACGTTACAACAAAATTAACACTTTTACAGGTTTTTAAAATCGAAAATGCAAAAAGATGTTTTTATTAAAGCGATTCATTATAAATGGCATGCGTTAAACGGGACGGGGTGACGTTTACTTGACCTTTAACCCATCCGGCCCAAAGCACTCATATTTACATATTGTTTGGAGATCAGATAGGATGGGCTCTGCGTTACGCTTTAAAAGTTGGATGCCCCCTCTTCTCTGGAGCAAAAGCGCCGCCGAGCTCGAAACGCGTTTGGTGTTGCAGCCTTGTTTCCTTTCAGACAGCTGTCTCAACTTTAGTTCTAAGTCTACAAGTGATCGCTGAGTCCCCAGAGATGAACATCGTCGTTGAGCTGTTTGTCGTGTCGTTTAAAGTCCTCTGCTCGTTCGTCCTGGCCGGAGCCAAGTGGCTCATTAAGAAGCGGGAGAAGAGCGTGGAGGGGCAGGTGTGTCTCATCACTGGAGCTGGAGGTGGACTCGGGCGGCTCTTTGCCACCGAGTTTGCCGGGAGAGGAGCAACCCTGGTGCTGTGGGACATCAACCGAGAGGCCAACGACGAGACGGCGGACATGGTCCGGGACATCCACCGAGCAATGGTCCCGTCCAAAGGTAAAGCCTGAACCGATCTGTCTTCTAACATATTCCCCCAGTGCTGCTTGCCTGTCACTTCCAAATAGATTGTTTTGATCAACTGTGAGAAAATCCAGGTCCAGAAAGTGTAATTCCACTCCGGGATTTCGATCCAGCTGCATGGACACCGTTCACGGGGGTTCGCGCTCCTCGGAGAAACAAGGCGGTTGGGGCAAAGTAATGGAGTGGATCAGAACTTTCTGGACCTGAACTGTCCCACCGCTGTTTTTATAAATAACTTTTACATAATTAGAATTAAAATGCACAAAATGGAGGTCAAAAGCTAAACAACGGGGACGCTGATATTTCATGATCAACATCAAATGTCATAGGATTTAATGTTCATTATCTATCAAGTTTATAGCTGGTTATAATAAAAAAAAACTGTAAAACAATATCACTCTGTAACACATCAGCACCTCCACTATAAACAGGGATTAACAACCTCACACAGCCTTTGACTAATTTCTTCTCTTAAAAATTAGATGAAATTATTAATAATAATAATAATAATAATAATAATAATATTAAATAGTTAAATTTCCGATCCTAGATGAGTGAAATGCACCGTCACCATCTGCCTGTAAGAGCAGAACCTTCTACTCACCTCCTCATCAAATCTTAACCTAGTTTTTCCACTTAAATTCTCAAAATGAGAAATTCATGCCAAATGGCCATCATTGACACGACCGGTTTCTATGGAACTGCTTACAACTTGCCTGATTCTTACTTGCGTCTTATATAAAATGAAAACATTCTCTGTTTTTAGGGTCAGGGGATGGCGTTCAAGACTTGCCTTTGTTCCAGCCGAAGGTTTACACCTATGTGTGTGATGTGAGCAAGCGGCAGAGTGTGTATTCAACAGCAGAAAAGGTGCGAAGAGAGGTGGGCGATGTCACCCTTCTCGTCAATAACGCTGGAGTGGTCTCAGGACACCACCTCCTCGAATGTCCCGATGAACTGATTGAAAGGACTATGATGGTCAACTGCCATGCCCATTTCTGGGTGAGTATCAATTAAAATCATGAATAAAAAGGCAGAAGGTGATACTGACCGAGTCGGTCAATATATGGATTTACAAAGTGGACACGAATGCTAATGCACCTGTGTACTCTATAGACCACCAAGGCCTTTCTTCCCAAGATGCTGGATTTAAATGAAGGTCACATTGTAACAGTAGCCAGCTCCTTGGGTCTGTTCACCACCGCGGGTGTGGAGGTACGTAGTCCCTGACTCAGTAGGTCAGGTAAATCTCTTCTCACAGCAATTAAGTTGTGTCCCTAAAGAATAAAGGAATGCTATCTTTATAGTTTAAGCTTTTGTGCCATTATTTTATTATCATACTGAAAATATTTTATCGTCACTATATATAATTACAAACAAATAAAAGTAATTCTGACGTTCCAGAATCAATGTAGCTGAATCATCACCTTCTGAAGTATTTAGCCCAAGACCTTTAATCTGATCTAATCCTATTTAGTCATGTGAGACATGCAATGCATTTTCTGTCATGTTTGTTTCAGGATTATTGTGCGAGCAAGTTTGGTGCTATTGGTTTCCATGAGTCCTTGAGCCATGAACTTAAGGCAGCCAATAAAGACGGGATAAAAATGACCCTGGTCTGTCCGTTTCTGGTGGACACAGGCATGTTCAAAGGCTGCAAGATCAGGTTTGTAACCTTCCATTGCTATAGATCTTGAATGACCTCAGCACTGAAGTCACTATACACCTCCAAATGTATTATAATCATTTTTAAAATGTTTTATCTGCTGTGCCTTAGGTTTTCACAGTTGACAGTAATGTTTTGTTCATGTGTACAGGAAAGAAATCGCACCTTTCTTCCCTCCTCTGAAGCCCGAGTATTGTGTGAAACAGGCTATGAGGGCCATTCTCACTGACCAGCCAATGGTCTGCACACCTCGTGCTATGTATGTGGTCAATTTCATGAAAACGTACGTATTCCCCAATTCTATTGCCATTACACCACTTTCCTCTTCCACGACATCTTAATTTGTATTTACAGAAATGTTTCTTTGTTCATTGCAGGGTTTTGCCATTCGATGCCATCGTGTGCATGTACCGCTTCCTCGGTGCGGATAAATGCATGTATCCCTTCCTGGCTCATCGAAAAGAGTCCACAAACAACAATGAATCAAAGCTATGAAAATGAGCAAAATAAATGAAATTGTGTTTACTTTTGTACAATTTTGTAACAGTATGTTGTACAGTATCCGACAGCAAATCTTGAAGTGTGTGTGATGATAGGGATGCATTTTTGCACAGTGTTAACTTGAATACTTTACCTATCATTATGATTCCATCACATTTCATTACTTCAATGCCTTACTGAGACTGTTAGCTTTGTAGCTCCAACGAAAAACTGAAGAAACAAAATTTGTAGACCAAACCAGGTTGATCATCTCAATCACTTAAATCAATAATGAACTTTAACACTGATTCCCTGGTGATGAATTGTGCTCAGTACCATCTTCCTCTGGGACACTACAAATTGGGTATTTAGTTTCTTATATTAAGCCGTGTATTTCTTTTTTGCCAATTTATTGCCAAGTTGTTTCACAATCAGTAATATTAAAGCACAGATCAGCTGTGATTAAGATATATGCAGTATGTTACTGTAAGATTGTACAGTAGGGCCTGTCTATTTATAAATATTCATGTATAATTTGTGTTGATCTCACTCAGCTTGACAATCTGACTAAATATCGAAGTGCCTTTTAGCTGAGGCCTTAGCCATTGTGTGTTTGACCCTGCAATTATGTTGAATTGTTACAATTCTACTGACAATAAAAAAACACCTCAAAGGAATTCAGTGTCATGATTTTGTCAAAAGCAACACATTTCTATTATCTGGATTTTTATATTCTTCTAAATACTGGGATGTGAAAGTCACTACTTTCTTCTATTTTACCAATATGATTGTGGATGTTGTTATAATTACTGACAAAACAATTATCCTATCAAGGTAATGCTTCATGACTGGTCTAAAAAAATGCATGACCAGCTTATACGTTGGTAACTGCTAGCAGGTGTTCCAGCCTGCAAAGTAAAACCTTCAAATTGATGTTAATGCCTGGTGTTCTAACCAAATAGTGCTCATATTACTCCACTACTCACTGACCTTCACTGGCAACCCATGGGTGCCCCAAACAAATACAAGTCACTGATGCCTACAGATGGAGTTATGGATCAGCTCTCAGCTCCAGGGCAGTTGTGGCCTAGTGTTTAGGGTTTAGGCCCCAGGACCAGAAATCCTGGACCAATAGGTTTCCCTGACGTACCCTTGAGCAAGGAACCACTGCTACCTGGGCAGTTTCAATAGCTGCCCCCTGCTGCATGGGGTGGGTGATTGCAGAGAATACATTTCATCGGGGTTCACTGTGCGTTGTGGTTCACAATGATAATTCTTCACTTTTACTTCACAGCTATTTAAACTATGTTCATCTAATGAATGTCGTGCTTATACCTCCTACACACAAAATCGCTCACAAAAAGCACACTTAAATCACACTTACCACTTCACCTGTTCAGCTTATACTCTATTCTATTTGAGTGATTAAGTACTAATGCAAGTCAAACAGCATAAAGAAAAAGCATAAAGACTCATCCCAGAATTAATGGATGGAGCTCCATCACTCAATAATAGAACTATTTTTAATGGTATTATTTGGATTAGTAGCTGTTCAAATACAGTGTTCAATAGATATTTTAATAGATGTTCACTGATTTTAACTGATGTTTAAGGAGTTATGTGGCTTTAGTGTTCCGGCTGAATGTGAAAAGAGGCACTGTAGGTAAAATGTCAGCAATAGGTGAACGTTAATGTAGCTTTTTCAGATGATTCGTTTGATAATTCCATTCATCAGCGCTGTGTCATGAACAAACCCAAAAAAGTAGCTTTAAATTGAAATCTAAATGTAAAATAAATTTCAATAGTAGTTATATTTTAATGACCATGTCTATTTGATGTGCACTCTTGATGCTCTGTGAGGTTCTCTTTAAAAAGTTGTTCTGTTTTTCTTTGAACATTTGAATCTGATTTTTCACGTCTACATCTAAAGCGGTGGCTTAGTGGTTAGGGTGTTAGCTGCATGATCGGAGGAGCGGGGGTTCGAACCCCTTCCCAATAGGTTGCCCTGAGGTACCCTTGAGCAAGGTGCCGTCCCCGTCACTGCTCCCCGGGCGCTTTCAATAGCTGCCCACTGCTGCACGGTGTTTGTGTGCATGGGTTAAATGCAGAGGTCCAATTTCGTTGTGGTTCACTGTCTGCTGTGCTTTGACCTCGCAATGACAAGGGTTGTCACTTTCACTTTACATGACAGATAGATTTAACTGGGGAAGATTGCAGGGTGGACTTAAGGATAAACTGCAAATATGTAACCGTGAACTGTGGGCTGGATGAGGCCCACGGGCCAAAAGATTGAGATCTTTTATGCTGAGCATTGAGTGATTTAATATAAGTTTTTTTTTTTTTTTACAATTTGCTACAATTACTTTTACCTTGTAAAGATGTACTGGAATTTATTTGCAGGTAATATGTCATTCTGTTACGTCTTCTACCAAGTCAAAATTAAAACAATGATTACAAACTAACCCTATGTAATGGTACATTCAAACCCATGACCTTCCGCACCTGGGGCCCAGTCTCTAACCACTGAGCCATAAACATGAGATAGTTTTTTTTATCATTGTCTTTTTTGTGGAAGGCAGCCATTTCAGAACAGCACACCAATAATGAATGGCCTGGAATATCCTGTTTTTTTTTTTTTTATCCTGTTTCTCCACTTCAGTCATTCCATTACGGGAGAGATAGGGCCTCCCACGCACTTGGCAACATGGAAATGAATTCAGTGCACTTCCTTTTTCCGCTATTTATCCCTTACATTATCTATCACTTACCTTCTTGTATCAGGAAAAATAAAGAAGTCTTTAACTGGGCTTACAGCGAAGATAATTTAAGGCTGATATATCGTGATATCATAGTATGAAATGCTCTTTAATTCAATAATAAATATTTCATTATATTATAATTATAATGGTAAGGTATTAGGTATTTTCGATGAGACCTTAATGAGAATTAGGGAACAGTCACTACTTAATTTTAATTGATGTTAGCCGTTTGGGAGCAACAAGAAAGTGTTTCAAAAAATATTGCAAAAATAATAAAAACTTCTTTCTGTTAAGTTGATATGAGGTATATGGCCCTGTGCAAATCATCCTGAGCCGTCCTTCATTTTTTATCCGGAATCATCTGCACCTGCTTTTTCACTGCTTCATGACTTAAGTTAAATGGTTTCTTCTGCTTGAAAGATTCATAAGTAGATCACTGTCAGGTGCAGGGACTGCACTGAACATGAGAGCCACAAACATTGTCTTCAGAGCAGCATCAGTTCTTCTAGGCACACTTGCACAAAGTCAGGGATTCTGTAGGATTATAGTCGGTGTCTGATCAACCAGTTTTACCAAACAGGTACTGATGATCATCAATGTCACACGGAGGTTGAAACAAAGTCATGTTTGGAACAACCTACCAGCCGAGTTCCTTCAAAAACTGTGTACAAGTGTACCTAGAAGAACTGATGCTGTTTTGAGGGCAAAGGGTGGTCACACCAAATATTGATTTGATTTAGATTCTCTTTTGTTCATTCACTGCATTTTGTTGATTGATGAAAATAAATGATCAACACTTCCATTTCTGAAAGCGTTCTTTGTTTACAGCATTTTTTCACACCTGCCTGAAACTTTTGCACAGTGCTGTATAAAAAGACTTTTTAAAAAATAAATCATGTTTATTGAAGGGCAAAAACAAGCCAAACAGCATACAGAAAAAAGTGCTTATTCCTTAAAACAAAAACCTCACCAACCCACAGCCTCATTAACCACGGCCATGACTTTTTTGATAGCATGAATTTATCCATCATAAATAAAAGGCTACATACTGTACTTTGTTTTAGTTACTATACTTTGTCATATGTATCTCAGGGTTACCTATAGGTCCAGGATTCATACCCCCTTCCAAACATGGGCTCTAGTCAGTAACCACTAGGCCACCACTGCCCCATGCTTATGCCTTCTTCGTAACTTTTTTCAGCAAATCTTGAAAAAAGTAATACAATAAAAATAGCTTTATTGTAAAAATAATATGACATTCAATGTAATCATGTAGACAATTCCATAGTGTCAGCAATTGACCTTAATCTCCGGCCTGAAATCTGAGTAAAGGAGCGGTCACCCACCCCCACACGCGGCCACTGGAAATCCCACTGCAGGCCGATTGGGTTACAGCATCAGGCTGGCATTTCACAGACATTCCATCTGATTAACAAAGTCTGTGAATCGAAAGGTCAGACAGAGCTGCTGTGTGTCCTCCTTCCTGGAGGGTGAAAGGGAATCCTCTCCCAGCAGTAATGATTCATAGTCAAATCAGGATGGAGCATCACTGCAGTTTGGCCTGAGCTTATCTTTACACCCATCCTACAAGCATGGAGCATTTCCACATGATGGGCGCACAATTAAGACACAAAGGAAACTTACGAGAAACACATCACATCATACGTCTGCAAAGGCCAAGCTTTAATACTATTGCACTCGGAAACCAATTTGGATTTTTTTCCATATTTTTTCTGTTGACTTTGCCCTTATAAATATGAGCAGAAAAGTGTGTATTCATAAAGAAATAAAAAATCAGGGAGATCACAAATGCAAAAACTCTTTTTTGTAAGACATGGTGTTAGAATTATTATTTTTTTAAGTGAAAAAAGAGAAAGTGACTACCCTTGTCATTGTGAAACACAATGAAATTCAACCTTGATTCACCCATACACACACGTGCATCAGGGGGAAGCTATTGAAAGCGCCCAGGAAGCAGTGACGGGGATAGTATCTTGTTCAATGGTACCTCAGAGCAACCTACCGGCGAGGGAATCGAACCCACAATTTTCCAATCCGGGGCAACTCCCTAACCAGGGTTTTGGTGGTCTACTGGTAGGGTGCTTACCTCTGGACCTATGGATCAAGAGGTCCCAGGTTTGAATCCCACCTCTGGCACTACCACCCTGAGCAAGACCCTTAACCCTGAGTTGCTCCAGGGGGACTGTCCCTGTAATTAGGACCTGGAAGTTGCTCTGGATAAGAGCGTCTGCTGAATGCCGTAAATGTAAATGTAACCACTAGGCCACCGTTGGCCCAAGTTGTTCTCAGTTTCCAAAGGTCACAAATGTACATTTCAACGGGTTTGGTAACCACTTTGGTTTTCAATTGGCAAAAGACAAAAAAAAAAAACAGTTTGCCAGTCTATCGCAGGGCAGAATTTTTTTTTCCCCAAAAAAATATAGGCTCACAACACAAAAAAGAGAAAAATCCAACCTTCAACTGAAGTACATTTATTCACTGTGAAAAAAATCCCACATGATTTACATGTATCATGTGTGCAACAATTATTGGCACCCCTTTGTTAATATTTTGTACAACCCCCTTTTGCCAACAAGACAGCACTTAATCTTTTCCTATAACATTTCACAAGGTTGGAGAATACAGACAGGGATTTCTGACCCGTCATCTTTGTGCAATCTTTCTAGATCGTCCAGAGTCATGGGTCTTCTCTTATGCACTCTCCTCTTCAGCTCACCCCACAGGTTTTCAATGGGGTTGAGGTTTGGGGAATGAGATGACAATGGGAGGAGCTTGATGTTGTGTCTGCTTAGCCATTTTTGTATAGATTTTGCCACATGTTTAGGGTCATTATCCTGCTGGAAGACCAAATGATGAACCATCTTCAGCTTTCTGGCAGAGGCCACCAGACTTTGATTTAAAATATCCTGGTATTTCAAGGAGTTCATGATGCCATGCATCCTAAGAAGATTCCCTGGGCCTTTGGAAGAGAAACAGCCCCACAGCATCACAGATCCCCCCACCATACTTTACAGTGTGCATGAGGTGCTTTTCTGCATACTCATTCTTGGATTCACACCAGACCCACAATTTTAGTCTCATCTGAACAAAGCACATGGTCCCAGTTGAAGCCCTAGTACCACTTAGCAAACTCCAAACATTTACGTTTGTGATTGTAGGTGAGAAAAGTCTTTTTCCTTGCATGTCTCCAAAACAACTCGTTGGCATGGAGATAGCGTCTTATGGCTGTCATGGAGACTTTTTTTACTTCTCTTGCCATCCTCCTCACTGTGCGTGGTGGCGAGATAAACTTGGGTCCTCGTCCAGCCTTGTTTGTCACTGTACTTGTTATTTTACACTTCTTTATTATTCCTCTGACTGTAGATACAGGCCCGTTTAGGCGAGTAGCTATTTTCTTGTAGCCATTACCTGACTTATGAAGGTCGACACACATCTGCCTTTCTCATGTTGAAGAGTGGCTAAGAGCAATAGGACTCTGTTTCATGTCATATTTATACCCCTGGGACACAGGAAGCCACTAATTGCTAAATAAAAGTTCCAGTTTACTCTGATCAACTAAAAAAAACTAAACTAGAAATTACAAAAATTCAATTACATTTATTTTATAGGAATAGTTAGGGGTGTCAATAATTGTGGCACACATGTTTTCATGTAAAAAAATGTATTTCTTAATGTGGGATTTTTTCCCCCAATGAATAAATGTACTTTAATTAAAGGTTGGATTGTTCTCTTTTTTGCGTGCCTACATTTTTTGGGAAAAAAGAATTTTGTTATAAGCCTGAGAACACATCTAGACAATATCATCATGCCAATAATTGTGGAGGGCGCTATATATAGCGAAGATTTTTTAAAATTATTTCTTGGATCTCTTGGGAAATCTGGGCTTACTTGGCTCATTAAGTAGTAATTATGTCTTTTATGAACTTAATTGAGTGTGTTAGAGCAGAGAAAACACAAAATTGTGTCGTTAATACGATTCCTGAAATGCTGACGTAGATGGACCTGATTACAAACAAAGAGCCTTCTAATCCCTGCCTTATGTAATGCCATTTTCTGCACAAATGAAACCAAACAATCAGGAATCTCTAGACGGGCACTGAAATGAGTCTTCACGAAGCTTAGACTGAAACATCTACATGAGACTTGGTGCTAAAACTTTATAGGTGCAAGATCATATGTGCACAGTCTGCCTTCTTTACTAAGAAGCAGCATAAGATCTAGCTGGAGCTTTTATAATGTCCACAAGTATTGAGACAGCACTTCTAATTCAGAAATATTATGGTCCATTGCAGAGGGAGCGTTTGTATAACCCCCACTGAAAAGCACTGCCAGTAGAAAGAAATGTCCTGAAGCAGCCATGCATATGCTTAAGGTCAGCATGTCCAGTGCTAAACATCATCTAAAGGGGTATAAAGCACTGGGGTGTGGAACAGTAAGTCTGGGTTTTTGTGGAGTGAGTGAGGGAGGTCCATTTAAGACACTGAGGATGAGCAACAGTGATTTCATAAGGCTTTCATGAATCAAGATCAGTACCTGACCTCACAAATGCTCACATGGTTGAATGCAAGCATATCCTAACAGTGATTCTACAAGTGAATTCCTTCCCAGTAAAGCAGAGGGTGTTTATACCCCAAATAATGCCCTTGATTTCAGAAGAAACAGTGGATAAGTGCCGACTAGCTTTTACCCCCTACTGCGGTTCTATTTAAGATCAGACTTTTACTGAAGACAGACCGAGGCCAGTAGAATCAGTAAAAGATTGAACCTCAGCTGTCTACAATTGCAACCATTTTTTGCAAGCAACAGGCCTGCATAAGCCTGAGATCAGCTGTTCTGATCAAGTCTATATTTCACTCTCAGCGTATAAAGCTTGGCATTGACATTAAAGAGCCAACAACACAAACCACTGCTTCAAGAAGATACGTAGATGGTAGGCATCCAATGTAACAACGGGAGTTAAATTCTAGTTAAACTGATGCATTTTTCCCATTATAACCTTGACAAGAATTTTTTTTTTCAGTTATTCCCAGAAAGCACACTCCCTGATGGACTGAATAAACACACGGATATGAGCACAAACGCAAACAGTATGTCCTTGAACTATTTGCCAAAAGAAGCTGTATCTGAAGCTGTTTCATTGTGAAACTCAAACATGATGATAAAAGACAGAGCTAAAGGGAGGAGTTGGGAAAGGTCAGACAGTGGAATGTAGTCTGTCTGGTGACAAATGAATAAATGAATGAGCTGCGATCACTACTTCACAGCTGCGTTCTTCCTGTTACTCACTATTACAGCAGTGACCCAAAGTTATTTTACACTCTGCCCAATACGTCAGCATACATTTCTCAGGGAACCTCCCAATAGAAAAGGGCAATTCATAAATTGCTATATTGGTTCATTTCTGGACAGAGAGAACATCCCTACCAAGGAAAACCATACATATCAATCACGACTGTGCTGCCCCCTTGCGGCAACAATCCCTTAAAACATCAGTAAAATTTCATTTAAATGCAAATGTTCACACAAGTCTACCAGAGCAGCTGTGACTTACAGAACTTATTCTTCAGCTATTCTTTTTTCCCTACCTAAACTTTTTTTTGGGATCATACTTAAAAAACCTTCGCAGTTAATTTTACATTATCATTTCCTCAAACTCTGTTAAAGCACTGGCCCAGAACACCTTCAGTGTTTCTCACAAAGGGAAGTTTAGACTTCAAAGAACATCAGATCAAAAGTCTCGCTACAAAAAAGTAAACAGATCATTAAACGCGAAGAGTCTGCGGTCATTTCAAAATATATTATTTTTTTAATTAGAACATTTTGTTTAAATAATGTTAAATAACAAAACAAAAAAAACATAAACCATATCACACGAGTTCAAATCATAGTTACTAACCTTAAAGCCCCAGTCAGAAATCATACTTAAGTACAGCAAAACAGAATCTTTCCAATAACAGCAACATACAATATGTACATTTAACAAGTTCTCTGTCAGTAAACTCAGATTTAATCAAGAGGGGAGTTCTGCCATCAATTCCAAACGGCTTTAAATGGAAGAGAAAAACTACCAGAAAATAATAATAATAATAATAATATTTAAAAAAAACAGCCTTCCCAACACTGCAATATTTAAGAGCATTCACCCATTAACATAAAATGTATAAGGAGCCTGAAGTAACAGCATCACATGGAGGATCAAGTGGTTACTCATTTCTTTTAAATTAGCTCTTCTCTGGAAAACAAGGGACGCCTGTTCCCGGCACACAGAGGAGATTTTTTGTTTATTTTATTTTTATTTTTTTAACCCTGTGTTTGTCACAAATTGAAACTTATTATCTTGATCTGATTGATGTACACGTTTATGAGGCCTTTTTCCAAAATATGCAATTGCTATGATGACATAAATGGCCTATGCTTTCAAATTATTGACTTATTTCTAAGTAGACGCATTTCTTCTCAAATCTCAAAATATTCTAAATTCAAAATCACCATCTTAAACTGTGCATTTACATGTTGACATCATATTTCTACAGTAATTGCTTACTTTCTTGATGAAGCATGTCTGAATTGTACAAAACCTGTGAATTTGGGGATATGTGGAAATCACAACTTAAATCAATCTCAAGAAAGTCTGTCTTTTTAGAGAAGTCAATACTTTGTATTGTAATTTAAAGTAATATGAAGTAATCCATTATTTCAAGATATCAAGATATTAAGTCCCAAACTGCTGCCAGAGACAAAGCACACAAATTTTTTTTCCGCTACCTGCTGGGAATGGCCATCTATAACTAACTAAGTAAAAGGGGCGGAGCGAGTGGAAAGGGTGCATGAACTTTGACCCATGCAAATATATATTTTTTTGTCTTCCACACTGTTTTGGATCAATTGTCAGTACTGCAGCAGACAGCAAACAGCTGGAAAGCTTCTTCTACAAGTTCTACTCCAAAAACAACAAAGTTACTTTTACTTTGGGTTATGGCCAAACAAAAGTGTCGTTCCTCAGTTATGACTAATATAATAATAGTGTTAACTCCCTAAATTTAACAGTGCATATTTTGAAGTGAGGCAAAAGTGATACATTTGCTCCACTTATAATCCTTGATCCCTTAATTCATTTATAATTACTACATATTTGGAGAGTCTATTTTGATAACGTAAGCATGCTTGAATGATTATTGCACAAACGGCTTCAACCTGGAAAGGCTTTCTGGAGAGACAGAGTGTAAATGAGAACAAAAGTGACTCAAAAGTAATTTCACCATTTTAAAAAATCCCTACACACTGCAACGACTTGCTTGCTTGCTTCAGAATATGGAGTTTTACATTCCTGTAGTTTATGCCCGGTATTCAGCCCGCTGAAGTGCACGCCCCCAAAAACGTGTCGCTTTCCCCAGTAGCCAAGAGGTCTCTTCATTCAGTCGAACGACTGAATATCAAAAAGTGCAGATGTACCATCAGTGAGTCTGTTTCCATTTCAGTATACTAAAAGTCCAAGCAACACTAGCATGTATCATCTAATAAAGAAAAAAAGGAAAAAGAAAAAACAGAGAGAGAGGGGGGTGGGGTGGGGGGGAATAAAATATTTAAATAAAAAGCATAGATAAAACAAACAGCATTATTAAATTCAATTAAAATTCAATTAAAAAAAAGATCTTTAACCATCATTTTACATTTAGGTCTTTTTAGAATGTGCAGGTAATTTGGCAAGATGATTTTTCATAAACTATTTCACATATAAACTATTTGTTAAATACAGGATAAAACTCAGACTGTGTTTTATGAGGATGGAAAGACTGACATGACAGATTCAGACATCAAGACATGAGTATAACCAACCTGCGACAAAGGAAGTGCCCCGTGACCATATGCTAATTTAATCCCTTCCAAGATATGTTTTATTATGTAACTACTTACTAACACTTAACCTCTCATACCACAATTAATCAATGAAGTTACATGAGCAAAATGACAACACTCAACTTCTCGGGGCCTCACATGTAGGTGTTTTGTGATGTGAGTTTCAATATCAGTGTTGCTACAAATATCATGAATTTACATATAAACTCACCATGATACCACCATTTTGTTTTCTTTGGATTTTTGTTGCACGTTCGTACGTAAAATGAATTATCTGGTGGGCGTCGCTACAGGGAGAGAAAATTATTTTAATTTCAAACTACGCTCAATCATAAACATGCAAAAGAAACTGTTTATTACTGGATGACTAATATAAATAATAGGGACTACCGTTATTATTAATAGACAACAAAGAATATGGATACATCAGCTTACCTTTTCTTTGCAGCTCGAAAGCATGCTGATAATGCTAAGACAGACAGACTGAACAGACAGAGCTGGGGACCAGTCCTCTGTTAAAATGGACAAGCAGATGTGGCCGTTGCTGTACACGTGCGGATGGATAGGAATATTCTCTCCAGTAAACATTACCTGTATAAGACAGAGTACGAGGATTTAAAACCTCTTTTCTTACCTGAGGTGGTCATGACGAAAAGCTAACCGTGGTTTCCTAGTGTAGAATTTACCTGAGGTGAGTCAAAAGGATAACGATTGCTGAATTTGAAGAGAAGCTGGAATTTCTCTCCTTCGTAGAGGGTACCAGGGGCTCCCTCCATGTCTATAAACCACCTAGACGAAGACAACATCAATAATATGTAGCTGAGGCCAGATTAATTAACTGTATTTGACTGTGCTTGAGCAGGCACACAGATGGCGCATATGATTAAACGGAAAAATACTTAAACTAAAAAGTTTGATTTTATTGTCAATTACTAAAAATAGCACTCATTTTAATTGATCCTTACCTCGCTACACAGTGTGTAAAAATAGTACACAAACAGCTAGAACCATGTTCAGTAATGTGTAATGTGAAATGTGAAGGAAAAGAAAATGAAATGAAGTGAAAGTGATGATAAGTCGCTGTGAACATGCCACCAGAACTCAGAATTTAAACCATCCACCTATATTAAGCAGTGGGCGGCCATACATCCTTTGCTCGGGGAGCTATGTTGGGGACAGTCCCTTGCTCAAGGGCACTTCAGGGTCACCTACTGGTCCAGGACTTGAACCACAATCATGGGGCCTGGTTTCTGACAACTAGGCCAACTGTGCTGCGAAGTATGGCCGTGTGAGGTTTAGGATGCAGGGCTTTGTTTTTTTAGTCCTAAACGTCCCTACCTAGTGGACATTTTAGCACACTACAAAGTGACTAGGGAACCACCTGAGACTCACACTGTTCTGGTGAATACCTGACACTAAAAAGGAACACTTACTCTGTGATTGTGTTTTGGACGCTCCTTTCATTCAGAGTCATTCCTGGGGGTGGATCACTTTGCAAAGCCATCAGTTCCTTTTGTAACCTTTTCTGCAGAGTAAAAAAAAAAAGACACATGGAGAGAAAGAGAGGCATCACTATGAGAGCCAAATATTGTTTAGGCAGCTTTAAGTCGAAATAGCTGCCAGATTAAATCCCCCACTGATCAAATCGATGCTGAGATAACGGAGTTTACAAGCTGTCACCATCTATCACCTGACCTCCAGACTGAACTGCTGTCAGCGTAAAACGAGAACAGGACATGAAGTCAGAGACAATAACTGTGTTTTATCTCATTCGGGGATTAAATAATCTGCGGTTAAATCATGTTGAAGCCGTGTGTTAGTGTAGTTTCTACCGTTTCTACCTACAGTTAGCAAACAAGCTAGCAAAACAGCTAACGAGCAGTTTGGTTAAATGCTAGCGATGAAATGAACGACCGTTGACAAAATACACACATTATACGAATCATGGATGGAAACCGTAACAGAGCGGCATCATCAACAACACCCTTCCCCCCTTTTTCTTTGCTCGACTGTTCACTGCAGGTTGCTACTCACCTGCATGGACGCCATGTTGGACCCCCCGAACTGGACGGGCGAGTGGCAGCGTGACGTCACACCGAATTCCTCCCATTCTTTTCAGTCCCATTTTTTTCACAATTTTACTTTTTATGCATTGTTATTCGTTTACGATGTATATTTACACATTATATCATTAATTGATGATAAGCTGTTTTCCTCAAAACCTACCACGGGTTATTTCGCTGATGCTTAACGAGCAGGGGCTAAAAAACTCCATTACCCATAATCCCCGCGGTCCGGCTTAGATAGCTTTAGCTTGTTGCAAATGCTCCCTCACCAGCGACAGAGGGAGTCCCGTGGCCTTTTAATAATATCAGATTCAGCGTAAATCATTTTAAAAAGGTTATTTTTTCGAAGGGCCGAGACTAGCAAGAGCTGATGGAATTTTGGAGGGATTTGTTATCTTGCTAGGTGTTGTCCAGCTAAGGTGTCCGGATGAGACGCAGGTGTCTGATTTGTCTAGGCTTTCCCCACGTGGGATAAATGGAAATGTAGTTCACGATATGAACTACAAACGTTTCTTCTTGCTGTTTTCGAAAGATGTCGGAGTGTTTGGATTTTCCTAAACACTCCTGCTATGAAATAAAGACAAACTAGGGATACAAACAGAGAGAACGTGCAGATTATGTATTCGTTTAAACAAGAAATTGTTTCAGATACCATGAGCAGCAGTGTTTAGTGAGTTGGCCCCAGGATTCTGAGTTTGAAGCCCAGACCAGTAGGTTGCCCTGAGCAATACCATCCCCATCACTGCTTCCCGGGCCCTTGAAATAGCTGGCCCCTTCTGCACGGTGTGTGGGTTAAAAGCAGAAGTCCAATTTCGTTTTGGCTCCAAGTGTGCTGCGTTTCACATTGAGTCACTTTCATGATGCACTGACAGACTGCCATTTCACTAGGGTCATTTAGGATTTCTTGGTGTACTTTTTTTATCTATTGTAGATTTTTATGCAACCCAGATATGATCTGCAATCATAATACAAATCATTTTCATTAGAAATAGTGGTAAAATTGCTTATCTTTTCAGCTCTGGTTCCCTCAATCTTCTTGAAGGACAAGAGATCTGGAGAGATCTCAGACTGCAGGACAGAGCTGAGCTCCAAAACCACATGCAAACTTCACATATGACAATAAACCAACAGACTCTTCCAAACTATATAAGCAAGGGTCATTTTTCAAAGATTAGGGTAAAAGATTCAAGGCAAGGCAAGGAAGACTCCATGACTGAACTGTTTTCAATTTTGGATTTACTGCTTGTGTTCAAATAATTTGTAATGACAACATATAGGACAACTGCTGAAAATAGGATACAATAGATGCTTAGTTATTTTCGCATGTTTATCAGTGCAAAAATGAAAGTTACACTTAGCATTGTTTATTCACCTTATTCTAACCTTTTTATCAGCTGTTATGTATTTACACCACTAACCTCCCCAGATGGCATAGTTATAAAAAAAAAAAAAAAGGGAAAAACAATGGCTCATGAAATTATGTATATCAGCAAAAGGTTTATAAGTGTAGTGAGTACTAAGATTAAAAAGCATAATAAACACTTATGCTATTTTCACTTTTTTTGTACCTTTTCTTAACAAAAACAATGCAGGAAAGCAAAATAAATACATTTCAGAGAGTGATTTTTTTCCCTCCTTTTTACATACATGCATGCATGTGTTTAACAATCCAAGAAATTTGCAGCCATCAGAAGTTCCAGTGCGATCTCTGGAGCAATGGGAAATTCTGGGATTTCTGTGGAGCTGTTGGTGTAACGGACTTTGTATGTGAAATACATGCAGACTTTAGACAGGACATGAGATGGGATCTCTCTGAAATTGACTTCATTGGTTTCATTTTCGGCAAACTGGCCTATAACGAAGACAGAAAGAAAACATGAATATTATCCTTTCAAAACATTTGGTATTAAGAAAACAAAAATTCAATTCTTACATCAAACACAGTTTACAATGCATGATCAATTTTCAATTACCTTATTTTCAGCATTTTTATAACTATAATTAACAGGCAATTCATTTTTAATGGCTAAAGTAACATTTTAAAAAGAAAAGCAGCTTTTTCTTAGAATTGTTTCCAAATCTTGCAGTGATAGAATGTGCACACAGGGTGATATTTAAACTGGCTGTGCTGCCACATTTATTGCAGCTAAATTGTTTTCTTTAAACTATTTTGCCTTACACGTACCTCTCATGTGCTTCTCTTGATTTAAAGGTTTTTTTTGTACGATAAACCTTAAAACCCCCTTATCTTAAAACCAACCCCCTTATCTTTAAACAATGTCTGAGTGTCTGCATCACACAACGGTATCATTTACATTTACAACATTTAGCAGACGCTCTTATCCAGAGCGACTTCCATGTCCTGATTACAGGGACAGTCCCCCTGGAGCAATTCAGGGTTAAGGGTCTTGCTCAGGGACCCAGTGGTGGTAGTGCTAGAGGTGGGATTCAAACCTGGGACTTCTTGAAGGTCCATAGGCAAGTATCCTATCACTAGACCACCGCCACCACCATTACAATTGATTCTATGATAAACTTTAAGAAACAGCGCCCATTACATCTGCTATGTTTAATTCAGACTTGTCAAATCAAATCACTGTTCAAATTACTCTCACTCACTCATTTTCTAAGCCGCTTGTGCTGAGTTTGGCTGCAGGCATCTGATTAAATTTGAATTGTTTAATTATGCAGAAATTTAGAAAACTCAGTTCGATGCTTATAGAACAATTAAAGTGGCGAAGATGATGTGACATCAATGATGTCATTATTGTGCCAATAGTTCATAAAAACTGATGTTAGTTGCAAATGATATAATTTGAACTCATTGTTAATTTCTTTCAATACTTCAAAATATCAAAAAAAAAACAAAAAAAAAAGTGATAAATGTCCAACATGAAACTACCACATCAAAACCATATTGTATATTATTTATCCACAATTAATCAGATATTACTCACCAGGACCACTCAGCATAGCTTTAATTGTTCCTGAAGTTAGAGCATGTTCCCTTTTCACAATAAATTCATGACCATCAGAGGAGATCAGTTTCACATACATAGCATCTGGCCCTTCACAGCCACCGTATGTCTTTTCTTCACAGTCTGAAAAGAACACACTTCAGTTTCACAAACAGCATTACCATTCACTTCCACTCACCAGGCCGTCACTAAAATAAGTAGCACTATTTGGCCATAAACTAGAGACTCCTAACCCCCAGTGCTGGAGTGATGTCTGACTTACAAGGCATTTGGTTTATGAAAAATGTAATGACGTTAACAGTTGAGTCTGTAGGTTAGAGGTTAAATGATCCATTGCACAGAAGTGAGAAGACGTTACAGTGTGGTGACAGGAATCAGAGGTCCAAAGTGTTGAAATGTCTCTAAATACTACCTCACTTATTGTGATTGCACATGATCACAAACATTTTATCTAACATCTTTCTCTGTTTTGAGAGAGATTTTCAAATTTCAAGATTCAAGATGGGTATTGTGTATGCAAGGTACTGTGAGGCCAAATAAGGCCTTCATTGTTAACATTAAATACAACAACCCCGAAGAAAATATTAGATTCTCTGGCCATTTTGAATCATATATAAAATGGCCACAATTATGTAGACATGAAGACATCTGTGAACAAATGAGTTAGAAAACTGATAATGTGAATGGCTCAATTGCACAGAAAAAAAAAAAAGATGGAACAGCATTTTTAGAGAAGAAAGATCATGAAGTGTTGGGGAGGAAAAGCAGTAAATTCTCACCCATCTTCTTTCAGCTCTTTCTGTAAAAAAAGCAAAGAAAATGAAAACAATGGATCAACATACTGGTAAAATTAAGTACTCAGTAATGCAGAAATGCTCATATGTCAGTTTTATATCCTAATTTTCATAAAATACATGCTACCACTTGCTTTGGAGGATAATTGCAGTGGCAATAAACAACATTCGCTTTCTGCCAACCGTGCTAATGCTAATGCTAAAGCTAACAGGGCGGCTAGCTGACTCCCTGCAAACTCAACAGAAAACTCTCGAAAATAAGTTTTAAGATGGATATTTAAAAATCTTAAACAGAATTAAGGTTTAAACCATCGTCAGTTACCTTTCCTTGCTCTTTGTTGGTTGTACAGTTTCGAGTCAAACTGTCAAACTAGCGAACTCGAAACAAGTCGTTTAAGCAAAATCAGTACCGCTCAATGACCTTCAAATTAAAAGTCCCGCCTTTTAAATTATAATTTAAAAACATTTAAACGTGGCAATAACCGAGCGTTGCTTCTCCAAATGCGTGAACAATTATTATAAATTAAATTGTTAATTTTATTTTTAAAAATCTTAATTTTGCTTATATGTTTCTTTTTTTTTGCACTAACCTCCACACTGGTGGCGGCGTGCTTTCTGAACTCACTCCGGTTTTGTACCTGAGTAGGTCTGATGCTGACACAATCCTTTACTGATGTGTAATGCATATACATTTGACCCTGTGTGAAATCAGGCTGAATTATCGCCTTTTTGTGTCTGTGTATAAAACCCAGCAAACTTTTCAATGACGCTTATTTGATATATCTGACACTTGTTTGTATTAAAGTACAGTTAGTAGAATGTACCTGAGTAGGTTTGTTTCTTTTATAGATTTTTTAGAACTAGTTCAAGTGTGGAAAATGTATATAAACCAGAGATTTTATGCATTTTCTTCCTGGTTTATATTTTCTACACGTTTTAATCAATAAATATGGTAATTACGTCGATGCCATTGTAATATATCATGGCAATATTTATTATTCTTTTATGTAAATGGACTGAAATGTAATAATTGATTGATGAAACCGGACTTTTATTTTGATAAACCAAGGAGATGTTGCAACCGGAAGTCTCCCCCGTATTCTTGGCAATTTCACACTGCTTTCTGTAGCCGATCAGCTAGTCGGCTACCTTTTTTGAAAATGTATAAAACGGGTGTTTTAACTGGGCTGAGGAACGTTTCTGGAAGTCCTCAGCAGGTCCTGAGGTCCATCCAGTGCAGAAGTGTTTACCAGCTGAAGGGAACTGAGAGGAAGGTCAGAGCTCTGCCTGGGAGCAGGGATCCTTTACTCCACACAGCCTGGAGGAAGTGTCTCACCGCTGAAACTAACGGGGTAAATTCCTGAGAAACATTCGTTTTATTCCTTTACGATAAATCAGAAATTCCAAACACGGAGGCAAAGGATTCTCCGACTTGTCTGCATGGTTTACTCTCAACCTACTGCTGGACTTTCCCCTTCTCAGCAGTAATCAGGCACTCCAACCAAGGCACTGCAGTTGAACTGAGTTTTTATGCTCTCAAAAGCCAGAAAGGTACCTGTAGGTTTGGTGTGCAGAGTACCCTTGGTAGATGTTTGAGAAATCCAGAGCAAGAATTAAAACTGTCAAGTGACTAAGCAAAGCTAGAAATCCTGCTTTGTGAGACAGGCCCCTGTTCTGTTGTGGCTTCTGCCAAGTTCTACACCTGTGTTTGTTCTTGACTCAACAGGTTCAGCCGTATACCCACAGACGATGCTTTTCCATCCAGCCGGGAAGCTCAGAGGACGGAGTCCTGATCTACACGGGCAATCTGGGCAAGGCTGTGCTTGGTATTTAATTTTTTTTATTTCATTTATTCTGTAACTTTCTAGACTGCATAGGCCTATAGGTATATTCCATGCATTCAGGTATATTGGTTGGTAATGTCAGTATTTGCATTTGCAATCGTAATATTACAGAAAGTTGCGAAAATATTTCTTCTAATGTTGATTTGAAGTGAAGTGAAAGTGACCATTTTTCATCAGCACACAGTAAAACACAAGGGGCAACAGTGGCCTAGTGCTTAGGGACTAGGCACCAGGATCAGAAGATCATGGGCTCGAATCCCAGACCAGTAGGTTGCCCTGAGGTACCCTTGAGCAAGGTACCGCCCCTGCCACTGCTGCCCGGGCGCGTTCAGTAGCTGCCCCCCGCTGCACGTGTTTGTGTGTGGGTCAAATGCAGGGGTGTAATTTCGTTGTGGTTCACTGTGTGACGGAAACTCAAAATGACTTTCACTTTTCACTTCACATAAGAAATGCAACCTCTGGTTTTCACCCATACACACACCTGCAGCAGGGGGCAGCCTTATCCAACACCCAGGGAGCAGTGATGGGGATGGTATCTTGCTCAAGGTTACCTCAAGGCAACCTACTGATCTAAGATTTGAACCCAGGACCTTCCGATTCTGGGGCCTCGTCCCTAAGCATTAGGCCACCACTAATATACACTATTTACAATAAATACACAGCGTTTCAATGTTTTGTTACAAGAAAATCGAAGTGATTAAACATATCGTACTGAGTGCATCAGTAAGAGTTTTTTCAAAAAAACAAAAAAACCTATGTCACAGTAATATTACAGTTTAATGGCATTTTTTCCAGACGTTCCTTTTAAGAAAATACCTTCTGTCCAATCCCCCTGCATATTTTGAACGTGAAAGTGATGAGTTGTCATTGTGAAGCACAGCACAGCACACAGTGAGCCACAACAAAATTATACCTCTGCTTTTTACCCATAAACACACACACACACACACATGCACCAGAGGGCAGCTATTGAAAGCGCCCAGGGAGCAGTGACAGGGAGGGTACCTTGCTCAACAGTACCTCAGGGCAACCTACTGGTCTGAGCTGCAACCCCATGACCTTATGATTCTGGGGCTGACTCCCTAATCACTAGGTCACTGGTGCCGTGGCTTAGGGACTAGGAAAGTATTAATTCCTAATTTGAATTAAGTCCATATCTTACTCCTTCAAAACACCCTCACTGTCCATGGGCCACCCCCACATTTCACTGCAGGAACAACACATTCTAGCGTACCTTTCTCGCCCTGTAATACATGCTTTGGTTACCCCCTAATAAAAATGTACCTAGAAATTTACTTTTGTAAATCCCTATAACCTGCTTTCAGTCCTGACACTCCAGTGTTTCTGCTGCTTGGCCCACAGTCTCTTTTTTTTTTTTTATTGAACACCGCAGTGAAAAGCATTAAGTAAGCTGAAATGTGACAGTATTCTTTCTCATCCCTATATATGTTTTATTGCTGTGTAATATGCTGTATATATTTTTAACTTTAACACTTCAGCACTGTATCCGAGGAATACATATTGCGATTTCCCTCTAGAAAAAATCATTTGTATACCAGTAAAGGTTAATTCATCATTTTTGATGAAGGAAAGTAGGAATGCATATTATGCAGGTAGAAATTTTTTTTTGGACAAAGCTTTGTGAAGTACAGCATAGGGCAGCAGTTTTCACATCTTATTCTTTATCACCTCCCTTTCAGACCCTCAATTACATGTTAAGTGGGCTCTGAATTTCTGTGAGTTGTGATTGGCTCTCATGTATATTAATTTTAACGTTTTCCATATACTATGCTGAAATAGCCACTGCATATTTATTGCATGCCAAGCAGAGACAGAACTTAGAACAGAGGTAGAATTTTATTTATTTATTTATTTTTTAGAATCTTGTGTGAAATTTTGTATTATTGGAATTTTTGGCTACAACCAAATATAAATTAGATTATTTGAATAATTATTGATTCCCTCTGAATGAGCTCATTCTGTTTCCATTGCAGGAGTGAAGTTTTTTTCCTACTCCACCAGTATGTTCAGCATGTGCGTGATGCCCTATGTCCTCATGAAGACAGGCATTGGGTTGAGCAGTCTTGGGTTGAAAGTGGCATTCTGCGGTTTCATCGGCTTCTTCACGTTTCTGACTCCAGTGCTTCTTCACTTGATCACCAAAGGATACGTTGTGCGCCTGTATCACAACAAAGACACAGACATGTACACTGCCATCACTTACAACGCCTTGCTGGTAGAGAAAAAGACTGCATTTCACCAGAGTGACGTTAAAATCCCAGACGTGAGCAAGATGTTCACAAGTTTTTATGCCAAGAAACGCTCGATGCTTGTGAACCCGATGCTTTTTGAATTACCACATGACTACAATCACCTTATGGGTTATGATCGGCCATTCTCTTTTGACTTGGATGATATAAACAAGCCAGATCAGAATTAACTGTTGTCAGCCTTGTTTTGTAGCGTTAACAGACTCGTTTCGTCCTTACTGAGGGATCTGATGAACTACATTGTGAATATCAGCCAGTACATCAATGAAAATGTAACTTATTGCAGTAAATTTTGTAAATAAAGCTTCTGTATCCTCTGTTTCATTTTCTTATGAGCTAATTTTGTCTCTCATTTTTAAAATGTATCAACTTAGTAGCTTTGTCTCAAAAGTACAAGTGACCAAGGATGTTAGTCGAAGGAATTTTTTTCTTGTGTCCAAAATTGTACTTTGCATTTTTATATTAATCCAACATGTTCACAAACCTCACAAAAAATATTATATATTAAATAATGCGTGTTTAAGAGAATATCCTTGGGCTCTGGGGGGTCGTCACTCCAATGATAAATTTGGACCATTTTGCAAAACGTTCTATTAAGTTCCACTTTTTGATAATGATATGGTTGTTAGGCTGCCTAATTGTTTAAATTTAGCCTAAATAGGGAGCTTCTTTAGGAAACAATGTTCTGTATTCATAAGCTCAACTTTCTGAATATCTCACTTCTCTTACAGGACGAACTTAAGACTTCCTTTTTCGAACAGTTGTTTCTCCATTTATTGTTCCCTCTGAATTTTAGAAGGAATAAAGAGGTTCTCACTAAATATGTCAGTATATTTCCATCACGGCTTTATTATAGATTGGATTTGACCACATTTGCCATGGCGCTGCTGTACGTGTTGCTCAGAGTTACTCTGCTTGTCATGGTGTCCTGCACTGTCTGGAGTTTTGCTGAAAAAAGGCTGCTCTGCTCTGCTCTTCGGAACATGGAAGCGTCTGGTATGAATATGAAGGTATGTAAAATTTCAGTGCATTACCCATAGTAAGGATCCTGATCTGGTTTAATATGACACAGAAAACCAGTAAAAAAGGTACATGGGACCAGCAATGACTGTTAAAAATGAAAAGAAAAACAACGGTAAACTTTTAAGGATTGGCAATGTTCCCTCGGATTTGATCATTCCACCACTAGAAAAACATAAAAATACTAAAAAGCAAAAAACTGCTAAGCAAATGAAGCAAATTATTAAATAAAGGCTTGTCTCCGAAGCAGAAAAAAAGGAAAAGGAACATATAATGATAAATACTAATAGTCTGTTGAAAGTGGGACCCCAGAAATATATGGGTCCTCAGGCAGTGCTAGCCCATTGGTTAGGAGTGTGGCAAAAGGTGATTGAAGAAGATTGTGGGTCTGAACCGGGCAGCGGTGGCTCAGTGACCGGCGCTGGTCATATGATCGGGCGTGGATCAGTTCAACCCCTTCCCAATGGCTGCCCTGAGGTACCTTGAGCACCGCCCCGTCCCGCTTCCTCCCCATGGCGGCGCACCTGTCTCAGGGTGCGTCCTGGCCCGCCTCTGTGTGCGCTTGTTGACACTCCTCGCGACTCTGGCTGGGGACAAGGCAGAAAATGGATGGTTCAAATCCCCTTACCAGTAGGTTACCCTGAGGTACCCTTGAGCAAGGTAACATCCTCTGTCACTGCCTGGTGCTTTCATAGCTGCCCCTGCTGCACGTGTGTGTGTTTGTGTCTATGGGTTAAATGAAACAACCAATTCTGTTGTGGATTCACTGTAGTGCTGCGTTGTGTGTACCTCTCAACGAAAGATAAGAATAGTCACTTTCACTTTCACTCTTGTGGCATAAAGCTAACTGCGAAAGCATGATGGTGGGGAAATGTTCTCACCAACATGTCATGAGCAATGGAAACTTGCCAATAGAATTAAAAACAAAAAAACAAATTGTTTGTTTTATAAAGTAAATTGGTATTTAGTAAGACACCTGTCCAAAGCATAAGAGAAAGTCTAGCTCTGAACTGGTCAAAAGAAACAAACCTTTGAGTGGACAAAAAGTGATATATTGGTTAAAAAGTGATAAAAGGTTAAACATCTGCCAAGCGCTAGTTATGGTCCTTTCACTACTTCTTTCAGATTTAGTTGACTGGTGCAAAGTCTTTTTTTGGCCAAACAAAATAATTTAGGAAATGTTTTTCCTTTCTTCTATAAGACTTTTTGTATGAGACGTGTACAGTTAAAATGCACTGTAGTCATTTGAGTATGAGGAAAAGCAAAATAAGCTGTGCTTCCTGAGGCTCATGTGAGAAATAGCATAAAATAAATAGCTTGTGTGTAGAAAATAAAATGATGTATAAGCCAATTGTGTATCTGATATTGAGTGTGTGATCACTGTTTTTATGTATAATCAGGGACTAGGTATTACTTCAGTGAGTATGTCATCCTGTACCTTAGAGCTGACACAGATTACTCTTAACTACTCACTGATTACAAGTAAGATTTTCCTTCCTGAAGAAATTTTTCTTCAAAATTTCCATCCTGTACCGTTGCTGTAAAATACTGTGTGTGTTTTATTAGATCTATTTTTTTGTCATTTTGTACAAAAATATCAAAATTACCTTCATTTGATAATTTTCTTTGTTTATTGTTTAAACAATAAACAGAATGTTAGTTCTTTTACTTTGGATATTCTTCTTTCTGGGTTAAGCTGCGTTTCATGTAAAATGATATAAAAAGTGATTATTTCTTTGTTTTATTCTGTAAAATATTATTATTAATAATAATTATTATTATTATTCATATCAATAACGATACTAATACTAATAATAATACTAGTAGCAGCTGCATTTAATGTAGGAAAGATTACATTACCTTAATTTGTTCTTGTTCTTGTTCTTGTTGTGTTTCTCTCATACTTTCTTGATTTCCTTCATACAGTGTTTACCATTAAACAGATTGGATACCACATTACTGGTGTGGTTTAGGAACAAATTATGGACTTGAATTTTTTCCCAGACCTTGATGACATGTGCTGAATAATAAAACTTGTAACATTACAGAAGGAGGTGGCTTAGTCTTTGCTATCTTATCACTTTCCTGCTTTGCCCATGCTCCGTCTTCTTTGAAAGTAAATAGCTGTTACAAAGCCTTTTTTTCTGTTGCAGAAAGCATCCATGATTCCTTTACTTTGCACTTCAAGCCGTATTCTTCATTGGACATATCAGTGAGTTTTCAAAGGATTTAAAATATTATAGGAAAACTGTGCACTGTTTGGGACTGGTAAAGCAGGGCTGCTGATTTCATCATTCTTGGAAACTTTTCATCTCAAAGATAAATGTGTCGTAAAAATGTCACAAACTCTGAACATTATATTTAACATTACATAATATTTCTTTATTCATCCATTTCTTCAGCGCCATGCAAGTTCAAGTGACACATTCAGCTACTGAGCTGAATCTGACTTTTTCAGATCTGCCTACCTTTTGCATCACTACTTCCCATCATCATTAATCTAGGAGTGAGGGTGTACAATGGCAGTTAATCACACTAAGCTTTTAACCCACCAATCAGCAGGGAGCAATGATGGGGACCAACTGGTCTGGGACTCTAGCCCACAACCTTTCAATCATGGGGTCTAGTCCCTAACCACTGTGCCACCACTGCCTCAGCATGTACCGTACTGGTACTGACATATAATGACTTGCAAAATATCCCAAAAGGCAAAAGGGCAAATCATTTTGCTTGGTGTTAGTTTGCATCATGCACTGCAGACGTATCTTAAACCCTGTGTTCTGTTATTATTTTTCAGTGAGCTACATAACCTGAATTAATTTTTGTTTTTTCGCTTGTTCATAGGCAATAATTCTCCTTAATCAGAATATCCATCCTTGATGACATTGAAAGGGAGCTGACAATCAATGTTACTGTGACTGTACATTTAGGAAAGGTCCACAGGTGATGTTTACAATGTGTGAGAATCCTAGTGGAAAGCATCTTCATTCAACTGTTTTTATAAAATGATGTTTCTTCTTCTTTGATGTTTTATGAAGACTCATGAGCCATTTATACACAAATTCCCAGTGGTAATGGTGGACAGTACGGTAGAAAAGTGTTCTTTCACCCAAGAGCCCCTCAAGAACCAAAGCTCCAGAGCCCCTATGACCCTGTTATAATTTCATTTTTTCATCAAGATCTCTACCTTAGTATTATACATCTGTATGATAAATTGATGGAACTGGATTTTTTGGGCCTGTCCAGCATTAGAAGAATGTTTTAGAACAATGTGCACAGCAGTCCATCACTATTTATTTGAAAGGGATGGATTTGTACAGACATGCTGAATTAATCTGAAACTGACTTTATATTGCTGGACACAATTCAACACTTTTGAATGGTGGTGTATTAATTTTAATACTAACAAATAGCAAAAAAAAGAATATGAAAAAAAAAAAGAATATGAGCCCCCCTACATATACAGTGAATTAAAACGTGGGAAATGGGGATAAACCGAAAATTTCTGTGAATAAAAGCACTTTTGTATCTTCCTACTAAATGCACTAATTCCAGAGTTCTGTCGTGGTCAGTGCACATTTAAATCTCTTTTTCAAACAGCTGATTTTGACTTGCATTTCCTATGTTATTTAAAGAGGAAAATCCAGTTTCAGATTGCAGTATGAATGTGTTTCACAATGTATGAATTCAGATTTATCCCAGCACACTGTGAAAGTGGGTCATGCAGCAAGACAAATAATGGTTAAAGAAGAAGAAAGTTCATGTTTTGGAAACGGCTGGAGCCATGTAAGCTCTAGGGGTCAATAGTAACATTAGGAAGCAAAGCAGTTCATGTAAGGAGACTCACCAGCATCTCATATGAAGGTTTTCAAACAAAGGAATGGGTTAAAATTCCTCAAAGCCATTATGCAGAACTGATCACCACTTATCAGAACTTTTTGGTTGCAGTTTTAGTTTGTTTTATACCAGAAACTGAAATCAAAGCTTGTTAAACAGTTTCCACTAACAGATATGTTATACTGAGTCCGATTCCTCAGTAAATAAAAATTTCTTCTTCTTCTTCTTTCTTCTTCTTTTTCTTCTTTTTCTTCTTCTTCTTCTTCTTCTCTTCTTCTTCTTCTTTCGGCTGCTCCTGCCAGTAGTTCACTTCAGGACGCTCCTAGTTTCATTTCTTCCTGTTCTCTCTGCTTCTTCCTCCTTCAAACCAATCCACCAACATGTCCTCTCTGTCACGTTTACAAGGTAAGAGAGGCACAAGCTCATGGCAGACTTGAGGGTTCTTTAATCTGATCAGTACAAAGGTTCCAAGAAACTAGGCAAAACAAACATAACACGGTAGACCAGGTTCGGGGGATTGGGTATGATTAGTGAGTGGTTGGATAGGCTCTGGCTCAGAATTCCGGGGTCTGGGACTCTGACCATGGCTGGGGTTCGGTGGTCACTGTGACACTCTCACCACATCTATAAACCTCCTGTTTGGTTTCCTCTTATCCTCTTTCCTGGCAGCTCCATCTTCAATATCCTTCTCCCAATATATTCCTTGTCTCTCTTCTGGCCTTGTCCAAACCAGTGCAACCTTGCTTCTCTAATTTTGTCTCCAAATAGTCCAACCTGAGCTGTCCCTCTAATATACTCATTTCTAACACTGTCCATCCTCATCATACCTAACAAAAATCTCAGCATCTTTAACTCTGATACCTCCAGTTCTGCCTCCTGTCTTTTCACAGCACCACTGTCTCTAGCCCGTATAGCATAGCTGGTCTCAAAACTGTTTTTTCCGTTCCTCAGTAAAAAAAATGGTGATGTAATATTATTATGTCATTTGTTTGATTTGGCTGCGATGGGTCATGAACACCTGTCCAGGGGCACCTCATTCTCGCTTCAGTGTGCTGGTTGGATACCAGTACTCCCAACCTCGCCATGGGATGCTACAGAAAAAATGGATGGATGTTTGATTGGGTTCAGTTTTTACAAACTTTCAAGAACCACAGTATTTACATGTATTTATATATGCATTAGTGTCTTACAGTATTATATTACACTTGTGTAGTATTGTGGTGTATTACTATCAGATTCTTTTAGTAATCCTGATCAAATTTGTCATATTATAGCTACTTCTATAGTTATACGATAGGTACTATAGTTTTTCTGATAAGGGTTATAAAATTCATAGTTTTAAGGTATAACAAATTTCCTGCCAGTGTGCAATCAAGAGCATTAACAGTGAGTTTGTCCCTTTTCGCAGCAATAACAGACTTACTTTCTAGAATGCTCATAAAATTGGAATGTGCGTGGGCTGGGGCATTTCTCTATCACTCAGCCACAAAAGAGCATCAGTCACTTCAGAGAATGGATTTCCACTGCTCCACAGCCCAAAGTTGGTGGGGCTCAGTAACCCCTCTAGTCAATGCTTAGTGGTCATATTTGGTTGCTTCAAAACATCCTATTGTAATGCTTTTCTATGCATGTTAGAATTATGTGGGAGAGCCTTAAAGCTTTTGTCCACAAGCAGGTGCTTTTGCAAAGTAGGTCTGCAGCAAGCCCATGTGGGCTCTTTAAAGAATTTTTTTTTCATGTAAACACAGCCGTCACTTACAACGCCTTGCTGTTAGAGAAAAAGACTGCATTTCACCAGAGTGACGTTAAAATCCCAGACGTGAGCAAGATGTTCACAAGTTTCGATGCCAAGAAACACTCGATGCTTGTGAACCCGATACTTTTGGAATTACCACATGGCTAACATCACCTTATGGGTTATGATCGGCCATTCTCTTTTGACTTGGATGATATAAACGAGCCAGATCAGAATTAACTGTTGTCAGCCTGGTTTTGTAGCGCTAATAGACTCGCTTCGCCCTTACTGAGGGATCTGATGAACTACATTATGAATATCAGCCAGTACATCAATGAAAATGTAACTTATTGCAGTGAATTTTGTAAATAAAGCTTCTGTATCCTCTGTTTCATTTTCTTATGAGCTTGTCACTCGTTTTTAAAATGTATAAATCTCAGAAGCTTTGTCTCAAAAGTACAAGGACCTGCTGATGTTAGTCGAAGGCTAGAATTTTTTTCTCTTGTGTCCAAAATTGTACTTTGCATTTTTATTTTAATCCAACATGTTCACAAACCTCACAAAAAATATTATATATTAAATAATGCGTGTTTAAGAGAATATCCTTGGGCTCTGGGGGGTCAGAAACAGCAGAAGTTTCTTCGTCACTCCAATGGTAAATTTGGGACCATTTTAAAACGCTCATTAAGCCTCACTTTTTGATAATGATAAGGGTTGTTAGCTGCCTAATTGTTTAAAATTTAGCCTAAATAGGAGCTTCTCAGGAAACAAATGTTCTGTATTCACAAGCTCAACTTTTCTGAATATCTCAATTTCTTACATATGACGAACTTAAGACTCTTTTCTTTAACATTAGCAAAGTTGTTTCTCCTCCATTTATTGTTCCCTGGAATTTTAGGGAAGGAATAAAGAGGAATTTTCTACTAAATATGTCAGTATATATTTCCATCACGGCTTTATTGTACTGGATTTGACCATTTGCCATGGCGCTAGCCGTACGTGTTGCTCAGAGTTACCTGCTTGTCATGGTGTCCTGCACTGTCTGGAGTTTTGCTGAAAAAAGGCTGCTCTGCTCTTTGGAACATGGAAGGCCTGGTATGAATATGAAGGTACGTAAAATTTCAGTGCATTACCCATAGTAAGGATCCTGATCTGTCTAGTTTTTGGTTCAGATCTTCAAACGAGGTCTAATATGACAAAGACAACCTGGAAAAGCAGCAAGTTTTAAAGGAGCGTTTCACTGATCCATAAATGGAGACATTTAATAGTGTGATCTGCCAAATGGGACCAGCAATGACTGTTAAAAATGAAAGAAGAAAAAAAAAGGTAAACTTGTGATTAATCAAAATCTTTCCTCGGATTTTATAATTCCACCACTAGAGAAACATGAGAAAAATACCAAAAATCATACAAATGAAACAAATGATTAAATACAGGCTTGTCTTCAAAGCAGAAACAGTATGGTTATATAATGATAAATACTTAATAGTCTGTTGGAAAAGTGGGACTTAGAACATTTGGGTCCTTTAGGCAGTGCTATAGCCTATTGCTAGGGAGGTGGTACAGGATCGAAGATTGTGGGTTCAAACCTTACCAGTAGATTGTCCTGAGGTAAATCCAAGGAGCAAGGTACCGCCTCGTCACTGCCCCCTGCACTTCTATAGCTGCCCGCTGCTGCACGGTGTGTGTTTGTGTTCATGGGCTAAATGCAGAGGACCAATTTCGTTGTGACTCACATTGTGCTTTGCTGTGTGTTCTCACAATGAAAAGAATAGTCACTTTCACGTTCACTCTTTTGGCATTAAGCCAAGAGGGCATTCCCCAGAATGCTGCAGAAGCATGATGGTGGGGAAATGTTCCGTTGCTCGAGCCTTGGCAACTTGCCAGAATTAAAATCAAAAGAATAAAAACAAATTGTTTGGGGTATTTAGTAAGACACCTGTTCAAAGCATAAGAGAAAGTCTAGCTCTGAACTGGTCAAAAGAAACAAACCTTTTGAGTGGACAAAAAGTGGAGCAGTATTGATTGGTGGTGCGATAAAAGGTGAAATATCTGCTGTTGTTGTGGTCCCTTCACAACTTTACTCTTTTTCAGACTTCTTGATCAGTGGTGCAAAGTCCTTTTTAAAATAATTTAGGAAATGTTTTTCCTTTCTTCTATAAGACTTTTTGTATGAGACGTGTACAATTAAAATGCACTGTAGTCATTTGAGCATGAGTGAAAAGTAAATAAGCTAGCTCTGAGGCCTGTTGTGAGAAATAAAGGCAAAATAACAGTTTTTGTGCAGAAAAATAAAAGATAGCTGTTTTCAATTAGACCATATTGAGTTTAATGGTTTTTTTAATCTGTATGTAATCAGGACTAGTACATTACTGAGTATACTACCCTACCTTACTGATGACACAAATTAATCTTTAACTACTCACTGACTACAAGTAAGATTTTCTTCCTTTCCTTTTTCTTTAAATTTTCCATCCTGTACCGTTGCTGTAAAATACTGTGTGTGTTTTAGGAGTTAGATCTATTTTTTTGTCATTTCCTTTGCAATAAAAATATCAAAATTACTTTAATTTGATTATGTTCTTGTTTATTGTTTAAATAATAACTGAACAAAGAATGCATCTATCGATATTCTTCTTTCTGGGGTTAAGCTACGTCATATAAAAGGATAGAGGAAGTGATTATTTCTTTATTCTTTGAATTTTTAAAATATATCTTTATTATTTATTTTGTTATTATTGTTGTTGATGATGGTGATAATAATAATAATAATATTAGCAGCAACTGCAGCTGCATTTAATGTAGGAAATATTACATTACCCTCATCAGACCTTGTTCTTGTTCTTGTTGTGTTTCTCTCAAATCCTCTTGATTTCTCACATAAGAGTGTTTACTATTAAACAGATTGATACTACATTATCATGTGGGAAGGTTTAGAATAAATTTTGATGAAGATTCTGTGACTCCTTGACGACATAAAGAATACAAACTTTGTGACATTATTAAAGGAGGTATGGTCTTTGCCATCATCTTTATCACTTTCCTGCTTTGTACATGCTCCATTGACTTTGAAAGTAAATAGCTGTTACAAAGCCTTTTTTTCTGTTGCAGAAAGCATCCATGATTCCTTTACTTTGCACTTAAAGCCATATACTTCTTTGGACATATCAGTGAGTTTTCAAATTAATTTAAAAATATTATAGAAAACTGTGCACTGTTTGGGACTGGTAAAGCAGGCAAGTGGATTTTCACTTATTCTGGAAACTTTTCATCTCAAAGACAATGTGATTTAAACTCTATTTCTAATCTATCCATTTCTTCAGCGCCATGTGTGTCCACAGTGATTATTCAGCTACTGAGCTGGAATCTGACTTTTCAGATCTGCTTCATTTTGTGTATTATTACCCTCATCATCATTAATCTAGATGAGGTGTATGATTGACAATTAGTCACACTAAGCTTTTAACCCACCAATCAGCAGGGAGCAATGATGGGGACCGACTGGTCTGGGACTCGAGCCCACAACTTTTAAATCATGGGGTCTAGTCCCTAACCACTGTGCCACCACTGCCTCAGCATGTACCGTACTGGTACTGACATAGAATGACTTGCATTATCCCAAAAGGCAAAAGGCAAATCACATTTTGCTTGGTGTTATTTTTGCATCATGTAATTTCCATAAGACTTTAGATCTTAAACCTCCTGTGCTCTGTTATTATTTTTTCAGCGAGCTACAACTCTGATTTAATATTTGTCTTTTGTTTGTTCACAGGCTGAATTCTCCTCCTTTATCAGAATATCCATCCTTGATGACATTGAAAGGGAACTGACAATCAATGTTACTGTGACTGGACATTAGTGACCACAAGTCCACAAGTGACCTTTACAATGGGAGAATCCAAGGAAAGCATCTTCATTCAACTGTTTTTTTTTTTTTAAAGGATTAAGTTTCTTCTTCTTTGATGTTTTATGAAGACTCATGAGCCATTTATACACAAATTCGGTAATGGCAGGGAGCAGTAGGGTAGAAAAGTGTTATTTCACCCAAGAGCCCCTCCAGAACCCAAGTTCCATAAACTCTATGACCATGTTATGATTTCATTTTTTGTCAAGATTCTACCTCAGTGTTATACATCTGTAGGATAAATTGAATGAACGCTATTATTTGAGCCTGTCCAGCATTGTCTCAGTATGTTTAGGATTTGGGTTCTGTCACAGCATGTTTAGGATTTGGGTTTTGTGTGCATGGTAGAGGGCGCTCTGTTCTGACTGAGCACACCTGAGCTTCGCTGAAGGCACAGGTGAGTGCCTATTGGGGGGCTGGACTACTAAACCCCAATGAGTCAGAACAGAGTGCAGTTTATTCAGTAGGCAAAGCCTGATGTTACGAGTGGTTCTGTTTTGGTCTTGTATCTGGTTTTGGTGAATGTTTTGAATAAAGTCATGTCTTTGATTACTGGCTCTGCACAGATGTGCTTCCCGCACCTCGCCACTGTGACAGAAATTAACTGCCCAACTCGTTGATGTCACTCAATCCGACTCGCTCCCTCTCTGGAGACCAATGAGCGGCTGGAGGAGCGCTGGCCGGATTGAGCAGGCACTGGTAGGCGTAGCAGTGATGGGGCGGTCCCTCGACCTGCTGAGGAAGAGGCTTCTCGCTTGGCGCCTTCTCACCGCCTCCCAGCTCTCAACAACTACACAACGTGGGATGTCGGCTCTAAACTACCCTCGCGCTTCAATCATGTGAAAAATGCCAGAGAATGCCTCATGCAGAATCATACAGTGAGCGGAGAACGCGCTCTGCATCATGCGACACGGGACATTGGCAAACAAGGCCACCTGCGACAGGGAAAGTGGATAATTGGCAAAGAAGGCTGCCTGTGGCACGGAAAGCGGGAAGCTGGCAGAAAATTCCCCCCTGCTCCATGTATCGAGGAAAGTTGACCAAGAAGGCCCTTCGCAGCACAAAAAGCGGCATCAAGGAGTCGACTTAGCCCCAGCACTACTAACTCCAGCTCACAGGCTGAAGGCAGAAAAGGTTAGAGAAAAGATGCACAATCAGCAGTGAATTTTACTTCTTGAGAATCTGTGAAAACTGAAACAAACACTTCAGGAATCTGAAAACGTTTAGCTGTCTGTTCTGGGGGAAGAAAGACAGGCCAAACATGTACTTGCTGAGCAGCTCCAGGAGATGGAGGCTGACTGTCACCACAAGGACCATGAGATTTGTGTGCATGAACCAGAATCTTGATGTTTGAAGGTTGTTAAGAGAGGTTACACTGGTCAATTGTCACATCTCAGAGAAGCTTGAGAAGTGTAAGTGATTGGAAGATGAAAACATCTCCCTCCAGGCCAGGAATCACCAGCTACAGGAAAGCAACCAGCCTGAGGTATGTTATCTTCAGGAGAATTTGGCAAAAGTTAGATGGGAACTTGAGGTGAGGTAGGCTGCATCTAGAAATGAAAGGAACCAGGAGAACAGATAATGGATTAACTGGTGCTTGAACAGTGTCCAGGAAAACTAAGGGTTGAACTCAGAAAGCTCAGCCAGGTCAACGAAACCGCTGGCGCACTTCTCGCCGTGGATATTCACCAAAGAGGTGAACAGGATCAGTCGTAATAACACTCAGATCACTCAACAGAGGAGCTGATGACCAAGCCCAACCAACAGTGACAGAGAAAGAAGCCTCCGCGCTACAGGTGAACAAGCCGGTCAGCAAACTAAAGACTGAAAATCAGCAGGGTCATGCAAAGCCAGATGTAGGTCGCCATACCTGTAGGTGGAGTCACGCCGCTACGCGACAGAATGACCAGTGAATCGGAGCAGGACGCGGTCCTGCAAGGTGTGCTCACCGAGTCATTCTTGTCACGTGGCGGGGCGGGCTCACACAGGTGCCCAGCGACCTCGCTGGCACCGGCGCGTTACACAAGGGGAAAGCGACAACCCTGTCATGGTGTCACGCACAGCAGCCGCGGAACCACAACGAAATTGGACCTCTGCATTTAACCCATGCACACTCAAACCTGTGCAGTTGGCAGTTGGCTGAGGTAAGCGCCCAGGGGAGCAGGACGGGCATAGCACCTGCCTTGGCTGATACCCCAGGGCAATCGAACAGGAAGGGGGTTTGAACCCTGTTTCTCCGATCATGCAGCTAACGCCCTAACCACTAGGCCACCACTCCCCGGGATCACCAATCTGCTTTCGCAACTTGAGGAGACCAAAGGCCTCTTGTCTCTTTGTCAGAGGGAAATCAAAATCCAGGCCAGGAGGGGGAAGAGCTCTGGCTCAGGGACTATAGTGAACTTCAAGAAGAGGTCAGTAGACTCATGAAAGAGCACGAGGTCCTGAGAAAACTGCAAGCTGTGATTATGGTCCAAAGGGAATGGCTAAAGAAAACGGAGTGACGGATTGTAGCTTGATTTTACTTACTTACTTATTTTATATATACGCATATATTCTCTATTTCTGTTCTCTGTTCTTCTGAGTAACGCTTTCTTGTACTTCTAAAAACACCCAACAAGGTCAGTCTTAGATTAGTGTCTCCACCTTTGGTCACAAGGCAGGAGGCAATTTTCCACCGGAGGCCTTGGAGCTAACTGTGGAGACTGGAGAAAGGCACTTCTGAACTGTGTGTTAGAGAGAGAAAAGGATTCACATAGAGAGGAACACTGACCAGTCTTGAACATCTTGAAGAACTCTGTTACTTTCTCTGTTAATAAACTTGATATAGCTAAAACCTCTTCACGCTATCACTGACTCGAACCTCGGTTCTCAATCGAGAATCTAACAGTTGGAGCGCCACGAACAGCATTGACTTGAGGACGTGACAGGAAATGCAAATCTGAAGATAAACACGGGTTGACCAAGAGTCAGGAAACAGAAGTGCTGGACACTTTGACAGAGGTAAGGCCTCCCACTGTCTTAGACCCGCTGCTGAGCTGAGGATAACTGCTGTGTGTAAAGTAAAACTCCTCCTCTTCAAGCCCAATCTAGGAAAGGAGTCTGTGGTGAAGATCCTAAGATTCATACAATCTTGTAATATGGAACAGGAAATTTCCAGTAACGAAAATCTATGAATTTGTCATAATGTGGGAAAGAAATCAAATAAATACTGATGTGTGGTGGGTGATGGACGTTAATGAGGATCATATGATCAGTAGTCTCAACGTGTATATAAAAGGTCATGAACCTGAAAGAGATTGAAACAGAAAATTGTGGAAAAGTATGCAGTTAATCTCTGATGTCAAAGAATCTGGTTCTGGATGTGATTCGTAAGGCTTGGTAAAACTTCAGCTTATGAAGAAGAGTGAGAAGAAGAAATGGGCACTTGTTGTGCTTGGGCCGCCTAGACGCAGAGGTGATGATGCGAAAAACTGAAGCTGATAGAGAGTCAAAGGCCATTCAGTCCAGATTAATTGCTGTTGAAGAGATTCAGAGAAAGCGCGTGACGCTGAGGTCCAAATTCAAAGAACGCTGGTTCTGAGAAAGGACGCTTGAGGTCCAAATTCAAAAACACTGAGGTTCTGAGAAAGAATGCTGAGGTTCTGAGAAAGAACGCTGAGGTTCTGAAAAAGAACGCTGAGGTTCTGAGAAAGGACGCTGATAACCGGCTAAAAGATCACGAGGTCCGGCTAAAGGACACTAATTCCAAATTCACAGAACGCTGAGGTTCTGAAAAAAGGATGCAGAGATAAACAAATTAGTGGAGGAGTTGAAGAGAAGAGCGGAAAGAGATGCGTTGTTACCTGCGCAAACGAGGCAAATGCCGAGCTGCCTGCGTGCAGGAACGACTCCCAGGGAGCCGGAGCATCTTCTTCATCCTCTTGATGATGGAGGTGTCCCGATGCAATAAAATTTCTCCTTCTCTGACCCCTCCCTATGAGTTAATGTCTGTGATGCCTGCTTACTCCCTCATCCCTCTGGGGAGCAGCTCAACTCTCTATCAGCAAACAAACTGGGGTATCCTGATCTCAATGCATTGGAGGCATTGTAGAGAACGGCAGGGGTTTGTTGGAGGAAGGGAAAGTCACATGGAGAGATGAGAGTGAAAAGGCCTCAACCAAGGCATGGGGTTGATTTGGGCCACAGAAATCACATAACCTTGACCGATCTGTTAAAGGATGCATGATCCAACAGATCCAATCGAGTTGAACCAAACAACCAAGCTTTCCAGAGTCTGAAAAGACGCCTGTTCAGCACTCCGTTCTGGGAATTTAGACACAGGACAGTCTCACAATTGGAATGTCCAAGTGAAAGAGATGGAGGCGCACGACAGCAGTGCTTCCTTCTAAGACTGCGGTGGTTTGCAGAGACCTGGCTGATACTACTCAGCTAAAACTGATAACGGCCCTCTTGATGCGCTCCGATTCTCGAAAGCAGTTCACACATATTTGGTCGCTAATACAGTTTCCAGCCCGGTGTTGATCAAACACTGGTGGTCAAATCGTCCACATGCTCTCCATACTCTGTTAACTTTGAGTCGAGCATCATGTCACAGTCATTGACGGCGAAATGGTCTCACCATTTTGAATCATCCAATATTGTCATTGAAAGCAAGTTTGTCCAACTTGCGACCACCCAATAGACATAGAAATCGGGAGCATCAAATAATCACTTACTAATGGAGGAAGTAAAGTAGCACTCAAGAAGTGCCTTGCAGAATCTGATCTGGTGCTACACCATTTGTTCTCGATGGTCAAAATGGATTGAGAGAACTGTAGGATGGCGGCACAACAGAAACAGATGTTCTGACTCAGCTGGAAGCATGTCAGTGGACATCCGCTCAACAAGCAGAATTAAAAGCTCATTGAAGCCTGCAAACTGGCTGGAAAACTGGGAACAGCAGACATCTGTAATAGATCTAAGATATGCTTTGGTGTTGTCTACAAATTCTGGACTACTGTGGAAACAAAGAGGGTTTGAAGAGCAGCAGGAATTGGTGAAAAATGGAGAACTTGTAAGAACTGTTACATGTAGTTCAACTCAAGAAGTGTCAATCATGAAGGCAAAGCACACACCAAAACCGGCGCAATGAAAATAGAGGAAATGTTTCGCTGATGAGGGTGCTGCAAAAATCGGGCTGCAGAGAAAGATGAACGGCAGCGTAGGCTGGCAAGTGTCAGAGCACCTACAAACACATGGAAGACATCAAAGATATGCAAAATACAACAGCCTAGCTGAAGAATGATGGACTTGGATGGTCCAAGTAGTCATTAGATAAGTTTTCAAGATGGTAGCTTACTACCTGCTAAAGCAACGGGTTGCACACACACAGCGACAACCTTGGTGGGAAGGATTCTCATACTAAGATGGGCCTGGTTCTGTCGCATGGACTCAGATCAAGGGACACATCACAGTTGCAGTTTGCTAAGAAATTTATCAAATGATGGGCACTTGATATGCCATTGCCCTCTGATTATCCCCTCAGCCCCAGGACTGAAGACTTTTTCCTGATATAGAGGAATGCCTACAAGTTAAGTGCTAGTAACCTCCTCCTTAGTAGCCTGCTGCTGGGCAACGAAGTGATAGACTTCAGCCAGCCAGAAGACAGTGAACCCATTCACACACGTACTTGGAAAAAAAGAGAGTAAAAACACATAAATGCACAGCTCTGTGTATGAAGAACACCAAGATGTTTAACCTTTCTCTGTGTTTTGTATTTGCGTGTTGCCTCGCGGTCAGTCACGTTTGTTGGGAACATCATAAGTCGCAAATGCGATGGATTTGCGGTAAAAGTGTTGATCTGTGGCCGAATTTCACATGGTGGAAATATTCACAAATTGCAGTTCTCTCACGGCATCACTGATCACGACTGCACCTGGCCCTTTCTGACACGTGAGGATTTGGGTAATGACAGTCATAACTGCTAATCACAACGTAAGACCAATAAATCAAACCAGATATAATTCCATAAAGCAGTATACACACCCAAAGGAATCTATGTTGGTGTAATAATGGTTCCTGGGGCCCATTTAGTTACTAGTGTATGTCATTCTGGCTAATACAATTGATGTAAATCGCCTGTCATAGTACGACTGGAATCATCATTCAAAGCAATTTATCTTTGATTTTCAAAACTGCATATTTTTTCAGATGACGCCCTCTGTGAACGGACCGTACGCTTTGTGGTAACATGTTTATAAAGTTAATTCGCCTGAACGATGGTCAGGTACATGTTATAGTTTACATCATATCAGCTTTTAGACTTAATCATTTACAAGAACGGGATTTATTTCATTCTCATGAAATTTGAAGCACAACTGCTAAAAGATTCTTTTTCAGCTTCTTTCTTCCTAATTATGAATGACAGTAATTTAGATGAAATTAGAGAAGTAGTGAGAGTAATGGAAGATGTTAATAATGATACAAAGAATGCGTTTTAGATCAAATTAATTATGAACTAACTAATATGAGACACATGACTCTCCAGAACAGGTTGGCTCTGACCCTTGCTTTCTGCTGGAAAAGGTGGGAACTTGTGCTGTTATTGGGATGAGTGTTGCTCTATCCATTCCAGATTTGTCCCATAAATGTCTCGACTCTAATTTCAGATTAGAAAACAGGTCAAAGTTATGCACACAGCCTCTCTCCAGCTTCAGTGGACCCCTGGATGGTCTACCAGCACGTTTAGTCTCTGGCCACTATTCTTCAAGCTCCTGTTGCACCCATATATGTCTGATTACCTGATCCTCCTGATAATCAAGACTGTTTTATGCTTTGTTTCCAGGACATGTAAGGCTGTACATGTCAATGTAATCTCTCTGTCTCCAGATGTGGAAATATTTGATCATTACCTGTAATGATACATGATGATGATGGTATAATTCATTCATCGCAGTTTGATTTTGAATATTTAGCATGATGATCAGGGTCTTTGTTTTACTTCAAATTGATTAATTTAATTGAATTGATTTAATGTTGATTCAATGGCTTTACATATAGGAATCATTAAGTAGGGGAGTGGACGGATTGTAGCTTGATTTCCACTTTCTCATTTACTTATTTTATATATACATATATTTCTGTATATATATTTCTGCTTTGTACATTAAAAACACTCAAACAAGGTCATAGTTCAGATTAGTGTTCCACCGGGAGGCCTTGGAGCTCCCGAGACCGATAAAAAGGCACACTTTGAAACCGTAAGTTAGAGAGAGAAAGTATTCAACATGAGATGAACACTGACTCAGTCTTTTGAACATCTTGCAAGAACTCTGTTATTTTCCAAAGAATAAACTTGATATAGCTTAAAACCTCTTCGCCTCATCACTGACTCCTCGAACCTCGGTTCTCAATCGGAGAATCCAACAGGAGGAACAGGAGAACCAAACCGCACGCACTGCGACAAGAGGAGTAGAGATTCCATCCTTGCAGGAGAAACTGAGAATAAAGGCCAATATGGCCACTAACTGAATCCAGACCAGGCAGCGCTGAATCAGATACAGACAACAGTACACTCACACTGTTCCAGCACACTCACAGAGCTGCAAGAGCATGTCAGAGGTATGGGAGCAGTATTAGAGACTCAGTGCCCAGATAGCTGTCTCAAATCACAACTTGCTCAGCAGACCCAAGTGCAGGCTGAACTCCCTGGTGGAGAGCTCCAAAGTGGAGCAGTAGAGGACAGTCTGACAGACAAGGAGGGCAAAAGAAGAAAATCAACATTGAACTTGTTTTCAATCCCATCGATACCTCACTTTATCTCCGCAATGACTTTCACACCGAGTCTTCTATAGCTTTGTTGCGTAGCAGTAAGTTCGGCTTCAATGTGATTGAGGGTAGCAGTGTGCGATATGGGACATCACAGGGCACACTAGAGAAGTGCTACATAAAGTTATGGGGGACCTCCCAAGGAACATGGTCGGGACGGGCAGGTAATACACCATTTTGCATGTCTGAATATGACAAGATAATTAAGAATTTGGTTGTTTTTAGACAGAATCCTGAATACTATGAGATTCATCCTGCAGGTACATGGAGTAGAGAGCCACAGGGCAGAAGAGGACATGACCAAAAGTCCAAGCAGCAGAAAAAGCAGTAGAAAACAAGAACACAAATAAGGACACAAGAAGGAATACATGCTCGCAGCTCTTCTTTGGATGTAAAGGAGCATTGACTTTTACAAGTATTCAAACATGGACAGAGTGGTCTCAAAAACAGTCAAAGATGGAAAGGCATTGGAAAAGGTGGAAAATGAATCCAAAACCATGAGGTTGATAAAGTTCCAAGTGTGGGTGTGGATCAGGGACAGGAAGGAACAATTGGTATGAACTCTACGTGTAAATCCCAATGATTCTCTGCAGAAGTCCTCATCAAGGGAGACTGAGTCGCCCTCCTGAATGTGAAGGTCAAACCCTTTCGGCACGACAAGGTGACTACCGGGCCAGGAAAGAAATTGACTGAAGTTTGGGATACTCCTCACTACCACCAGCAGCCCTGGATGAGGCTGTGGCTGGTCATAGTCCCCAGATTTGGCTAATTAGTTTGCTTTGTGTAGATTCTGTGCTCAGCAAATTTTCAAGGTCTGTTTGTTTCGCTCACTGGAGCCTTTGTTCTTGCCTCCCCAGAGGCTCAGCCTTCATAGGTGAGGTTATGTTTGTGCTCCGGAGTTACGATTTTTTCGAGGAGGGGTTACAACTGTCACATGTTTAGGACGGGGTTTGTGTGTGCACGGTAGAGGCGCTCTGTTCTGACTGAGCACACCTGAGCTCATGAAGGCATACAGGTGTGTCATTGGGGTTGACTACTTAAGCTCCCAGTGAGCTGTGAACAGAGTGCAGTTCATTCAATAGGCAAAGCTCTTATGGTAGCAGGTGGTTCTGTTTTGGTCTTGTATCTGGTTTTGGTGAATATTTTGAATAAAGTCATGTCTTGGATTACTGGCTCTGCGCAGACGTCCTTCCCGCACCCTGCCATCGTGACAAGCATTAGAAAAATGTTTTAGAACAATGTGCACAGCAGTCCATCACTATTTATTTGAAAGGAATGGATTTGTACAGACATGCTGAATTAATCTGAAACTGACTTTATATTGCTGGACACAATTCAGCACTTTTGAATGGTGGTGTATGGTTGAACTTTAACATAATAAATAGCAAAAAAAATAAAGTGTAGCCCTTGAATATGAATATGGGCCACTCACAGTGGATCATCTGTTTCCATTTCTTCATCTTCTCCTTCAAACTAACCACCTGCATGTCCTCTCTGTCACGTTTACAAGGAAAGAGAGGCACAACGCATGGCACTTCAGGGTTCTTAATCTAGGCAAACAACATAACATGGTAGATCAGGTTCGGGGGATTTGGTATGACTAGTGAGTAGTTGGATAGAAGCTCCGGCTCAGAATTCCGGGGTCTGTGGGATCAGGCCATGGCTGGGGTTCGGTGTCACCGTGACAGTCTCACCACATCTATAAACCTCCTGTTTGGTTTCCTCTTATCCTCTTTCCTGGCTGCTCCATCTTCAACATCCTCCTTCCAATATAATCCTCACCTGGCCTGACATGTCCAAACCACCCAATCTTGCTTCCTCTAACTTCGTCCAAATAGTCCAACCTGAGCTGTCCCTCTAATATACTCATTTCTAATGCTGTCCATCCTCGTCACACCCAACAAAAATCAGCATTTTAAACTCTGACACCTCCAGTTCTGCCTCATGTCTTTTCGTCAGTGCCACCGTCTCCAATCCATATAGCATATAGCTGTCTCAAAACTGTTTCTTTTCTCCGTTCTCTGTAAAATAAATAGTCATTTAATATTATTGTCATTTCTGTTTAATTGGTTCAGTTTACCAACTTTCATGATTTGATGATTTTTGGTCATACAGAAAAATTCATGCTTACAAACTTTCAAGAACTACAGCATGAGATGTGTATATGTATTTATATATGCATTAGTGTCTTACAGTATTATATTACACTTGTGTAGTATTGTGGTGTATTACAATCAGATTCTTTTAGTAATCCTGATAAAATTTGTTAAGTATTATAGTTTACTTCTATAGTTATACTATAGGTACTATAGTTTTTCTGATAAGGGTTATGAAATTCTTAGTTTTAAGGTATAACAAATTTCCTGCCAGTGTGCAATCAAGAGCATTAACAGTGAGTTTGTCCCTTTTCGCAGCAATAACAGATTCTACTTTTCTAGGAATGCTTCATAAATTGGAACAGTGTGGTCAGCATTTCCTATCACTCAGCCAAAAGAGCATCAGTCACTCTAGAGAATGGATTTCCACTGCTCCACAGCCTCAAAGTTGGTGGGGCTCAGTAACCCCTCTAGTCAATGCTTAGTGGTCATATTTGGTTGCTTCAAAACATCCTATTGTAATGCTTTTCTATGCATCTTAGAATTGTGTGGGAGTGCCTTAAACCCGTGTCCACAATGTGTGCGGCTTAAAGTAGGTCTGCAGCAAGCCCATGTGGTCTCTTTAAAGAATTTTTCTTTCATATAAACACTGCCGTCACTTACAACGCCTTGCTGGTAGAGAAAAAGATCGCATTTCACCAGAGTGGACGCAAACTTAATGGAGGCAAGATGTCTGGCGTTTCATGCCAAGAAAATTGGCGTTTGTGAACCCGATACTTTTTGAATTACCACATGACTAACATCACCTTATGGGTTACGATCAGCCATTCTCTTTTGACTTGGATGATATAAACAAGCCAGATCAAAATTAACTGTCGTTGGCCTCATTTTGAACTGTTAATGAACTTGTTTCATCCTTACTGAGGGATCTGATGAACAACACTGCAAATGTTGCCTGAATAACATCAGCCAGTACATCAATGTAAATGTAACTTATTGTGGTAAATTTTGTAAATAAAGCTTCCAAATCGTATGTGTCATTTTCATATGAGCTTTTAAATTTTTAAATATATCAGTCTCAGAAGCTTTGTCCTAAAAAGTACAAGGACTGTCTGATATTAGTTGCCGGCTTATTTGATGCATTTTTAGTCAGATGTCTTTGGGCTTTGTAGGGTCGGCAGACAGCAGAAGTTTTTTATTCACTCCAATAGTAAATTTGGACCATTTTGCAAAACATTAATTCTTTTTCACTTTTGATAATGATATGGTTATAGGTTGCTCTAATCACTTAAATGTAGCTTAAATAGGGAGCTTCCTTAGGAAACAGAATGTTCTGAATTCACACGCTCAAATTTCTGAATATCTCACTTCTCTAATAGAACAAACTTAAGACTTCCTTTTTCAAACAATTGTTTCTCCATTTATTGTCTCACTCGGGAGTAACAGGAAGGGAATAACGATAATTCTACCTAAATTTGTCAGTATATTTCACACGGGCTTTCTTTATGATCTAAAATTGACTGTGGGCTTACAGACTGAACAGCAGGCCATGGCGCTGCCGTACGTGTTGCTCAGAGTTACCCTGCTTGTCATGGTGTCCTGCAATTGTCTGAGTTTCACTGAAAAAGGCTGCTCTGCTCTTTTGGAACATGTAAGCATCTGTATGAATATGAATATGTAAAATTTCAGTGCATTACCCATAGTATGGATCCTGATCTGTCTAGTTTTTGGTCTAGATCCTCAAATGAGGTCTGAAGGTTCAAAATTAGCTTTTCATTGATCCATAACTGGAATCTGAAGAAACTAATTTGGGGATCAATAGAGTAAGCTACAACCAGGCTCAGTTACTCCTAGATGTGCTAAATTTAAAACAATTTAAAAGAAACTGTCTATGAAAGTGGGCTAGAAAACTTGAACCAGCAGCACATTAAACATTGATCAAATGATGAGAAAGTTAATTATGCTGAGGGATGTAAAGGTACTCCTGAGCTTCTGGGACTCTAGTAAACCACAATGTGAGCCAATATCTCTAAATGGAAACATTTAATAGTGTGATCTGCCAAATGGGACCAGCAATGACTGTTAAAAATGAGAGAAGAAAAAATAAAATGGAGGGATGTAAGGAACTGCAATCCTCCTCAGATTTTGATAATTCCACCACTAGAAAAACGAAAAATACCAAAAAGCAAAACACAATGCAAAGCAAATGAAACAAATAAATGCAACAAATAAGTAAACCTAGGCTTGTCTCCTATGCTGAAAAAAGGAAAAGGGACAAATAATGATATGTACTAATATTTTGTTGAAAGTGGGACCTCTTAGAACACACGGGTCCTCTTGTATGTGGTATAAAGCTATAAGAAAACATGGTGGTGGCAGCATGATGGTGGGAAAATGTTCTGTGGCTTGAGCCATGGCAACCTGAATTGTTTGGGGTATTTAGAAAGACACTTAGCATAAGAGAAAGTCTTCTACTGAATGGGTCAAAAGAAACAAAACTCTGAGTGGACAAAAAGTGAAGTGAAAGACTGATCTTCAGTTATGGGAATATCCGTTGATGCTGCTAGTGGTCCTTCACTTACTCTTTCAGACGGCTGATCAGTGGTGCAAAGTTTTTTTTTGGCCAAATAAAATAATTTAGGAAATGTTTTTCCTTTGTTCTATAAGACTTTTTGTATGAGACATGTACAATTAAAATGCACTGTAGTCATTTGAGCATGAGTGAAAAGTAAATAAGCTGTGCTTCCTGAGGCCTGTTGTGAGAACAGTACAAAATAACAGTTTGTGTGCAGAAAAATAAAAAATGATGCATGTTTTCAATTATGTATCTGATATTGAGTATAATCATGTTAATTTTTTATGTGTATGTAATCAGGACCAGTGTATTACTTCTCAGTGAGTATGTCACCCTGTACCTTAGAGATGACACCAATTACCATTAACTACTCACTGATTGCTAAGTAAGATTTCTTCCTTTTACTGTATGTGGTTTATTAGGATCTATTTCTTTATGTTTACATTTTTTTAAATCAAAAGAATATAAAAATTACATTACTTTTTGAAATATTTTTTTCTTTGTTTATTGTTTTAACAAACTGAATGTTAGTTCATTTACTTTGGATATTCTTTACATCTTAGTCATTTCATGTAAAATGATAGGAAAAGTGATTATTTTTGTTATGCTATTTTAAAAAATATGTTATTATTATTATTGATATTGATAATGATGATTATAATAATAATAGTAGTAGCAGCAAATGCAGCTGTAATTTAATGTGGTGGTGACTAAATTACCATTTGTTCTTGTTGTGTTTCTCTCAAACTTTCTTGATTTCCTTCATACAGTGTTTACCATTAAACAGATTGGATACCACATTACTGCGTGGTTTAGGAATAAATTTTGGATGGAATTCTCCAGACCTTAACATGTGCTGAATTAAAACTTGTACATTATTAAAGGAGTGTACAGATATTTGCCATCATTATTATCACTATCCTGTTTTGTCCATGCTCAAGGTCTGTCTTTTTAAAACTTTGAAAATAAATAACTGTTACAAAGTTTATTTTTCTGTTGCAGAAAGCCTCCACGATTCCTTTTTGGTACACTTCACGACATTTCCTGCATTGGACATATCAGTGAGTTCTCAATGGATTTAAAAATATTTTAGGAATTTGTAAACTCTCTGGGACTCGTGAAGCAGGGCTGATGATTTCTTAATACTTTTCCAAGAATTATGAATGTAAATGACGAATGACGTTAAATGTCCTAAACTTTAAAATATATTTCTTTTTCAGCTATTTCAAGAAGCGCTATGCGCAGTTCAAGTGACATTCAGCTACTGAGCTGACTCTGACTTTTTCTGCCCAGCTCATTTCCATCATTGCCTCATCATCTTTATTCTAGGAGTCAGGGTGTGCATTGGCAGTTAGTCACATTAAGCATAAAGTGAAAGTGACCATTTATCATTGTGAATACACAGCAAGCAGTGAGCCACAACAAAAACTTACCACCAGTCAGCAGGGAGCAGTGATGGGGAACTACTGTCTGGAAATCGAGCCCACAACCTTTGAATCATGGTCCTTAACCATCAAAGTACCACTGCTCTGCACATGTACCAAACTGGTACTGACATGTAATGACTTGCAAAATGTCACTAAAGTCAAAATGCAAAAGGGCAACTAATTTGGCAAGGCATTAATTTGCATTACATATGTACTTATGATTTCTCTAAACCCTAATTTAAGACCTTGTGTTCTGTTATCATGATATTTTGCAGAGAGCAACCCATTGATTTGTCCTTTTTTGTCCACAGGGTGAACACTCCTCCTTTATCAGAATATCCATCCCTGATGACATTGAAAGGGAACTGACAATCAATGTTACTTTGACTGGACATTTAAGAAAGTTCCACAAGTGTCACGGATCAGGTGTTTTGTGCACGATAGAGGGCGCTCTGTCTCTGACGGAACACACCTGAGCTAATGAAGGCACAGGTGCTCATTGGGGGCTGACTATTGGTCCCGATGAGTCAGAACAGAGCGCTCATTTGTTGGCTCCCGCCTACACACTGTGGGTGGTTCTTTGTAATCTGGTGTTCTTTGGTTTAGGCTGCAGTTCCTTGATTTTAGTTGTTAGACTGCAGTCCTTGGTTTTGTTTTGTCTGAAGGCATAGTGTTAATAGCATGTCAACTCTGGCTCAGCATTGGCGTCCCTCCTGAACCCCGCCAACAAGCATAACAAGGGGATCTTTACAATGGGAACTTGTGAAAGCATTTCTATCTGAACTGCTTTAAAAGACACCTCTTTCTTCTTTGATGTTTTATGAAGACTCATGAGCCATTTATACACAAATTCCCAGTGGTAATGGTGGAGAGTAGGCTAGAAAAGTAATCTTTCACCCAAGAACCCCTCCAGAACCCAAGTTCCAGAACCTCATGACCCTGTTATGGGATTTCTTCTATTTTTCATCAAGATTCTACTCAGTATTATACATCTGTATGTTAAATTGATGGAACTGTATTTTTTGGGCCTGTCCAGCATTAGAAAAATGTTTTAGAACAATGTGCACAGCAGTCCATCACTATTTATTTGAAAGTGATGGATCTGAAAAGCAGACATGCTGAATTAATAATCTGAAACTGACTTTTTTATATTGCTGGACACAATTCAACACTTTTGAATGATGGTGTATTAATTTTAATACTAACAAATAGCAAAAAAAGAAGTGAAGCCTTGAATATGAGCCCCCCTACATATACAGTGAATTAAAACGTGGGAAATTGGGATAAACTGAAAGTTTTTGTGAATAAAAGAACCTTTTGTATCTACCTGCTAAATGTGTTAATTCCACAATTCTCTCATGGTCACCATACATTTAAATCTCTTTTTCAAACAGCTGATTTTGACTTGCATTTCCTATGTTATTTAAAGAGGAAAATCCAGTTTCAGATTGCAGTATGAATGTGTTTCACACTGTATGAATTCAGATTTATCCCAGCACATCGTGAAAGTGGGTCATGGTATAAAGACAAATAATGGTTAAAGAAGAAGAAAGTTCTGCCTTGGAATGGCCAAGCTGGTGTGTTTAGGTCAATAGAAACATTGCAAGCAAGCAGTTCATGTAAGGAGACTAATTGTATCTTATGCAAGTGAAGGTTTTCAAACAAAGGAGGTTAAAATTCCTCAAAGCCATTGTGCAGAACTGATCACCACTTATCAGAACTTTTTTGGTTGCAGTAAAAAAATTCTTCTTCTTCTTCTTCTTCTTCTTTCAGCTGCTCCTGTTTAGGGGTCACTACAGTGGATCATCTGTTTCCATTTCATCCTGTTCTCTGCATCTTCTTCCTTCAAACCAACCACCTGCATGTCCTCTCTTACCACATCCAAAAACCTCTTCTTTGATTTTCATCTTTTCCTCTTTCCTGGCGGCTCCATCTTCAACATCCTTTTCCCAACATAATCCTTGTCTCTCATCTGGTCATGTCCAAACAAATGCAAACTTGCTTCTCTAATTTCATCTCCGAATAGTCTAACTTGAGCTGTCCCTCTAATATACTCATTTCTAATCCTGTCCATCCTCGTCCAACAAAAATCTCAGCATCTTTAACTCTGACACCTCCAGCTCTGCCTCCTGTTTTTTCGTCAGTGCCACCGTCTCCAAACTATTTTGTCGTATTTTAGCTACTACTATTCAGTGTTGTCAGCATTCATTCAGCCATAAGAGCATCAGTCACTCTAGAGAATGCATTTCCACTGCTCCACAGCCCAAAGTTGGTGGAGCTCATTAACCCCTCAGGTCAAAGCTTAGTGGTCATATCCTATTGTAATGCTTTTCTATGCATGTTAGAATTGTGTGGGAGAGCCTTAAAGCCTGTGTCCACAACGTGTGCACCAAGAAGTAAGTTTGCAGCAAGCATATGTGGTCTCTTTAAAGAATTTTTCTTTCCACACATACATTTTTGTGGAAGGCTTTACCGTGGGCCCAGTCTTTATTATTTGACTTAAGCAAACAGAAGGTAATGCTTGCCCTCCATCCACCCTTTCAGTGAACATGGCTGTACAGTGTCGTCATTCTGTACAAAAATAAAACGTGGGTGGAATTCTCTAACCTTGAGGATCTGTTTGAAAGCAAGAAAATATGCAACATAACTGAAAGGAGCTATGAACTTTCTGATTGTATGATTTTAAACAAAATTCAATAAATACATGCCTTCAAATTTACAAAACACAACAGACCATATGACCCTTAAAAAAAAAAAAAGATTTAAAAAAAAAAGATTTAAGATTTAGTCAATATCCACACCAATTGATTAGAATTTAAATGCACTGTTTGAGAGACACTTTACATTTACTAAAACATTTAGCCATCTGAGATTTCGTGCAGCGCCGTCGCCTCACAACGAGAAGGTCAATGGAAAGATAATTTTTTTATGAACAATCTTCTCTTGGTCATCTTGAATTAATGAAACAAAGGAGAACTTTTTTTTTGTGGAAAGCTGGAAAGCTGGAAAGTAGCAAAAGGTATCCAACCACTCAGCATTCAGCATCTTTGGTACACTAATCACCAACCTGATCATCTGAACATGAGAGCCAAAAACAATACACTGAAATGTGTTTTACAGAAACTATTCAAAATATTCAGTATATAATTAATATATTATTTATAATGAACGAATAATTAACAATCTGGTAAAAATTATTGTACAAATAGTCTACCAGCAAGAATGTTTTTCACCATTTGGGGTTGCTGTAGGACAGTTTGCTGCCACTGTTTAGGAAATAGGAAGGTCGTGCTATGCCAGTTATAGTTTTTGCTAACCATGAAAAACAAATTATCTCATTCTCCTTTAAAATTTAATTTCATTGGAAAACTCCGAATAAAATTTTACTAAAGTGTATGAATATATTTTAGCTGAAGATCTGCCTGCTTATTTAGGCCATTAAAAGGAAAGGCTTGCTCAAAAAATACATGTTCCATTTAAATAATGCTCATGTTTATTACATACTGAAGAGGATTTTGTTCAGTGTTTTGTAATTTTGGGTTTAAGGTATTCTTTCAAGCTAATCTGGAACAGAAGAGAGAGAGGCCAAATGAAAACCCAGCACCATGCTGAGATTTTGCACATTCACAGGCAGTGTGTGATTTGTGACTCAGTGTCTGACAGATACTGATTAATCACTGGGAATTATTGTTTTAGTATATGAAAGTTATTCATATCATTCAATACACAGGTTGTCTTCTAAGCAAAAAAAAAAAAAAAAAAAAAACCTGAAGGGAATGTTCATGGAATCGTGGATGGAAGCATGCCATTATTCAATTTTATCTTATGTAATATAAAGAATTAGAGCTTGTTGTTTGCTTTTAGTTTTATCTTAAGTTTTTATTCTGTTACATAAACATTACAAAGGATAATACAAAGAATAATAGAAGTTAATATACACAAATGCATGTTATCATACAGTTTTTGTTTAAATATCAAGAAAAATAACATTTTTCTGTAGCGTACACATTAATCAGTGATTTTAATCAATAAGGTTTTCTGGATTTAATGATAAACTGGAGCTGAGACTGGGGATAAGCTTTCCATAAACCGTTGAGTAGAGTACAGCTATTCATAAATGGTGTTTTTTAATTTGCAGTATCTTATCCAATATATGATATCACAATATCCAATATCCAATACTTACCTGGCAGGGGAGATACCATGATCAGGAAGGAGGTTCACCCAGGGTGAGGCTCAGCCATTGCACTCCGGTTGTGCTGAGCCCTGCAAATTCCCCACATGTGGGAATCTTGACGGCATCCTTTCTGGTAATGAGGGACTGAGTTCGCGTTCTTGCTTGCTGTGGGCAATGGTGGCCTAGTGGTTAGGACGTAGGCCCCTGGATCAGAAGATTGAGAGTTCAAGTCCCTTACCAGTAGGTTGCTCTGAGTTACCCTTGAGCAAGGTACCATTCCCGTCATTGCTCCCTGGGCACTTTCATAGCTGCCACCTGCTAATTGTGTGCATGGGTAAAATGCAGAAGTCTAATTTTTTTGGAGCTCACTGTGTGCTATGCTGTGTTTCATAATGACAAAAATATTCGCTTTACTTATTTTTTGCTAAGAGAACAATTATGCAACTAATTGGGCCTTGGATTAACATGTTTCTGTATCCAAATTTAGTTTATTATTTATATCATCTATATTATATTATACAGTACTATGCATGTCCATATGTTACATTGGAAGCTTTCTGCCCTTTCTAACCCATTCTGAAAAATGTAACAGTTTTTTTACATATCATGGATTGTGAAAATGTGTTGAAGTATCTTGATCTTATAACCTCAGCACTTCCCTGTGTTGTGTTTCCTGGGGCAGCAGGGACAGGGTGTCGCAGGCCTTTCTGGCACAGGCAGCAACTCAGCCGCCTGACGGGTGGCAGCAGGTGTTTTCGGACGCTCCGACCTCACAGTTCTGACCCATGGGGCCTATCAATCTAGTTCTAATGGTAGGGAGGGTGGCTGTAAGAGAAGAGGGTTAATTAAGGAGCCACCTCCATGTACACTGGCCTGTCCATGAAGTAACAGGAGCAAAGGTGAAGAAAACTGCAAAATAAAAAGAGGAGCAGATGGTTGGGCTGACTTTGAGGGTGGAAGAATCTGTTCTTCGTCTTCACAGAGGTTTTATAAAACTCGGACAAGGACATGTCAACCATTTCCAACTTTTGGCATAACCCATTGAAAGACTATCAATTCCTCAATCCCTAATGAATTAATGTATTATTACAAATAATTTCTGCTATTCACTGAGAGGTCATTTACAATGTAAAAGTAGGATAAGATATTTATAAATATCTAATATTCATGAATTTTAAATTAGGTTCATTTGAACAGGCTATTATTTTTCATTAATTTCACACTTTTCCGCTAATAGAGTTTTATGGAGTAATACAGTTAAAAGGTGAATTTGAGAAGTATAGTAAAATATTGAGTATAATAATACTTTAGTAAGTATTAGCCATCTGTAAAACTAATAGGAACTGAGAGAAGTATTAGTCATTTATAAAACCTTTTTTTTTAAAACCCTTATTTTATTCTACCCAAATGCTGCTGCTAATAATAATCTTGTTAGTGAAGTAAAAGGTACTAATATTACTGTCCAAGTCCTTGGGCAAGAGGCCTAACACTGTATTTACTTACGTGTTTGGCCAAGTTAAATTTAAGTCACTCTGGATAAGTGTATCTGCAGAAGAAATAGCTCACCCGAACATGATAACACAGCTATTTATGAATGGAAGTTAAGCACCAGTATAATCGTATTGGTCTTAGGTTTTCCCACACTGTTGGTGGACAGCAAAGTGGAACAGTGGTGATTAGTGCCGTTGCTTCACAGCAAGGTGGTTTTTGGTGTAGTTTCTAGCTGCTTTAGGCTGGGTCCTTCCTGTCTCGTGGGTTTTCTCAGGGCACTCTGTTGGTTCCTCCCACAGTCCAAAGGATGTGTGTCAGATGATCTGGAGATTGCCCCCTTGCTGTGGGTTCAGTGATCATGGTTTCAATTAAGAACTCAGATAATGGCTGAATGCACTGTTACAAATATTCTACTCCTTTTAAGTCATTTATGAAGATCAATGCATGTTGGAGCACACATCTTAATTTAAATGGAACAAGTTTTTTTTAAAACATATGCCAAATGCAACTGATATGTCATATACATACAATGAATGGAGCATTGGTGTACAGTATGCACTTTGCATCTAATGCTAAATAAAGGGCCAAATGAAAAGAAACTGTATACGGCCTCCGACACCCGCTGAGGCCATTCCCGCATCTTGCTTTAGACAGTACAAAAAAAGCAATAAAGGGGGGTGCTCTGAAACGTGAGGCTGTGTGTGAAGTCTGAGATGCTTGAGGTTTGTCGCTGTCTCTCGTTTGCATGCTAGAGATTTTCCAAAACCAATGCAGCTCGACCTTGACTCTTCTCCACCAAATAGTTCTTGGCGATGTCTCTCAGTGCATATGGACAAAGAGTCAATTTAAGGGACAGCAAAAGGCAACCGGTTCATTTCACTCTTGCAGATGACAGCAATTTGCTGACGTTGTTCATTGCTGGTTGGCCTGTATCATCTTATCAGTGATGTCACATTTTATAATTAGCTTTTCAGGGTATAGTATAGGACAGAGTAGTACTTTTATAACTTTATATATTTTATGTAATTATCATACACTGCCCGGCCTAGTGGTTAGGGCGTTGGCCACATGATCGGAGGAGCGGGGGTTCGAACCCCTTCCCAATATGTTGCCCTGAGGTGCCCTTGAGCAAGGTGCCGTCCCTGTCATGCTCCTCCCTGCGATGGCCTGGCGACCTGTCCAGGGTATGTCCCTGTCCTTCGCCCTATGTGAGTTGGGATGGACTCCAGCACTCCCCTGCTTTGGGACAAGCGGCAGAAAATGACTGACTGACTGACTGCCCATCCAAACAAGAAGTCACACACTCTAATATTTCGTTAGGCCGCCTTTTAGCTTTGATTACAGCACGCATTCGCTGTGGCATCATTTTGATAAGCTTCTGCAATGTCACAACATTTATTTCCGTCCAGAGTTTAATTAACTTTTCATCAAGATCTTGTAGAGATGATGGGAGAGTCGGACCACTGTGCAAATTCTTCTCCAGCACATCCCAGAGATTCTCAATGGGGTTAAGGTCTGGACTTTGTGGTGGCCAATCCATGTGTGAAGATGATTTCTCTGCTCCCTGAACCACTCTTTGAGCTGATGAATCCTGCCATTGTCATCTTGGAATATGTCCATGCCATCAGGGAAGAAGAAATTCACTGATGGAATAACCTGCTCATTCAGTATATTCAGGTAGCCAGCTGACCTCATTCTTTGGGCACGTGACGTTGCTGAACGTTGCTGAACCTAGACCTGACCAACCCCAGGTCGCGGCACTTCCCACACCGGCTTGTACGGTAGACACTGGGCATGATGGGTGCATCACTTCATGCAGTTCTCTTCTTACCATGATGTGCCCATCACTCTGGAACAGGGTAAATCTGGACTCATCAGATCACATGACCTTCTTTACGATTTGATTTCACCAAACATTTAAGTGACCACCTATCACGGCCATTCAAGATTTTTTTCAGACCACATTTCTTCCATGAAGATGATGGTTCCCCACTATCCTTCCACTTTTAATAACAGGACAGTTTTGAACCCAGTTTTAGTAGTTTCATCTATAAATTGACCCTTCTGAAACAGATTAACATCTTTTCCACGACCACAGGACAACATGGTTGTTTAAGTAATGAAAAGCTACTCACTGCATCAGTTCGGGTTAAATAACTATTGGCCAGGTGAAACATAATCATCCGTGCAGTAATGATCCAATGGGAGGCTCTTACCTATTCGCTTTGTTAAATCCAGGTAGTGACCTTTTTTTTTTGGACAGGCAGTGTATGACCTTTTTTCCCTCTTTTTAGAAATGATTTCTTGTAGTTCCTTAATTATAAATAGAAAATGTGTTTCTCCCTCCCTGCTGAGGATGAATGAACATGTTATTTATAAATTGTAAGATTAAAAACAGAAAAAAGGCTCATTTTCATTTTTGCTCAGGCCATTGTCAAGCCAATGGCAATGCAAGCCACGAGCTTTCATCATTTTTGCTCTCACTGCAGTCTTCAAGTGTGTGGGATGTTTGTCAGTGTGTGTGCGCATGTGTGTGTGTGCGCAACAGGGTAGTAGTCTTAATAATCAACCCAGAAGGTTGTTTCGTTATTGCACTATGTACCTGCCACTCTCAGGTATATGACATCATCTTACCTTGAAGACACACATTTGTTTCTAGTCTGTCTGCTTGTTCAGTGTTCAGACTGCTGATGGTTGGAAGGTGGAAAAGTAAGTGTGTCTTCTAGAGAAACACAACGTACTGTGTGGCGTCTCTTGGCACAGTGTGTATGACTCAGCAGTCCTCATGTCCTGTCTTCTATGAATTCTCCCACTTCTCTTACAGGAACGTTGCAGCAAAAAAACCCTATTAGCCCATTTATTCTACTAAATTACTATTCACGTGGGTGTGGTGAGGAGGGGGTAATGTAATTTTGACCACAAAAGACTTGTAATGTGCATGGCTGATTCAGAAATCTTTACATAAATGTCAGAAAAAGGAGGCTCTTGGTTTTTATGCTTAGAAAGTTTACTTATTGAATGAGCAAAATGTTCAGTTTTACAGGATTTTAGCTCATTCTGAGCATGTATCCATCCATCATCTGCCACTTGTCGCAAACAGGGTCGCGGGGGAGTGCTGGTGTCCAACCCAGCGCACAGACAGGGGACGCACCTTGGACAGGTCGCCAGCCCATCGCAGGGAGGGACGGGGACAGCACCTTGCTCAAGGGTACCTCAGGGCAACCTATTGGGAAGGGGTTTGAACCCGCAATCCTCCGATCATGTGGCCAACGCCCTAACCACTAGGCCACCACTGCCCCAAGGTTTGATGGAATATTTACCCTACAAAAATTCCTAGAGGATCTGATCATTTTTCTATTGCTGCTGGGGAAGTGGTGGCCTAGTGGTTATGGTCTAGCCCCCAGGATTGGAAGACTGTGGGTTCGAATCCCTCTATGTTGTCCTGAGGTACCCTTGAGCAAGGTACTGTCCCCATCACTGCTGCCAAGCCACTTTAAATAGCTGTCCCCTGCTGCATGGTGGGTGAAAACCAGAGGTTGTGTTTCACTGTGTGCTGTGCCATGTTTCACAATGACAAATAGTCACTTTCACTTCATAGGCAGTAAAACACATACATTTTTACACACTGGAGTGTCCATGAAAAGAAGAAGAAAAGATATGAGACAAAGATATGAAAACAAACTGGAAGTTTACAACACCAGAACTATACTACACCAAATGCAGTATTTCAGCCAATTAAGTCAGAGCTACACTTTGGCAATGTCTGCATTTATCTTCTGGAGAATCCCTCCCCTTGCACCATTGTCAGGGTTAAACTTTACAGAAGTTTACAGTGTGTATTTAATCATGCTGCTGCTTCGGAGATAAAGGACAAGAAATTCTTCATTGTGAAAGTAAAGGTGACTGATGAGTATATAATATTTGTTAGTTATTATCTTTCCAAAAATCAGCTCCTTAGATAACTAGTAAACTTGTTATTTAGTTATCCTTTGCTGCCTGTTAACATTTCTATGGCTGCATACCAAACTGCATATCACCATACTAAACAGAGTATAAAAATAGACATGCAATAGACAATAGACATGCACTCAGTAATGTAGTATGTAAAACATAGAAGTGTGTGGTTTGGGATGCAGATTACATCTGTTCTGCCAACATCACTCACCAAAGCCACTGCATCAGTCCACAAAAATGAGCTGTGCCAGAATGATGCGGTAACAATATGACTAAGAATGAACTCAAATCCTTGAGCTTATGGTTGATGATATTTTTCCTGCAAAGACATTTGAACTAATAACATCTAATAGCATAAATCCACTATCTCCTCCTCTGATCTCTTTGTTGGGTCTTTGCAGAAGTTCAGCCATCATCTCTCAGGGCAACCAATTAAGCAACAGCTATCCAGTATTTTGGTGAAGTAAGTCATGAGCGGTGGAAGCTTTGTTTTTTGGGTGTGATATCATATGAAGTTATCAATAATAATAATAATAATAAAAGACATTTGTGTCAGCAAATAATACATAACGCTCATCACTCAATAAAACTCATTTATAGAAATAAATGCTGACAGCCCAAATAACAAAAGTGATTTAAAATCAGTTAATCCTGAGCTCAGGTCCTTATACTGATTTTTCTCAGGTTAGGTCCTTGTACCTTTTACAGTTTTATACACCACTTTGCCTCAGATATTTTTCCATGAGTCAAGGCTGTGTGTGACAGTTTCTAGAATATTTAATACTAAACACTGTTTTAGCACCTTAGTCTTTTTGTGTCAGTGAAAAATCTTGGCTGAAGGGTTGGTTTTAAGAAGGGTTGGTGTGTAAATAATGAATCTATACCAACTAAAATGTCTCTATGTCAGTATGTTGCCTTAACGTTTACATGGCTATCGATCAGTGAGAGCGGGATTTGCCAGTCGGATTTGTGCAACGCTAGCTGCCCACATCAGCTTCCTCTCATGATAGCAATGCTGGCAATTTTGGCCAAAGTTTGACGAAGCTTTGGGATGGCCGCAGGCCTGGAAGCAGCAGATACTTGCTCCAGCTTCTTTCTATAGTAACATCAGTGCAGTCCGTGTTCACATGCAGAAAGAGTGCAACAAAGCAGGTGCAGCATGACCTTCCATTCCAGAGAGAGAGAGAGAGAGAGAGAGAGAGAGAGAGAGAGAGTTGTAAAGAGAAAAAGTGGAGGTAGACACAGGAAGTTAGAAGGTTACACACAGGAGGAATGAAAAGAAAAACAGAAGAAAGAGAGGAAGAGGTAATGGATGAAAACATAGGAGAAAGGTAGAGAGAGAGAGAAATAGTGAAAAAAGGAGTGTGACACAAACACAGAGAACAAGACAAAGAGACAGAGAGTTAAAGAAACTCGGAAAGTGTAAGAGAATAAGAAAGAGAGAAAGAATAAGCAAGAATTACAGACAGAGACCGAAGACAGAAAAGAACACAAAGAGGAACGAACAGGAAAAATGAAGAAACAATAACAGAATCATAATAGAAAGAAAACAAAGGAACAAAAAGGTAGAGAGTAAACGCTGGTGTGTGTGTGTGTGTGAGAGAGAGAGCGAGTGTGAGAGAGAAATAAAGGGAAAGAAAGAGAGGCTGGTCCAGCAGCAGCTGTCAGTCACTATATTTGTCCGAGGATCACCATCGCTGTTCCCTAGACAAGCACCAGTTTTCACACTGTGGTTTGGAGGTGGAGGGGGTTCTAAAATAAACTGCACTGTAACTATAGGAGCAGTGTGCTGCTCTACAGCTCTACAGCTCTACAGCACAGGGAGTTCCCACTCAGTCCCTCTGCTTCACTCTTTCATTTAGTCCTTCCTCCTTCAGCAACGTGGGAATGTGAACAGCAACGTCAGGATGCCGAGCATTAAAGATACACACATAAAGAAACAGTGAGGTCATTCCTTTTTTATTATAACTCATAACTTAAACGATTTCCAAAAAAAGGAGCTTGAGGGACAGTCAATACCAAAAAGTTCATCAACATTTCTCAACTCAGCTTTTAAAATGAAAACATCCTGAAAATATCAAATTGACTCATAACCAATACTATCAAATTCAATACAATCATATATATATATTTTTTTTCCATCAAAACATTTTGTTACGGAAATAAGTTTGATGTTTTTAGAAAAATACAGACAAATTTAGCTGAACTTTGTATAAATGCTTAAAAATAGCACAGATATCCATCACTGGCACAAGTCAGACCAATAAGGGGCTCTTAATTTAGAACATCTTTCTTTGTTTGGTATCAATTTGGGACGGAATAAAAAAAAGGAAATAAAACAAACCAAAAAAATAACAGCCATTTACATAGCCACTTTATATAAATATAATCTGAGGGGTCACTCCCCTTGGCTAAAAAAAAAAAATTGATCAAAAAAAAAAAAAAAGCTCAGATCAACTAAAAAAAGGCAAAAAGAAAAAAGCTGTTCTACATTTGAAGATGGTTCAACTTTTCCCATCTGACGCTTCTCCTTCCTTCCATCCTTCTCACATGCTCTCGCAGTCTGACCAAACCTCTGCAAAAACAGTTGCCGTTACTGCTCTGAAATCCAGAGATCCATCCCTTCCATCACGCACGCGCACGCGCACACGCACACATAACGCCCACACTCCTCAATAATGAACCTAAACTTCAGAATGTACCATGCACACAAGATTAACAAATGAACCAGCAAAACTGTGCTGTAAAACAACAGGATTTAGGTAAAGAACAACTAAATATATTCATTCTATGTATATAAAATATATGCATTTATATATTACTCCGTTCAAATACTGGCACAAAACTGCCACATTTAATCTAACGTAAAATCACTTCATGCACCACCAGACAAATAAATATACTACAGTGTAATAGCAGATTTCAATCAAATCTCCAATTAAGACAAAATTTCAAAATCCCTAATTTTCTGAGGTAAACTATAACACTTTTTTGTTTAAAAAGTCCTTTAAGGCATCTGTCTACATTCAACTTGCAAGACCTGTGGCTCGATCCCTAAGCATTCAACCAGTGTTATGCGTCTGCGTCCTGTGAGAGTTGGGGTGAAAAGGTCTAAACCAGCCCAGTCTCTGACCACTACATGTGCAAAATCCAGTGCAATAATCGATTCCTCAAAAGAAATTATACGAAAAATAAATAAATAAATAAATAAATAAATAACACACCATGCATGAAATCCTATAGCTATTTTACAATATCTGCACCAAAAAGCGACCCCTACTTAATGAAACGATGGGGTTCTAGATGCACAGTTAAAATCAAAATGTTAGTCTGATCCAATCAAAATGATCCTATCTTAAATTTGCAAGATAAATGAATCTAAACATAACAGCACATATACTAGGGCTGGGATGAAAAGCAATTTTGAAAAAAATCTATAAACTGGGACAAAGCAGAGAAAATTTTAATTTTACAGTAAAATTAAAAAAAACAAGGACAGTTTCACTGACACACTGAGCCAGAGTTTTTATTTTTTACAAATCTGAAATCATAAAAAAAAACTGAATCGGCGAATCACATTGGCATGGTGAGTGGAGGCCAGCATGTCTGGTCTGACTCCGTAGCTACTATAGCACAAAGTGCTGAACGGTTATTGGTGGCTAAGATAGAAAGGTGTCAGAACGCACAGTGCATTTTGTCCTGCTCTGTGTGGGCCTGCAGATTGGTCTGGGTGCCCATGCCAACCTACAGTGGGCGCAAGAGCAATCAGAACTGGACCACGGAGCAATGGAAGAACATGGCCTTGTCTGATGAACCAAAAGGACTTTTAAGTGGATGACTGTGCCTCTCTTTCGGGGAATAGATGGCACTATGTGAAGAAGACAAACCGGACGAGGCAGTGTGATGCTCAGAGCAAACTTCTGCTGGGGAAGCTGGCATTCATGCGGATGCCACTCACATCGTTCCAGACCAAGTAAACCCCATCATGGCAACAGTATTCCCAAATGACAGCGCCTTCTTTCTGCGGGATAATTTGTAATAAATTGTAAAAATCATCTCAGTATGAAATGACTTGCCACAGTCCCATGCTATCCATTGCTGTGTGTATAAACGAAGCAAGATCCAGATCACAATTCGGAACAAAAAACAGAAGAAAAAAAAGGTGATATATTTTATTTATCAGTTTCCTGGCTGTCATTAGCAATTATCCATAAATCAATCCCAGCCCAAGCTGTAACTAACCCTGTTTTAAAGGATAGGAAAAAAGGTTTTTGAGTATCTAGGCTTTTCAGATTTTAGGATGATTAAATAGAGAAGGGAAAATAAAAACATACACACACACACACACACACACACACACACACACACACACACACAAAGAAACAAGTGATCATGACAAAGTTGTTAAACTAGTCCCACACACAAGCATAACCTCCTAAAAACAAAATGAGCAAAAGGTGTTAGACAAGGGCTTCAGAGATGGCTAATGCAATAAGACTGGCAAGTGACCCTTTTTTCATTATGTGCATGGTGGTTTCATCTGAGCAGAGAGTGGACACTGGTATACACTCTCTGCAGTCCAAGCACACACACACACACACACACACACACACACACACACACACACACACACACACACAAACAAACACCCTGGCATCACACTGCACATCTCCCCTCGACAACGTCAGATGGTAAAATAGTAAGGCAGCTGTTCGCTTCCATCAACTAAAAGTGCATCTCCGAACATATCCAGTTAAGACCAACCCCCCCACCCCCCAACCCCCGAGCCCAGCCCAACCCGTCCCACAGCAGCAGGATACCCATGCACTTGACTGGGAACGGCTTGGATCAGCAGGTTTAATTTTTTTTTTTCTATGTTTTTTTTCTTTCCCAACGACTGCTTTGCTTCAGCTTTCACAGAGCCCAAGCGAGTCTCAAATCATGGCCGGAGGAACTGGGGTGGTTCTCAGCTCCGGGATGCTCTCCCCCAGCGTTTTCGCTTTTATTCCAGTCGTCCAGTCCTTTGCCTGTGTCTGAGTCTGAGCGGCGTGTGTCTAAAGGCCGTCGATGCAACTGCAGAGAATTATGGGGCCTACGCCGCGCGTTCTGAAGAACTCGCTGAGAAGCCAAAATAGTTAAAGGGTCAGTGATCATGTTCCATCACAGTCAGCCACAACTACAACAGCAACTTAGCTATACATGCTCTGTCCACAAATGTGTTCTTTTTCTACTGTTGCAAGATTGCACACTTCTTACAGTTTAGAAAAATCTATTAAACTACATGATAATCAATCAAATGACACAAGGGACTTGTAGAAGTAGCAGTAAAGTTTTTAGTAAGCAATTCATCTGCATACTATATGTTCTCCTAATTACAATTCATGGAATGTCTCAACTCCATGCTTCACTAGAGAGCAACATAGAGTATGTGTCATATTTAAATTCCTATTATTGGAAATAAACCTTACTTGATCTCTACTGCTTAACAACCGTGTCAGTTTAGATCTAACCAATATGGTTGCTGATGTAGCCCAACCAATCAAATAAGCCCTGTTCATGTGCCAAAATCTAAAACATGGTCACACTGCTATTTCGTTTTTAAGCATAAGCATAAACAATGATTAATACATGCAGGTTTAATGGACAGCATGTTGTGCTGAGAAGCTAGCTCACATGTTGAATTCCCTTGCTTGGTGCAGACTTTCAAGGGTCACATGGAGACCCGATTAAAGCCACTCAAAGTCACTCAAAGTTTGGAGACGACTGCAGCTCCTCATTAGTTTAAATGGTCATTAGTCTTTTGTTTGTCCAATCAACAGCAGCCATGAAAAAAGAAACACATGTGGATAGAGATCGTCTTTGCTAGCTAGGAAAGCAAAACGGCAAACAGGTGCAGGTGTTCTCAAAGCGTGCTGGAAAAGAAGGGTTACTCTAGGATCAGATTCAGCAAAGGGTGAACCAGAGCAGCCCTAGTGACCTTGATGCTTTTTGAAGACATGCTCAGGTATTTCTGCAAGCAAGCATCAGCTCCTATGTATATACATCACTTTCTTACCTGAGTTTAATGATGCGTCAAGTCAGGAAATGGACGAAAATAATTGCTAGTCCGATATTTATCAGCATCACTAGTGCCACCAGGATTGAGTTAGGACCCTACAAGATGACGAAAAACACAAAAAACCACAATTTAACTTTTTTTTTCACAATGTAATGACTATATACTGAAACTTTCCTTTTTCTTCTTACTAGCTACTTAATAAGAGCTATCCAAGAAAATTGTCAACTATATAGATTTACAGCTACAGACTGAAGCCCATTTGATGATGCACAAGAATTCAGCTACACTATACCCCAATCATCACTGGTCAGTTCCTGGCCATGAGACCGCTGTTGAGCAGATATGATATGCATGGGGGGATCATTCTCATATATGAAAGACAGGGCAGTGTTTCTCACTGGTGATAATTTATCAGGCACATCAATCTTGTCTGGGCTTTTACCAATGACAGTGTCACTGCTGGGTTGAGGGCAGTCCACAGATGGGCTACAGTACACCAGCAAAATAAAATCACAAGGGACGTTTATTAAAGTGCTCAGTGAAAAATTTATATATGAAGTATCCAAAGCAGAGGTACTTTGGTGTTAACAGCCTCAGTGCGCCAAAGTCTCAGGCCATCCTTATTCAACTAATTTGCTAATAACTGCATTTAGCAGGTGTGCTGGTGCAGCAGAGTGGCCAAGCTGTGCTGAAAAAGGACCTCCAGGATCTGCCCTGAACAACCTTAAATAAGCATTATGTCCATGGCAACGATGGGCTAAATGTATTCCAGAAAGTTGTAGCTAAAAGGTCGGGTTTTGTAATAAACTGACCACCATTTGAGTATTCTGTTCTCATTTAAGCCTATAAACGATACAGCATTGTACTCATTTGAGGTCACTTACTGATACATCCTCAACCACCTCTGTGGAAATCTCCATGCTGGCTTTCTTGGTTTCTGCTAGACTCTTTGGCTTCAGCGATTCCTGCTTCTTTAGTTTGGGTTCTGGCCTGCTGTCTCTGGCTGGGGTGGTTTTGGGTGCACCCCCAGAAGTGAAGGACGTGTACTGCTGCTTGGGCTGTGGCATCCTGGCCAGAGTGGTGGAGGTGGTACGGTGCTCCTCGTCCTCTGGCTCCTCAGGTGGGACCATAACCTCTGCCTTGACATAATAACCATGGTATTGTGAGTGGAGCTCGCCATTGCCAGGACTGGAGGGGTTGGCGACCGGCGCCGTCAGCTTGTGGGGTGTAGATGAGTGTGGTACTGGAACCATTTCCTGCTTTATCTCCTGCCTGACGGACATCTTCGGGGCAGGCTTGGCCACGCTCTCTACTGGGGGTGCTTTGCTCTCTTTGGCGCTTTTGGGGGCGCTTCGGTTGAAGAAGGATTTCTTCTTACCCTGTTGTGGCGAGGGCGGTGGGGTGGGTCCTGGGCTCGGGGAAGGTGTGTGGCTGGGCGTAGTGCCCTTGCGATAGAAATGGGGGCTTCCTGAGGGGGATTTTTCCTTTTTCTCTTCAGGGACTTCTTTAATCTCTATTGGCTCACTGGAAAACCTCTGCTTGATGTAATCGGGCCCTTGAAAAACAACACAGCAAAGACCAACTGTTACTATCTTACACTGTACATATACAGCCACAGAACTGCCCTTCTTAGAGTATTCTTCAAATGCTAAGCATTTTATTAATGGGCTTTTTTTACTTACATACCCATGCATACTACTGGTCAAGCATTTGTAAAGTAAAGGTGTAATGAAAGCAAATGTAATGCTATGTTTCACAACTTATCACTTTACATCAAATGCTGTACAACTGGTGTAGCCCCCCCACAGCTTTCACAACTATCTAAGAGGTATGCATAATTCTCAGCTATGAAGCTCTGCTGTCAAGCACAGACATTTCAAACACATACTTCTCCAAAATCACTGTTTTCTCTCCTTCTATCTCAGAGTTTTAGCTAACCCCACCTTAAAAAAAAAACATGTCTTTCTTAAGGTTGAAGAATCAGTCACTGTGCAGCTGCTTTAAGATCAGAGTGAGCTTCCAGGCATTCTCTAGATTCTCCTCGGCACACACACGGCCAAAGTGGACTCGCAGCTGACACAAACGGGCTTTCTAGAACTGGATCGCCTCCAGCTACTGCCATAGCCGGCTGTATAAATCACTCTGTTTATCAGACACTTCACACAGCCCAAAGTGAAAATGCTGTTCTGCTCAGAATCATGAGGAAAAGTACCATTATATGGTAAAGAACCGCTTAAACCACCATTCAGCTGACTTTACTGGACATAGACATATTATTTTTTCAAATGAAAAGGTGTTGAGTAGGTGTTAAGTGGTACTTTAAACATAGTGCTCAATTATAATTCTCCGTAAGAATCAGTTCCAGACAAGCTAAAGCATAATTCCCACTCTGTTTTATATACAACCTTGTATATTTTGTAAGAATAGGAAAAACATCTTGAACATATTGTCACTATTGCATTTTTGTTCTTTTAAATCCGTATTGTTTTTGCTTTTTTTGCCATTTTGTCAAAGTTACATGACCCAAAATAGTCTAAATAACCTTAAAAAACATTCTGTTTAGATCATTTACACTGAAAGTTAAGAGCATTTTTCTTTCTCCTGAAAACATTCATTCAAAACAATTAAAATGGTTATATAAAAAAATGGCATTAGGAATTTTATTGGTGTATTATATACACAAGTACATGCATTTAGTGTAAAAGCACTGATGTCATAATCATCAAAGGTTGGTAAAACTATTGGAGAAAGTTTCATTGATTTTCTGAACTGAAAATAAGTGAATAGCACTTACACAGAACACACTTCCGCATTCAGTAACACACTATTCCAGCTTGTTTGTTAAGTTGCAAAGCAAAATTATTTTTTGTTACACTAATTTGTTGAACTCGTTAGCAAATTCATCGAAGCTGTGTAATAAATTGATCATAAAATGGCCATTTAAGTTCCCTGAGGAGAAAAAAAACCAAACAATTTAGGAATATGGATGGATCCAGAATAATTTATAATAAAATCTCTTTAGATAAGAACAGTCCTGCTTGTTTAATGTCTGAAGAACACCTTTATCATTCGTTTGCTTTACCTTTATCCATCCAACCAACCATCCATTCATCATTATCTGAGCTGATAATTATAACCAGAGTCGGTAACCAGGTTGCTAGTGCCAGATGAATGGATGGGTGGATGTTAACTACATCAGCTCCTTACCTTCAATGCAAAACTAAAGAAATTAGTACATGTTTTGAACTGTGGGAGGAAACCAAAGCACCCAGAGCAGTTTGCATGTTCTACCAATGTATGTGTGTGTTTTGTCCCACAGGTCAAAGGCAGGCACGTCAGGTGAGCTGGACATGATAAATTACCACATAGATGTGACAGGAGGTTTGTCTGCCCTGCAATGAACTGGTGACTAGCATCCTTTGTCCCTTGCAAGTACATAGGGCTAAGATGATGAATGAATGAATGAAAACTGCCTGAATTACCAAAGTAATACCAAATGTGCATTCTGAAATTGTATTATATATTTAACTATAAACAGGGACAACAGAAAGCTGCATATATAAAAGTACAGTAGTAGCATGATCATGTTGCTCAAATCCAAAGTTGATTCTGCCAAAATATCACTTTAACTGCATTCACTTAAGCCTTTAAGTTCAGCACTGCTTGGCTGGAGTAAAAGTCTGGACCCACACTGCAGGGGTCTGAATGTACAGAGCAGTTGTGAGGTCAAAGATAACGCTGGAATGGCCTGAGTGTTTTCAGACTTTGCACAAACACTAACTGCTTTGTTGAGAATGTGCTGAAGTCTCTGCAGACTCTTGGCAGCGATACCTTTGCAGCACTGCTGAAGACAAAGGAAGCTGTGAGCTTTAGGGCATTCAAGCAATCCAGAGACAGAGGAGAGCGGGGAGACATCTCTGGCACAAAGGAAGATCTGACAGCTGAAGCATTTGTTATGTGTGACACTGAGAAATGCTTGGCAATGTGACTTTTTAATTTTCTGTTGCAGAAAAATTAGACCTATAATGCAATTGTTCAAGAGCTGGGTAAAGTAATGATGTTTTTAAACCTTACCTCTATCAGTGTACAGTTGATTAATTGGCAATTATTTTGACAAATCATTCAGAAATAACAGAACACCAATGACTTAAAACACTTTTTAATAGGCTTCTAATATAAGAGTTTGCATTGCAACAATATTTAGTCAAAAAAATCCAGAGATTTGCTAAAAAAAAATTGTTAAATTTAAATAATTTAAATAATTGCATATAACAAAAAAAATGTAATTAATTTACAAAAATCTCATTTTGATTTAAGATTTAGGTTTGCCATTCTGACTTTTTCTTGTATGCTCTTGATATAATAAAATGACAAAATAACTAACTAAATATATATATATATATATATATATATATATATATATATATATATATATACACATTTTTTTTTACACCATTAATGTTTTTGCATTATTTGCAAATTTAAGAGTGATTTGAGAATGTGTTGGGAAATAAATCCTGAACTCAAGCCTATTTAGAAAAAGAAAATACATATTTAAATAAGTTATGCATCTTTTATCCAAAAAAACCCCAAAAAAACCAGCAAATCTTATAGCTCAGCACAACATCTAAAGATTAAGAGCTACAAGTACTCAAATCATGAAGGGCTAAATGTGATATGAAGATTCCACAAACTGAATATTCAAATTCTATTTCTCATTTCTAATATAGGACAAGTATGATAATAATATAGGACAACTGACTCCTTAACTCTGGTTGAGTGTTTTATCAATAAACGAAATTTCATCTGCAGCAGAGATCACTAAAGCAAAGAACAGTGGAATATAAAATACCTAAGGTCAGAACTAAATCTCTAATGTACATTAGAGTGATTGTGTCTGTATGATGTTAGTCTTCTGCCTTTGTTACCTAACACACGGCAACATTTTTAAAATGATTAAGGATAACGCATGGAAGTAGGACAGGAGGACATGCAGGTCAGATACTGGGACTGAAGTGTTTGGACCCATGCCAATTTAGTCCCAGTGCACACTGATTTTACCCCTTCTTGAGCGATCAGCAGTGAATAGTGAGCAGTTTTTTCATGGTTTGTCCAATTTTTATTATTCCGTCAAAATGATTGCCTGATTTCTCAGTTACTAATAATATTGATACAAACACTAGAAGCACTAAAATAAGAATCTAATACTTTTTTAGAAGCTGATGTTTTGTTAAATGAACCTAAGATTCATGCAGATGTTAAGATGAGGTGTCATTTTTAGCGAATATAACATAAGCTGAGAATCAAACATTAAATTTTATACTAGAAGCAGCTGACAGACTATCAAAAAGACGTAAACTTTTATCATCCTCCTGTTAAAACATTGCATGTACTTTACTGCCTTTTTATTATATTGTTAAAAATGTTCATTACATTTTTTGGAAATAAATTTATTTGTTAAACCACAAAACAATGGTAAAGCCTCAGGGGCCAAAAGAATCGAAGGAAAAAAAAAGATAAAATGTCAATGTAAATTTGTCAAGCTCAGAATTTTATCTATCAATTTTTAGTTTATTTGTTTCTTCATTTTTATATCTATTTGCTTTATCAATTTTATATATATTTGTTTCTTCTTCTTCTTCTTCTTCTTCTTCTTCCCGCTGCTCCCATTTAGGGGTCGCCACAACGAATCATCCGTCTCCATTTCTTCCTGTCCTCTGCCTCTTCCTCATTCAAACGACCACCTGCATGTCCTCTTTCAACACATCCATAAACTTCCTCTTTGGTCTTCCTCTTCTCCTCTTTCCTGGCAGCTCCATCTTCAACATCCTCCTCCCAATATAATCTTCATCTCTCCTCTGCACATGTCCAAACCAATGCAACCTTGCTTCTCTAACTTTGTCACCAAAACGTCCACCCTGATCTGTCCCTCTAATATACTCATTTCTAATCCTGTCCATCCTCGTCATACCCAATGAAAATCTCAGCATCTTTAACTCTGACACCTCAAGCTCCGCCTCCTGCCTTTATGTCAATGCCACTGTCTCCAACCCATCAAACACAGTCGGTCACAGATCACTCCTCTCACTCTTCTCCAGCCATTCCAACCTGCCTGCGCTCTCTTCTTCACCTCTCTTCCACACTTGTCATTACACTGAACTGTAGATCCCAAATATTTAAACTCCTCCACCATTGTTACCTCCACTCCCTGCGTCCTAATCACTCCGCTTTCCTCCCTTTCATTCACTCATATATTCTGCCTTTGTCCTACTCACTTTCTTTCCTCTCCTCTCTAGAGCATATCTCCATCTCTCCAGGTTCTCCTCAAGCTGCTCTCTCCTCTCGCTACAGATCACAATACTACTTTCTTCATCTCTCTGACTGTCCCACATCTTCCCTTGCCTCTTCTTCTGTATACACTCCTGGACTTCTGGGTTCCACCACCAGGTTTCCTTATTCTCTTTCTTCCTTCCAGATGTCACACCAAGAACATTTCTAACTGTCTGCCTTACCACTTCTTCAGTGGTTTCCCAGCAATCCGCTAGCTCTTCAACACCTCCAAGTGCTTGTGTTAACTCATCCCTCAATTCCACCGTGCCGTCTTCCTTCTTCAGCTTTTAACTGAACTAAAAGCTCTTATACGTCACCCTGTGCTCCTAAAAATACAGCATTTCCATCCTTTTCACAAAATCTACAACCATCTGATCTTTAGCATTCCCCTCCTTGACACCATATCTACACATCACCTCCTCATCACCTCTGTTCTCTTCACCCACATGTCCATTAAAATCTGCACCAATCACCACTCTCTCTCCCCTGGGTACACTCTCTATCACTTCATCTAACTCACTCCAGAATTCTTCTTTCTCTTCCAACTCACAACCAACTTGTGGGGCAAAACCATTAACAACATTCATCATCACAACTTCCACTTCCAGCTTCAAACTCATCACCCTATCTGACACCCTCTTCACCTCCAAAACACTCTTCACATACTCTTCCTTCAGGATAACACCTCCCCCATTCCTCCTTCCATCCACACCATGGTACAACAGTTTAAACCCTCCTCCAATCCACCTGGCCTTACTACCCTTCCATCACAGAATATCAACCTGCCTTCTCTCCATCATATCAGCTAATTCTCTACCTTTACCAGTCATGCTGCCAACATTCAAGGTTCCTACTCTCACTTCCACTCTCCTGCACTTCCTTCTCTCCCCCTGCTTCCGGACATGCCTTCCTTCCTCCTCCTCTTCTTCTTCTTCTTCTTCTCCTTTGGCCAACAGTAGCCCAATTTCCACCAGCACCCAGTAGACTAACAGTACTGGTGGTGGTCTTTGTTAACCCAGGCTTCGACTGATCCAGTGTGGAAATCTGTCTAGTTGTCCTCTTCTTGATTTGGCCACAGTTTTACACCCGATGCTCGGACCAGCTCGAAGAAATATACTGGATTGTGCATCCCTAGTAGCTGGGTTATAATTTTCATTTTCATTTTTACAAAATAGCATGTTTAGTTTTAGAAACTGGGCTGCAAAAAAATAAAAAAATAAAGATACTTAAAAAGATATCAAAATGAAAAAATATATATATTTTATACCTGTATCAATTTATCGTACTGTGGGGCACTATGCACTACCTAATGTATCACCACTTATATCAAAGTAAAAAGAAGTAAAAGGCTCACTTTAAATTACAAGAGTAATGTTTTTTTAATAAAAAATAAATAAAAAAAACGACAACAAATATCTATAACCAGGTTCCTTTAATTCCAATGGTAAAGAACATAAATCTCACTGCTGCATAATTTCATGTCCACCTAAAATACCCAGCCCAGCATTTTTGGGTTCCACTGAACAGAAGCGTTTCTAGTGCAAAAAACCAGACCCTTGTGTTTTCCTAAAATAATCTCCCCACGCTTTAAAGCAGAGCGAGTCGACTGGCTGCGGCAAACAGAAAAGCAGATAATTTATGCAAATTCTATGCCTCCCCTTCAGAACACATTTGCATTCGCATCTGCTCAACTTTCTTCTCGTCCAATAAAGACATACTCAAGCCAGACACAAAGAAGAGGACACAAAGACACTACACGTGTGATGGCGTGTATGAGTGTGTGTGTGTGTGCGGGGTGCTGGGCTGGTTATGTGCTGGGCTGGTTATGCAGATGGGGACAATTTGGGAAAAATGAGTCCAGTAAAAATTCAAGCATATATACTCACAATGAGTCTGTGATTGTGACAAACGAAAAAAAGCATATTATGTTTTATAAAAGTTTCCTCAGGCTGGTTGCAGACAGAGATCAGCACGTCTTTGGGTGGTGCCTTACCTAAAAAAGTCCCTATTGGTTCTACACTTTTGGTTGTTGACCACAGAATGTACATGAATGAATGTAGTTGATACAAAGTAGACCATACCATGAGGCTGAGGGTTTAAAATGCTGCAGTGCACAATACTGCCTGAGACAATAAATGACATATTTAATGCTAGCTTTAGGCTAGATTATTTTAGATTACTTTGCCAACTACTTAACTTTAGGAACTCCTTACATAATACTGGATCCAAGGCTGGAGTCAGGGGGCCTACCACCCATTCCACTAAACTTACTATTTTCTTTTCATATGCTTAAACTAAACTGTGCCCAGTTTAAAGTGTGCATCATTTATCACAGGATGGATTGCTGGTATCAAGAGATTTTAGGGATTTATTCAAATCGATGTGTCACAAATGTTACACCACTAAAATCCATTCCCGTTGTGTATATGCATCAAACTGTGTGAAAGTGTCTGTGTGCATGTGTTTGAAATCAAGGTGTTTACCTGGCTGATGGAAGGTAGGGGACAGTTCTCTGGCCACAGCTCTGGCGGTGTCAGAGTTTTGGCAGGCAGACTGAGCAGCCTGGTCAGCTGCTTCACCCTTCGCTCGGGCATGGGCCGTCCTGAGGGAAAACAGAAAGAGAGAGTCTTGAAGTCGGATTAGGGGAAAGTAAGAAGAAGATGGAAAAAGGGGGTGAGTGTTGGAATGATAAATACACAGATACAGTGTGGGAGAAGTCACCTGGACCATCTTAGCTGATGGGGGAACTTTACACTTAAAAAAGTGATGCACTTGTTTGCTCTGATGCCAATATGTACCACACTTCCAACACGACTGAAATATATTCCTTCAATACAAATGTATTTTTTTCAGGTCTGATTACTTTTTGGAAATTACTGTAATACTGGAGCGACTTGCTTTAGTGTACAATTTCAGCTTCTTCATTTGACCTTGCTGTCACATAGCACTTTAGACATGAGAGCTGGTCTCCTGACTTCATAATCACTTCATGTATATTCCTCAAGGCGTCAAACATGTTCTCAAACCACTTTTGCTCTAAAGGGAAAAATGTCTCGACCATGAAAAAAACAATTAAAAAGGCAGAACGTGGACAGTGATATGGGCAAGCGGTCTTGGACAGCAGAGTTTCTGACTGAAGGCTTCAACTGCTCAACCAAAAATGAGCCTCTAATTTTAGTCCCGTCTAGCGTTTCAGTTCAGCAGCATGGCCTCCTTGCCTGTTATTCATGTCAAGCTGAGTGGACTGGCCCTGTTCAGAGAGCTGATCTATTTGAGGATTCTCAATCACATCTGCTTTGAGAAAGGATTCATGGAGTTCCGGAAAGACATCGTCCACTTTCGAATTGCGAAAGAAACTAGATTTTTAAACGATGGTCGTGGTGTTAGTTAGAAGTTTCATTATTACCACTATCAACAGTTAATATATCCAAAGTTTATTTTGTTGATTTTGACTGAACTTCTAAAAGTCAGCGACTGCATGTCAAACTCACCCTTAATCCAAAACCTATTTAACTTTATCACTTCATGAAAAATACAGCAGCATGACCTTCATAGCACTTGATAAAGGCCTGGTCAAAACTATCCCTGCGATGGGCTGGCGACCTGTCCAGGGTGCGTCCCCCGTCCTCGCCCTGTGTGCGCTGGGTTGGACGCCAGCACCCCCCCGCGACCCTGTTTGGGACAAGCGGCAGATAATGGATAATGGATCTATTCTATATCCATCTGTTTTCATGCAAAGATGCTCAGCCAGTTTAGCTGATACATTTTGCACCGTTATTTATTTATTTCTTTATTTATTCTGATTTATGCCCATATTGTAGTTCAGTGAAGAGACCACTAAGGTGGCATAAAAGGCCAGGCAATCTTAAGGTTTCTTATACAACTTCCATACCTTTATTTGCTATTTTGCTACTTTGAGTAGTTGTTGATTTATTTCTTTATATATGGGAGCCTGCATTTCAATGGATAAAATGCCAGCCTAGCATGCTCTTTAAAGCCTACAAATATGAGTCCCGGCATCTGTCTAGGTTTTGATTGGCCAAACCGCACAGACTATGTTCAAAAATTGTTCAAATACAAGAGCGCTTTAAGTCAGAAACCTATAGTCTCAAACCATAGTAAACACAAACATGCAAATCAATGCCATTTACACTAAGCTCTGATGACTGCTAAAAAAAACAAAAAATGGATATTAGGATTATACAGAGATCCTCATAAACAGAACAGTTCCTCATGAAAAATGGTGTTCAAATAATAATAATAATAATAATAATAAGAAGAAAACTCCCATACTAGAAAGCATATTAGATTATTCCATGATTTATGTTAAAACAGGATGTCGTGGTAGAGGTAATTATAAGGTTCGCATCCAAAGTGACAAGAGCGGCAAAATTCGTTCTGGCTGTCATGACAGCAATACTGTAAACTTTCTGATGGAGATGAAATAGGCGGCTTCAACTTTGTTCAGAATACTTGGTCTTCCAGACTTCATCCTAAAGGGGCCATAATGCAAAAAAAGATGATGCTAACACTGACATGATGATGATACAGACTTCAAAGTGTGAAAATCATGAAGCTAGCCCATGATATACTATATAAGAGCTTTAACAACGATACTGGTAGTAAGTTTTCAATTTAGAATATGAAATTTGGCACTGACTCCTTCAGCACTCCCCTTTGACTGCACCAACCAAATAAGACCTCACGTTGCCTGGACTACATCTACTTGGTCAGAAAGTAGCAAGGAGGTGTGTGACCCAGAACTAGGGACCTGCTGATCTAAAACACTGTGAAATCGCTCATGCTTCTTCATTTTCTGCCCTTATTTGTAACAAATGAAGTGATATATATAATTTTTTTTCTTAGCCATGAGTGAGTCAAAAAGATGTGACAGGATTTTCTGGCTGTGCTAATAGTCCTAAAAATACCATTTTGCATTTTTGCATCCAGGGTGGTTATAACTTGGTTCTGTTTTGGAAAATACCATTCGACATGTCTGTCAAAACAACAATTGGGTGTGCTTACGGCTTAACAATATGCAGATACTGCTCCAAAGATTTGCACGTTCTCTTATGACAATAGTGCCCTGTATGTGAATTGATTGGTCCAATGGGAGTTCACAAAATGAATGGAGGAAAAGACCAGTGATCCACTCCAAACAAAAATGAATGCGATGGATGACGGTGAACTACAGATGAGCAATAGCTTTGATGATGATGAGGAACTGGACTCAGCCGCCGTAATACTCCCACAGAGTGGGATCAGAGCTTCATTATGGCTCCTGACACACACACGTGACAAAATACGACTCCCAGCAGCTCCCTCTGACTAGCCCTGCCTCCCTAGCTGTATCAGCTACAGACAGCTGGCTACAGGCTTAAAGAGCCCAAGACTGGCATTTTTCTCACATCTTTTTTCATTTTATGTGCCTTTATGGCATACCTTGTTTCTGCATGACCATTTGCTCTTTAGAATTAAAAAGCCTAAATTGTCATTGTTATTTTAAGGATGATATATTTAAATCATCTCTGTTCTGATTGGCTGCCCCAAATTGTGCACCATTCATGAAGAGGTTCAGGCTGAAATGCAGAACAGACTGCTGAAATCAGACTGAAAAAAAAAAAAAAAACTTCATCCATTCCTTTAAGCTGGTGGATCCTCTGGAATGCCCCAGTAATGTATTTTCTTTTTACATAACATTTAAATGTTTATACCCACATTTTCTGCCCCTTGCCTGCTATGGCCTGCAGGAAAAGCACTGTGTATTAGTAACTAGCCACAATCCACCTAGTACTTATCACCATAGTCATTATGAAGTGTTTACCATCATCACCATTATGCATAATCACCATTTGCACCATTGGATTGATAATTATCACGGCAAGCATAAAGACTTAACCAGCCTCGTTAAGCCTCGAACACGACACACTGAATGTTCACACTAGATGTGTGTCGGTGGAGGAGAACACACAGGCTTCCTCATGCTCAGTGTGTACTAGAAAAAAAAAATCAAAAACAGAAGACCTTTACTTTTTCTAAGCCATGTTGGCAGTATAATGCTCATCGCTCTTCGATAGGCCGGATCTAATGTGTTATACAGTACAGTCAGAGCCAAAGAACATCTCCTTGACGACAGATGGAGCAGTTGCAGAAATTCTGAGGTTTTAATTTGGCAGCAGTCAGCGCGCCCCTCATCCCCCACTCCCCCGCGCACACATATACACACATCCACCCACTCCCTCTCTATCACACACACAAGAGCACAGATAAAGATGTCAAGAGGCGCATATCCTCCTCCCTCCCCTCCTTTAGAAACGCTCACACCAAATCCTGTGGGGATTCGGCAGCATCCTCATATTTACAGTAAGCTCTAGGAAAGAGAGAATTCTATATATGTTGTCATACGGCACTATGGTAGCGAGCAGAGCTTCGTAATTGAGCTGTCATTGTCGATTATATTAATAATTGGGTTTATACAGATGATAAAAATGCACTTGACTAAACAATAACAAACCCTGCTTTTAAATCTTCCAAACAGAGCTGGGTAATATGTCCATACTTATCATTACCATGATAAATTACACCCCAGGCTATGTTGCGATATAGCCAATCCAAAAAAAAAGTTTTCACCAGGATAATCTCTCATATTTTATTACTTTACACTTGATCTCTCATATAAAAAAAAAAAAAAAAACACTGACAACTAATTCAATTTAAGATAAAATGATCTAATGTTAAATATTTAGAAGTATTATTCATACAATGTAACTATGTTTTCAGTAGGTCAAATGCAGCGGTGGCCTAGCGGTTAGGGCGTTAGCTGCATGATCGGAGGATCTGGGGTTCAAACCCCTTCCCAATAGATTGCCCTGAGGTACCCTTGAGCAAGGTACCGTCCCCATCACTGCTCCCCGGGCGCTTTCAATAGCTGCCCACTGCTGCACGGGTTTGAGTGTGCATGGGTTAAATGCAGAGGTCCAATTTCATTGTGGTTCATGTGTGCTGTGCCGTGACCTTGCAATGACAAGGGTTGTCACTTTCACTTTTTTCACTTTCATCATGGAAAATGATATTTAATCACTTCCCATTAGTACGTGTAGAAGGTGTATAGCATTGAAATGGTATGAAATTCAATAGACATTCAATGGTATTTATTTATGTTGACAATTAATCGTTGACAAGATACATTTTTTTGGGTGGAATTTTTGCAGCATCCAACCTGATGGCGTAAACGTTCCACTTGAGAAAATACCATCAGTTCATCCTGGAATCTTGTTCATAATCAACTCATATACAGAAATAAAAATACCAGCAGACTGGCAGGTTAAAGTGTTAAACCAGTAATATTATGCTGCAGCCTAAAGATAATGTTAAACTACATACTTATTTTTTATCTTACTTACAATGCATTAAACGTTATACATATAAATGTAAAATAAGTTTTTCCTCAAAGCAAAAGCATAGTAGCAGTTATTTTATTATTATTTGCTATTATTTTATAATACAAAAAGCTTTTTTTTGCTACATTTCTCTCTCATACATCAACTCACATTAAGGTAAATGAACCATTTATTTGTAAGATGGTGAAATAATTTTTTTTTTTTAAATATCCTTTTTATAGCAGTAGACCAAACCAATCACAGGTATTTGATACTATAAACGATAAAAGACTTTTCACCAAATCTCTCACGTTTCCCTACTATTTTTATTAAGTTACATATGACATATCTCATATTTGTTTACTGTTTTTAAGTGTCCGTTATGCAATATAGCTTGCAAAAAAAGTTTTTGCATGGCGAAAGTCACATATTTTAGATGAAATGATTCAAACTCCAAACAGTATGAACATCATTGAGTGATATAATGTGGTTTATCATTAAATTTGCATTCTAATAATGACTCGCAGGGAGATGGGCCTATGTGCCGCGACACACGGCTTCTGGATGCGGATTGTCGTTGTTTCTGTGCATGGGATTATGTTAAGCAGGAGGCAGATGTTCTGAATTTGCCTCCAGATCAGAGAGGTCCTCATGTATACATACAGTTAGTGTTGGAATAAGATCCTTCTCCTTTCAATGGACATAAATACGATGCAGCCTATTTGCACGGGATTAAAGTGCATTGTTAATCTGTGCAGGTAATCCCGTCCAGAAGACACAGGATCCAAACCCTTGGGGAGATGATGAAGGGGTTAGTGATCAAAGCATGAAACCCATTGTAATTACAAAATTAATGGAGGATGGAGACACTGCTATTCGATTATCCATTTATCACTGAAATCGGTGGAAATCAAGCGAGTGAATAAACTTCAAAAGAATTTGCTTTCCAAGAATCTCATCTTTTGTTCTAGCACCCACTTTAGGCTGCCTTCTTATACTCTCTCTCTCTCTCTTTCTTTCTCTCTCTCTTTCTCCTACTGCTCCCCCTCTCTCTCGCTCTCTCTCCCTCTCCTACTGTCTCTCTATCCTCTTCCTTTTCTTCCCTGTAAGCATGCTGAAGGCTTCACAGCAGCTAAAAAGAGACTTCCAGAAAATTGTGCTCATAATCTGAGAGCTGTTGTCTCCTCTTCACAAATCCAGTGCTAGCCAGCAACACTGTAGCTCATCTGCAAATGTTTTATTTCATTGGCTGAGAATATTCATGAATGAATGTAAAAATGTCAACATTTCTTAGCATGAAACTACTACTATATCTACTATATACTATATACTATATAATCTACTATATACTGACAGGAATGCTTGAGCTGAGTACATTTTAATTTTCATATTTCCAGAATATTTTTACTGGTGCAGGGATTTACAGGGACCAATCCTAATTATAACCAGGTTAGCAGCTGATCCCAGTTCAGAGTGCAGTACATGATATTTAATGTGAACAAACACAATAGGAAACTGTACACGGATCGAGGTATTACTGTTTGTTGTCTGACCTGATGAGACATTAATAAGACAGAAGAGCTAAAAGCAGTATTTACTTCCGCTCTCATGGAGCAGCTATCGTGGAATTTGAGGTCAGAGTTGAAGAGGTTATTCCAGTTTTCCAAGTGGGAAATCTGACCTCAGGTGCATTCCTGTTAAAGTATCCTCTGCACCATTAACTGCACCATAACATCAGAAGCTTGCATTGCCAAAATTGAATGAAAATCTCCCATAAAGTTCACAGTTTGCACATGAACATTAGACCAAGAAACTGAATTCATGAAGTTCATGGCCCCCCACTTCTGGTTTTTCATCTTGACATTGAAGTTTAGAGTTTACGGTGTAAACCAAACCAAACCAAAAAAATACATCAATCTCGCTGTGCTTTTACAGTGAAATTTTTCGGGCTGCAATTAACTATTTTTCTGTCGATTAATCTCTTGACTTTTGCCGATTGGTTGATTATTCTAAACGATATTTCTCCAAAGTTTCTCCAGAATTAAACCTTCAATTTCAGTTATTTCATTCTGGCGATTACACTTTATGTGACTGTCAAATGCAAGACAAAACCTAAAATCATTTTATAAGATACACAATTTAAAAGTGGCCTTTTCTGGGTAGACATCACTAATGGTGTCATTTCAGATAGTCCATCATTATCCAGAATAGATCCCTTTATGTTTTTTGTCTACTGCCATTGAAAGTTTGCAGAGAGTACAGATGACCTCTTTTGTTTTCTGGTCATCTCAAGCCACACTTTCTCAGCCTTGGGACTTTAAAAACTATAGGAATGAACCTCTTATAAATCTGAGTCTTCCTCTGCTGCAACCGCCATTATTTTATTTAACACTGCAGCAGCCACGGAGCCAACTAACGTCTGTTGCCAAGATGTCTGACGTCAGGCACGCAGTGATTATGCAGGGATACTGAAAAAAAACAGACCAATTTTAATAATCCAATGAACTGGTTTAGAAATCATAAAGGTAAATAACCGGTTACAAACACTGACATCATCCCATTTTAGTGACAGCGTCATCGATGACGTTTACTAACCAAGGCGAATTTCACATCTTTTTCTAGCAAAGGGTCATTTACTTTTACTTCATCCTCATGTTATCTTTTAATTCTGATTAAAAAGAAATGGTCTCCGTAGCATATACTACAAAACAATACGTAGGGTAAAGTGTGGAAGCTGCTCCTCCCTTTTCAATGAACTGTTCTTTTTGAAAAAGATGTTCATGAATAAAAGACGAGAAACAGGCGGACCAAAAAATAGATATGCGTATGCTAGTACTATATATATTATTCTAAATGCTAAGCTTATATAAGAGCCAGAAAGGCCATCGCTGGTGTAGTGCAGTCGAAGTTGCAATAAATCTTAGGGGCAAACTAAGCGACACAAACCCACAGGCCAAACATGCTCACTCTGCTGAGTGTTCCAACAGATGATAGGAGCGCAGAGATTGACTACTGTATCAGTCCCAGGACTATATTCTTGTCAGCGGCTGAGGAGCCAACTCCTGCCTTGCCTTATTTAGTCAGGCCTAAAAGAGAGACAGAAACAGAGAGAGAGAGAGAGAGAGAGAGAGAGAGAGAGCACAAGTGCAAAGCCCCTAGTCGTTTCCTCCCCATCTCTCTTTCTCATTCTCTCCCTCCGTTACCTCTCCCTCCCACTCCCTCTGCTCCCCCCCTCGGCCTCCAGCCTTCTCAGCCTCTCCTCCTTGCATTCCAAAAGTCCTCTTAGTACTTATCACTTCTCTGCATAACAGTCTTCAAAGGCATGGAGAGATATTTAATTCATACCTCTGCTCTGGGACATATTACTATTTCATTAGCGGCACGGATTGTGTAAGCCTCGTTATTGGAGCTTTCATTAAAATTCATATTCGCGGCCATCAGAATGATGCACATGGTAATGAGAGGCCTGAGCTGAGACAACGGCGCTGTGTGGAAACAGATCCTGTTTGAAGAGAGGACTGCGTAAGAAAAAAAAGTAGAAAAAAGGCCTTTATGTAACGATTCACACTGATTTAACATGACTGAGCCGCTGTTTAGTCACAGACATCCGCTCCTGCGAGCGAGAATACGGCGTCATGTTAAGATAAAGACAACGGAAGCAAGGTCAGAGTCAGTGTAACGTGCAGTACGCTGAACGATTCCAGATAATGAAAAGGCAAAAAAACAGGAGTTCTTCACCAGCCAAGCTTTAAAGCGTGTAAGCTTTGACACTCCCCATGTCCTAACATGAACCAGGGCTTAGTGACGAGTCGAGGACTTCTTCTCTTTATCCAAAAAACCGAACGTGATTAAAAAAAAGTTAAATATTTCAGGTTGATAGTGAAAAAGCACAGGAACAATCTTACCAATACTCTTTTTTTGTTTACTCTATAAGGCATGAATCAGTGTAAAGGAGGTTGTTAAGGGTTGCACACAGCTAAGAGAATTAGTGCAAGTAATAATTAAATAGGATTTGCTTGTGCATTGCCAACCATCCTCTCCTAGCTTTCATTCATCACCATCCTTTTAGTAATGACATGAACATTTTGGGTGAAGTATTCATTGATACCCTCTATCTCGGCATGTATGATCAGCTCGTGTGCTGAAGCAGCGTGAGAAGAAACAGAAGAGCAATGACATTGTAGTTATATTTTTCAAGAGAGGTGGGAAGCTACTCGGTATATTTTTAGAAAAGAAACTCTATCTTTTCTCGTGTGTGCTGAACGATAGAAGAGCTGAGCTGCTGATGCACGGACAGCTTTAAAAGGTAAAATACAGTACCGTGCAAAAATCTCGAGCCACCCCTCATGTATTCATATTTTGCTTCCAAAGCGAGACACTTTTTTAATGTATTGTTGAGAGATCTCCAAGCTTCCTGAAGGACAAGGTTTGGGCTCTCATTTTCAGTCCAGTACCATTTTCAGTCCCTTTGTCAGACCAGTTTCAGAGGCAGAGGCAGTGTGGAATCATCCTGACAGAGGATCAACAAAAGGCAGCCAAAGTCCAAAAAAGGAAATCTTTAGAAGGTCCCTCAAGAAGCCTGGAGAACTATTCCTGAAGATGACTTTAGGAAATGCTAATAACCTCGCCAAAGAGGGTTCAGCCTGTGTTGAAGAATAATGGTGGTAAATATTGAGTTTAAAGCTTGTGCAAATTTTACAAACTCTTTTTGTGTGAAAGTAAATGTATGTATGCACAGGTTGGAATAACTCGCTGCACCTATTGAGCGGTGGCCTGGTGGTTAGGGAGTTGGCTCCAAGATCAGAAGGTTGTGGGTTTGAATTTCAGACCAGTAGGTTGTCCTGAGGTACCCTTGAGCAAGGTACTGTCCCCAGCACTTCTCCCCGGGCACTTTTAATAGCTGCCCCCTGCTGCACACTGTGTATGGTTTAAGGCCAGAATCAAAAGAAAATGTGCTGTTTGGAAACCAGTGCCTTGAGTACAAGGGCTTAAATAGACTTGAAATGCAATTGTTTCTCTTGTTTCTACCACCTGTAGTTTATACATTCACACTGGCAGAATTATTATTTAAAGAAAAACAGAATAATCACAAAGTTACACACTTTTGTACCCTCCTATGTATCTTAGGTTGCTTGAACCCAGCATGAAACATTCGAAACATGAAACATTTTTTTTTTCCCCTAATATGCTGGAATGAGTTGGCATTACAAGCTGTGCCCATTAATAAAATTGTCAGTGCCATTTCTGGTAATGGTCAGGACACACGCTGCAAATTTTGGTGTCATGATAGTTCATGTCCCGTGGCAATTTATGGCTATGATGTCAAATATAACAGTACCTGCGGTGGCACTTACCAGTAACATATTGACATAATGAATGTTATATTAATATAATGTGTCATGGCATCATGTGCCATCTGTCATGTCATGTTTAGCTCACATGGTTGGGCAAATGTTACATACAAGTAATCAAGTAAAGGATAATGGAGTCTTTCTTGTGTCAACCACTTCTCATGAATTCCTACACAGAATCATCAGGGGTGTTAGGAGTTTCCTGTGCCGCTGCCCATGCCTTCATCACCGACACATCCTGTTGGCCCTGCATCGATCAGATGTTCAGCGGGAGCTGTGGCTGTGGGGCATTTGACGGCACTCATGCGAACAGACTATTCAGCACGGCCTCTCTCCACAATGCCCGCCTCCCTCTCTAACTCCCTCTCTTTCTCTCTCTCTCTCTCTCCCACTCTCACTCATGCCATGGCCATGGAAGAGAAAACAAAAGTGATATGACTCTCACAACTGGAATCAATGACTCAAGTCAGGTTACTTAGGTAAGGAGGTTGTAACATTGTAACCATGGTTACGCCTCACAACACAGCTTGCAGAATTTTCTTATTATTAGTGTTGCTGCTATCAGCCCAGTGTTTCTATTTATAGTCCTTCATTCACACAAACACTTCCATTAAAAGGCTAGAATCACGTCTTTGCAAAACCCTGTTAACATTTAATGGATAAGACACATAATAGGCTGGGTTTGCATGATGCCACCTTCATTAAGTTACCTAGGAGAGTATTAGAAAGCTGTAAATAAAAAAGAAATAATAAATGTGTCCAGAATAATGAACAGAATAATAGACTTTAAAATGATCCAAAAAGAAAAATAACTTAAAATGAATATCCAAAGCTTCAAAGTTTTAAGTATTTGAGGTCTAGACCTCAGGCAATCCAAAATTTCAAATTTTAAAATGCTTAAGGTCAGATCTCAAGGGATCCACATTTAAATCTTCATTTTATTTTTTTAAGATTTACTTAATACATAACTTTATTTCCTTATTACTTTATGTACATGATTTAAAAAAACAGCAACCTGAAGCAGATACTGTCATAAGCAGGTGTTTATGGGTTCCTCGTCAAACTACATAGGTTTTGTGGATTTTCTAAGCGTTCTATATGGAACACATTTCTGCCCATTTTAATGCACGATTACTGTTCATTTGCTGAACTGGACATGACGCCTGTGAAACATATAGGACATATTTTATTTTTTGCAATAAAGTTGTGGAAAAATAACAAGTTTGTTCCCTGTGGAAGATGTCTACTGATTTTCACTTTGATGTCCAGATTTCTATACTTGGCTGTATTTTAATCAAATAAATCTAGTAGTATTAATAATAGCAGTAATCTGGTAGTATTACATGCCTAAAGCACTTAACAATAACTCAATTATACAAGATTATGTCTCTTGTCACTTAGCTGTAGAAAAACAGATTAGATAGTTTAGGCATTTGATCGTTAATTAATGGTGTCTAGAACTTCAGGAACTCTTTCATCTCTAAACTTATTATACATTTTTAAAAATCTAGTCTTTTAGACTTGTGAAATTGTGTAAATTATTCTGTTTCTTTAACGTTGAAGGTCGTTTCGATCCAGGAGAATCTTGCTATTGCACAATTTTGTAATTTCCCTGCTTAAACACACCTAGAAACCTGATTTCCAGCTGCTGAGTTATATTGGGTGTGCATGGGCAAAGAAATTCCCAAACTAAATATAAATCTCCAAAGCCAGAACTGTTCATCCCTGATACATTCCCAGGAGTGCCAAAAAGTAAATGAACTGCTGCCTCAAATATCTTTTCATTGGATGGATGTTCAATGAAATTTTGAACCTACAGACCATAGAATTTTCCTTGTGGAGCAATAATAATGCTTTATAGGGAATATGTAGGTGGTGGTGTAGCAGTAGGGTTTGGTTTACCTAGAGGTGGCAATCTCCACTTTCGTCTTGGCAATGGCAGCTGCCCTGATTGCTCCTTCCACAGCACGATCCACCTTCTGCTTTGTCTTGGTGTTCTTGAGGGGTATGAGCTGTTTCTTGATGCCCCGGACGAGCACATTGTTCTTGTACTTGCCCTCCTCGCGTGTGCCATCGGGGAACATAGTGCAGCCGTAGCCGTGGCGCTTGTTGTTGGTCCATTCGCCCTCGTATTTCATGCCGTTGGAACGCTCGCTGACACCAAAACCGTTGCGCTTGTCGTTCTTCCACTCGCCCATGTAGGTCTCGGTAGTCGTGGCGTCCACGTTGTCTTCCATGGGTGTGTACTCGTCTGCCCCTTCACCCTCACCAAAGCTGATGGTGGAATTGGCGTCGCTGGAACTGATTCGGCTCATGGTGGCATCACTGCGGGCCGAACTGCGCTTGCTGGAGATGGAGGAGCGTGAGTCGGATTTGCGCAGCTGCTTCAGACTGCCGAACAACGAGCCCCGCCGGAACAGGCCCTTCTTCCGGGCTGGCCCGCCCAGCTCACTGTCACTGTGGAAGTTGAGCACAAAGCCTCCACGTGTTCCAGCCGGACTGTCGGCGAGCCGCTCATGCAGGACGGAGCCATTACTCTGCTCACTGCGCAGTGAGGCCAGAGAAGTGCGGAGTGGAGAGCGGATGACAGTGGCCATTCCGTATGGAACGCTCTGACGGACGCCATAGCCATGTCGCATGCCTCCCATCCACTGACCCTGATATGTACCTGGCAAGAATAGAGCAAACAGTTAGTGAAAACATCAATAACAGAATTATATGTTCTTACAATTACTTTATGTGGAAATAGTTACCATGTTGTCATGTTTTAACAAGAATGAAGAGTCACATACTGAGCCTTTAAAAGCTCATCGTCCCTTCCTTTGTTACTTTCTCTGAAGACCACTCATTACTTTGGGCTTGTTTTATGCACCAGAAATAATCATAATTCATTAGTGCCTCACCGCTTTCCAGTAGCTTTTTCAGTAGCCCTTTAAGAAATTCTAATGATTTCCTTCACAAATGGCTGCTGTGTTTGTGGTTGAGGTGACAACACTATGTTGTCATGTTGTAATGTTGTTTATGTTGCTTTGTACAACACTGAACTATTGTAATTTAAAAAGTAGGTAAAATCCAGTTTTCCATTATTTGAGCCTTTAAAAAAATCACTAAAATGCCCCCAATGAGAGAAATGCTACAGAAATGATCAGGTTTGTCCTTTTCTCACAGTTTAACAATTCAAAATTCAGTTATTCTTTAAATAATTGTGATAAGAACCTATTTGCATTTTCTACATTACAGTATAAAAATCGTTTTTCATTTGGTAGTACTAATGTAATTTATAAACTTTACCAGTGATTGAGCCTAAACATTAGTAACTGGTAATTTGGTAAAGCTCATAGTTAACTGACTTCTGTTAGTTCAATACTATGACAAAGCATTGTATGTTTATTTTTTAATCATACCCTAGACAAATGAATGGAACAGATCAGGAAAGTATAATAAGTGGCCTAGTGGTTAGTGGAAAGTGGCCTAGTGGTTAGGGCGTTGGCCACATGATCGGAGGATCGGGGTTCGAACCCCTTCCCAATAGGTTGCCCTGAGGTACCCTTGAGCAAGGTGCCGTCCCCGTCACTGCTCCTCCCTGCGATGGGCTGGCGACCTGTCCAGGGTGTCCCCCGTCCTCGCCCTGTGTGCGCTGGGTTGGACACCAGCGCGACCCCGTTTGGGACAAGCGGCAGTGGATGGATGGATGGACATAATATTGCTATTTCAAAACCTGGTTGTATTACCAATATGTATGTGGTTAATTATCATTTATTCATTGCACAAAAATTCATTGCACCTTCAAAATTTCATTGCACATTTATTCATTGCACCTTCAAAATTTTTCCTTTTTTCCAGGTCATGAGAGCATTTAAATCACTTGTACAGTTGCAGGGCAATGTATGTGCTAACATGCATGAATATAGCCGCTTCACATTGCTGTCTTATATGTCCAAGAATATTTCGAACTGCGCCATCTCATGCACGGCCGGGACAGTAATACCCCAATTACTACACACCATGTGTAACCCTAGCTGTGGAATGACGAGTGTGTGACAGAGTGGATGGCTGTCCCTCCTATATCCCGGCGGCCGGTGTGTCAGCCCTGACAGACTCCCCAGAACACCCGGACCTATTTTAAAACATGGAAGTAATCTGAGACGTTGTGAAAATTGTAGCTTATGCCAACCATAACTTTGATTTATTTACCCCATTTATCCATGCCGTTATTCATCTCTGCAGTTGTCAATCTCTCCTAATGAGAAAGGTGGAGGTTTTCAAAGAAAATAAACTGTAACTGTAAGTTATGACATTGTTGTTGAAGATTGCTTGTTAGATAATATGGCAAATAAAATAGTTTCGTACTGATACTAAAATAAAATTAAAAGTCCCGTATCTTAAATAATTCAAATATTGTCATATGCAAAGAATGTAAATCAAGTATAATTTTTTTCTACATCATTTAAAAACAGCAGCCATGTGTAGCATAGTGTGCAACTTTCATGAACAAAAAAAGATTGGAAATTCAGTTTGCCATGATATTGGCCCTTTAAAGTATACAGCACGTGCAACTGTTATTTTAAATCTCAAACAGAGATTCTGAAGGATTTAAAGGGGAAACATCTTTATATATATATATATATATATATATATATATATATATATATATCAACTTTTTAACTCTAAATGTTCTATTTTAAATGCTGGGTGCTACGTTTATACAAGCCCAGATTTCAGCCATTCTTTCCATAGATAGCCTACTCCTATCTTACTGCTTGGAACAGCTGAGCCTTTCCTTCCAGCGTACCTACTGCATGACTGTGAAATGAACTACAGTGGAGCACTACAGTCAGTGTAGTACCCTTTCCATGACTGTTTGGGGCCAAAAACACCCCACCGAACACGGGACCCTTTAATTAATACTATCATTTCTTGCATGCCAAATAAAAACAGCAAACAAGCAACCAACCAATCAAAACAGTGAAAATCAATACTTGTCTTTAGGTCTGTGCTGGTTAAAAGGGACTTTGATTTGAAGGCTCGCAGATGTTACTATTATTAGCTATGACCTCTATGAGTTACCAGTCCTGTGCAACGCCATATATCAATATAACACCCGGTCTAGTGTCAATCTACCTGTTATTATTAAATCCAAATGTAGTCTACATGTTGCAGCTTCTGGATGGCAACAAATAGACCTTCTAAAGGACCAATGGTCCAAAAAAAATGGACTTGATCTTGTAGACCATTGGTAATCACTCTAAAGCACCGATCCTCACACTGCATTTTCCATAGGTAAAGCCAGGGACACACATTGGATTCCAACAGTGCTGTTAAGGATTTAGAGAGGAGTTCGGATGCCTATATATTGCTTACTCAACCATCAAGATGTCAACAAAGCCATCAGAGCATTTTGATATCAAGAGAGCGTTGAAGAGAAGCTCAGCACCAGTGATTCCAACACATTGATGATGAAAGAAACCAAACGAAAGAGGAAGAAGCCAAATTCCTGACGATCAGTGAGCCTACATGTCTTCTCGTCATTTGTATGATATTTTGTAGCAATGCATTTCAAAAATAGCACTTATTTGGCAAATATAAAAATAATAACTGCTTTCTGCACCAAAACCTGAATCTAAAAACAATTCTGCAACAAGCATCTCACCCGCAGCCTCAAGTAACTGACTGAACTGAACCAATTTGAGGCATTACACATTATGGACGTCTGACATAAACCCCTCTAGCTCTGCACTTCCAACAGAATGCCTCGATCTACCAATGAGTGGTGAATTGTGTAGAACATAGCAGAAATCCTCCTTTTTGAGTCGAGGTGGAAAATCCAGGCACAGAATAAAGAACTCCAGTCCAGGATTTGCCTCTAACCGCCTGCTTTCTGCGACGCGCTCAAGCCTGCTGCAGGACTCACCACGCAGCCTGAGCGAAAACCTGGACTGGATTTCACAATTATGGACCCGAATTTTATCCCCGACACATCTGGCAGGTGAAAGTGGGAGTCGGCCCGAGGGGGCACCTGTGCAGCGGTACTCACCCCCATCGCCATACGTCTCCACCCCGTAGCCGTCCTGCAGCCCGTTACTCCACGTGCCCTCGTACCTGGCCGGGGTGTTGAGGCTCTGGCGGACGCCGTAGCGCCCCTTGAAGCCGTGCGTCCACTCGCCGCGGTACAGCCACCTGCCTTTGGACTCGACGCCCAGGCCGTGGCGCTTGCCCTGTGCCCAGTAGCCCTGGTACGTGTTGCCGCTGGGCCACGTGTAAACGCCGGCTACCTCGAAGCCGTTCGCCCACGAGCCCGAGTACTCGCCCTGGCCCTTGGGTCCCGTGCAGATGCCGTGGCCGTGGGCCTTGCCGTCCTCCCAGCCGCCGCAGTACGTGCCCCCATCGTCGAAGTCGAAACGTCCGCCCGTCATTCAGCCCGAAAAAACACACACACTCACACGAATGGACGGCTGGACGTCCGATCAGACACCGGGGGGAGAAAGAACACCTCCAGATGCGCAGCTGAGGGGCGGGCGGGGGGCATCTGGCTGTGGCTCTGCTCTTTCTCTCGATCCCTCTCTCTCTCTCTTCCTCTGTCTCCCTCCTGCTCGCCTTCCCAGCGAGGGAGAGAAGAGAGGAGCCCAAAGCCCGGAGAGACACACCGGGCTGCTTACGTCAGAGCACCCCCCCCCCCCCCCCCCTCCCGTTAAAGGCACTGGATGAAAGCTGTAATCATCTGGAACTGCAATATCTCTTTGGATGCATTATTTTTTATTTTGCTCCCCCCTCTAAAGTGAGCTGAGCAGCTTAAGCTGAGAGGAGGCATCACTGCAGTGAACTGACCTCATTCAGATCTCTTCCACAGGAATAAATTATCCGGCAGGATTACAACAGTTTGTCCCTCCTTGAATGCGGTGACCACTCTTCTTTGCACACTGGAAACAGGAGTCAAGACGATGAAGAGTGTGAGGAAGGACCACAGAAAAGGATCAACAAGGAAAAAGCAAGAAGGAGGAAAGGATTTAAGACTCGAGGAGAAACGGACTAAAAATATTCAGGATACAGACTGAGAGCAACCAAGAGACGAAAGAAGAAACACTGAAAGAAATCCAAAATTCAAAGGAAACATTCCCAAAGGAGGAAGAAACACTGCAAGAATTGAGAATCAAAAGGAAAAGTGGTGACTGAGGCTGAAAGGAATCAAGACTCAAAAGGTGAGAAGACAATGAGGAAATACTACTGAAATATCCCGAATGAAAATCTGAGTAGGAGGAGAGGAGTCAAGACTAATTAAACTTCTTTGGTCATAATGAAGGAGCAATGAGAAGAACCAAGACGTGGGGAAAAATACAATAAAGAAAGCAAATCTCTAAGGAAAATCTCCCAAATTGAGATTTGATAAACTTCTTTCCCGGGAAGAAACCCTGAAAGGAGCCAAGACTCAAAAAGAAAACTGACTAAAAGTGTGTGAAAGAAACTTTGAAGAACCAAGGCTCAAAAGAGGAGACTGAAAAAATGGATCTAGAAGAAACACTGAATAGAACCAAGACCCCAAAGAAGAACCTGCTTAAGGAGAAAAACACTGAAATGTGCCAGTGTTAAAATGAAGTGCTCCCAAAGAGAAGGAAGAAGAAACACTGAGAGGAACCAAGACTTTGTAGAGCATGATGAGAAACCAAGAAAAACTGAGTGTGATTTGAGGAACCAAGACTCCAAATTAAGTACTTCTGTGGACGTGAGGAAGGAACACTGAGAGAAACCGAGATCAAAAAGGGAAAAACGGTGAAAGAAAGCCAAACTCAAAGGAATAAACTCCCAAAAAGCAGGAAGGAGTCTTGGTTCCCCTTAGGATGTCCTCTCCTTGCTCTTTGGGAGCACTTCCTTTTTACAGTGGTACATTATTTTGAGTTCCTTCGAGCCTTGGCTCCTCTCAGTGTTCTCATCCTCCTGCTTTTTCGTAGCATTTCCTTTTAATCTGAGTGTTTTTTGTTTTTCCCTCTTAGGCAGAAAAGGATGGAAACATTGACTAAATGTCACAGAGAAAAACTGACCAAAAGTATATGCACTGACAGGAACCAAGACTCAAAGAGAGAGACTGACAAAAGGCGTTTGGGAGAACTTCTGAGAACATGAGGAAAAACACTGAGAAATTGTAAAATGGCAAGAGTGGAATCCAAGCCTTTATGGGCCAGTGCTGTATGGTGGCACAATGAGGGCCTACACAGTATTTCAAAGGGAACCCACAAGTTACATTATGCATAGCCTTATTGTTCGACATTATTATTCCTACCTGGGCTGAAAGTACCTCTTTCTAAACTGCATAAATCAATCATTCAGAAACAGAGTGGCTTGTTACCTACCATACCGTTTACAGCAGTGGTGGAAGCAACCAGACCTTTGAAGAGTTATTACATGAATATGATACATGAATTGTTTATGAACACATGGCAGGATGTCAGGCTTGATGATTTCACAGGCCAGCAGGACAGTATTTGCAGTGTAATATACAGTATTGAAACATTAATCGCCAAAAAAGCCTAGACAGCCTATCAGAATTTGGCAAAAAAAAAAATATATATCCATGTATCATCCACACTGATAATAAGTATTAGTTCTGTGAACCATGACCATAGAATCAACAACTGCAGACGAAGGTGTCTGTGATTATATAATGAGTAATGTATACAAAATGGAACTTCTTAAGTTGACACACACAGATCCAGCTGTCAACATCTGGATCTGTAACGTTTCTCATATGTTGGCATGCTGACCGGTAAAACTGTTGTCTTTAGTGAGCAATTGCTCAAACGAAGGCAGAGAGTTGTTGAAAGACAAATGAACTTGTGCTGTTCAAAAGGTGACAAAGAACGTCATAGTCTTCTCAGAATAGAAAGTGAGATCCATGAGGTGCGGGTCGCTCTGCAACACTAAAACAACCAAGCACTGACTGAAGCAGCACTGGCTCTATCGTGCTGCTCACTCCTCGGTTTGGTTTGGGGGTTGAAAGCTCTCGCTTTACATTTGGTCAGTCTTTAATATATATGAGTATATACAGTACTGGGCAAAGGTCCTAGGTGATTTCTTAGTTTTCAAAGGGTTTTGAAAGGGTCAGGCTCTTTTTCTATTGCTGAAGGAATTGCAAACAAATCTGCATTTGGTAAATAAAAAAAAAAAAAAATATATATATATATAGTACTGTGCAAAAGTTTTAGGCAGGTGTGAAAAAATGCTTTGAAAAATGGAAGTGTTAATCATTCATTTTCATCAATCAACAAACTGCAGTGAGTGAACAAAAGAGAATCTAAATCAAATCAATATTTGGTGTGACCACCCTTTGTCTTTAAAACAGCATCAGTTCTTCTAGGTACACTCTCACACAGTTTTTGAAGGAACTCGGCTGGTAGGTCGTTCCAAACATGACTGTGTTTCAACCTCCGTGTGACACTGATGATCATCAGCACCTGTTTGGTAAAACTGGTTGATCACACACCGACTATAATCCTACAAAATCCCTGACTTTGTGCAAGTGTGCCTAGAAGAACTGATGCTGGTTTGAAGGCAAAAGGTAGTAACACCAAATATTGACTTGATTTAGATTTTTCTTCTGTTCGCTCACTTTGCATTTTGTAAACTGATAAAAATAAACAATTGTTATTTTTATTTCTGAAAGAATTCTTTGTTTACAGCATTTTTTCCACACCTGCCTAAAACTTTTGCACCGTACTGTATATATATATGTATATATATATATATATATATATATATATATATATATATATATATATATATATATATATATATATATATATATATAGGTATTTATCCAAAAAAAAGTGTGAGGAATATCTCACAGAAAAACTGAAAAAATACATTTTACAATGAAAATCCCTTTTTGTTATCTTCCTTGAAATCCCTGACACGTTTTTTACATTAATGATGGCTTGAGAGCCTAGATGTGTTGCATAATTTTTCTATTAAGTTTTTGTATTGCTTATATATAATCGGTTTGTTTTATAAGGCCACCATTTTGCATGAGAGCATTGCATTGCAAAATATGTTGTTCTCTGAGGCAAAGAGCCCTGTGTAACTAAAGAGAGGTTTATAGAAACAAGACATTTATAACAGGTCAAATATTAAGTCTAAAATCTGACAGCCTTAGGCTAAATGCTGATTGATTGGCATTATTAAGTATAAAAAAAATCAAACAGCCTTGCATGCCTATTACATGTGTACAACAACACCACCTAGTGTTTATGGTGTGGATCAGAGACGAGGAAAGCTTTCTTTCTCTTTCTGATTAAAGAATGGATGAACATGGTTCTTATCCCATATTCCTCAACATCACCCCATCAAAATAATTTCAGAAGTGTGTATTATTTTACCTGAAAAATTATAAAAGCAACACAAACAAATAACAACTCCAGCTTAAATCAATAGATCACATCTGATATCAAATATGGGTTTCCATGGGTTACTTACTACAGGATTAAAAAAAAATCTAAATTCCATATTAAATGTCTCAGATAATGGATTCATGAAAGGATGGATAGATGGATGGACAGACGGGTGGATGGATGGATGGATGGAGTTATCATTTGATGGGAAAGGTGTAATGAGCCAATACCCTACAAAGCTGAATGCAACCTATTCCATTGGTTCCCTCTCAAATGTTTTGCATTCGCTCACAGCGGTTTTGCATGCTCTTGCTAAAGCTTTTGCGTTTTTTTGCAAAATTACAATTTTTCTGGGTAGCATAGTCCTATGCACATAGGCTAATACCCAAAGCAGAATTTGTTAAACATTTTTTTCATACTCATAAGTCTACTGTTAGAAACTCAGCATCAAAGTTTGATGACACAACAACTGTAAGGTAGTGACACATTTCAAGGTAATTCGGAGTTGCAGCTGTGGTATCACGGGAATCAGGAATCTTCTATTCAGCTGGTGATTTGTTCTTTTTTTGGCAAGGGGGAAGGTTCTTAGGGGACATGTCTCTGCTTTTACACCACCAAACCAATATTAAGACCCAGTATTGACAGCTAAACAAGGGATGCATTTTGGTCATTTCTTCAAACAAGGTGGCTGTATCCCAATATCCACATTGCCTACTTGCTCCAGTATAACAGGTAATGATAGAGGTAATGAAGGGCTTTAAATGTAAAGATTATTTTAAACTGAATGCAGTAGTGAACAGGGAGTCAGTGAAGATTATGGAGGACAGCAGTAATGTGTGCTGAACATTTAGTGTGGGTGAGAACTTTGAATTTTGGATATACTGATGAGATATATAGTTAATTTGGAGACTAATGAACAAATCCTTGCAATAATAGAGCGGTGAAGTAATAAATGCATGAAAAAGCATTTTTGCATCCTTTGTGCTAAAAGCAAGGCAGAGATGTGAAATATTATAGAGGTGAAAAAACACTGTCTTAGACACAGAGTGTATGTGGTCTACAAAGGTTAGTGTGGCAGCAAAGAACACCAAGGTTGCGTACAGTTGGTGATGGTTTAATAACAGTGCCGTTAAGGTTTTATAAAATGAGGTTATTGTTTTAGAACCATTTACTCTGAAATTAGTTTTGGCTGTATTAAGCTTCAGGAAGTTGGCATTCATCCAAAGCTTAAGGTCTTGAATGCAAGTAGAGAAGGACTGTGGGGGAACAGTAGTATGGGCTTGCAGCATCTATAGATTAAGGTGTCATCAGCATAGTAATGAAAATGGAGACCATGTTGGAGATGATTTGCCATAAGGGTAGTAGGTAAATGGTAAAGAGGAGTGGTCCTAGACCTGATCCATGTGGAATGCCACAAATAATAGAGGCCAAAGAGGATCTATGCTTTGAAATACAGAAGAACTGCTGTCTATCTGAGAGATATTAATGTATCCAAGAGAATGGAGAACAAGAGATACTAATGGCAGAGGGTCTGGAGAGAAGGAGCTCATGGCAGGCAGTCAAAAGCACAGCTACATTCAAGGAGCAGAAGTGTGTTAAGAGCTCCAGTATCAGCACATGAAAGGAGGCCATTAACTACCTTCAGAAGTGCTGAGTCAGTACTTAGAGATGGGCAAAAACCAGACTGAGAACTTTCATAAAGGTTATTAGTGGCAAGATGGGATTGTAGCTGGGAAACGACAACCTTTTTGAGAAGTTAAGAAAGAGTTACATAACTCTGCAGAACCGCTCAGTCCAGTAGCAGATGGCTGTGTAATCTTATTAAAGATAGAGAAGAGTGATCTAGGTCTGCATGTAGCTTTACAAATTCAATAGGACAGGTATGATGCTTGAGCAGCATTTTAGGCAGATTTGTATTTTTGGAAATTATCCAAAAAAAGGCTTGTGACTGATCTCTTAGACCAGTTTATTTGTAATGTCGCTCCAGATGCCGACCAGTTGCTTTCATTTTCTGGAGCAAAGGGCTGAACCAAGGAGAAGAGTGAGAGGAAGGCACAATTCTATGCTCCATGGGGACAAGAGTGTTTAGGACAGAAGAGACAGAAGATCTGCAAGTAGTGAGGATCTCAAGAGGGGCAGAAGGTTAAGACAAGGCAAATAAAAAAGATATTCAGATCAATGGAATTGAGGTTTCGGTGAGTTATTTTAGTTTGATCACAGTTGTGTATGATGACTGGTATGGAGAACTGAATTATATTGAGTTTGTGGTCAGAGATTCCAGACAGAGATCTTGAAACAGTTAAGTCCAGAAGCACATACTGGATCGAGGATATGGCCATAATCACAGGTGAGGAAATACATATGCTGCTTAATATTAAATTCACTAACAGTAGAAGAATCTTCTTCAACATGAATGTTGAAATCACCTATTAGTAATACAGCATAGCTGGAATCCAAGAGCAATGCAGTTAAATCAGTGAAAAAGGTAGCGAGAAGGTCAGTGGTTGGTAAAGGAGAACAGTAATCATGGCTTGAGGGCCAGTCATTGAGGGCCAGAGCAAGATATTCAAATGATAAAACTTTATGGAGAAGCATGGTCCCAGTTGCCTGTACAACAGCCAGGCCACCTCTCTTCCAGTCGTGCAAAGTTTGCGATGAAGTTGTGTCCAGATGGAGAGAGTAAATTGAGTCCTGTAAAGTCATCCTGAGGTTGGCAGGTTTCTGTAAGCAGCAACATGTCCAAGTTATTGTCCTCAATAGCGTCCATGAGCAGATCAAAAACACATCAGAGGCACCGATAATCTCGCAAAAGGATATTTAATGATCACTGGAGTGAGGATTCCTCTCACACTCTGCTGGGATTACAAGAGGAAGCCTGGAATACTAAGGATCATAGGTATCATAGGTTCCTGCCGACTATGAGCAGTGTTTTTGGGGCAGTGGTGGCCTAGTGGTTAGGGCGTTGGCCGCATGATCGGAGGATCGGGGGTTTGAACCCCTTCCCAATAGGTTGCCCTGAGGTACCCTTGAGCAAGGTGCCGTCCCTGTCACTGCTCCCCGGGCGCTTTCAATAGCTGCCCACGTGTGCATGGGTTAAATGCAGAGGTCCAATTTTGTTGTGGTTCACTGTCTGCTGTGCTGTGACCTCGCAATGACAAGGGCTTTCACTTTCACTTTTTTCTTATACACATCTCAGGGCCATGGCATCCCTTCCTGTCCTTCATTCCTTTTATCCAAAGTCTGCGCATCTAGGTCTCTGTCTGGTTCCTCACTCCCTCTTATCTATCTTCGTCCCTGCACACTCAGCGCTTATGCCATGTCTGGGACATTTTGACCTGCTTATTTCTCTTTGTCTCACTCTGAAAACGCATTAAATAGTTTGAAATAGCAATGAATATCACGTTTGTTAGTATGTTGTCTTCCAGAGACTCCGGCAGTTGCTGATCCAACATATTTTATTCAGTTAATGAGGAAAGGCTGATAAGAAGTACTCAGGATAATTGTTTTGAATAGAGGCTTAAAATGCATGAGAATGAGACATGGCTGCATGAAGCTCCCTATCTGCACCTTAAATCTGAAAATAATTAAGAGAAGCACTAGAGGGCGCCATCAAGCAGGTCCTTATTGACTGAGAATAAAAATGTTCATTTATACCATAAACCATGCAGGATTTTTATTGAACTGAGAAAGTACTGCATAGAAATATATATTTACAAACCTCCATGTTTCAGTAAAAAGGTTTTGTCCAATAGGATATGAACATTCTGGCCACTGAGTGCTGATTGGTTGGCGGGCCGAGCAGGTCATTGGCTGTTGTAAGGAACGTACTCAAGTCACTGACTTAAAGTCCTGATGCTGAATAGTGTTTTAATTAATGGTAAAATAGTGTTGAAATATTAAATGTTGTTCTGTTTTTAGACATTAATGACATTTGTAATTAAAATGCTTAAAATGATTATTAAGGGGGGAAAGCTCCAAAAGAAGCCATAGTTTTGGACTCTCGGAGGAGCGCCCTCTGGTGTCCGATCAGTGCGTTACACTGTGTGGGACTGTCTTAAGCACACTGGCTTTCTTGAGTTTGAAAGGTGGTTTTCCTATAATGTACCACAAGATGACAGTACAGTCTTTTACCTCACAGAGCACTGTGCCCTTTTTGGTGCAAACTGTCTGTAACCTTTATCCTTGACTGAGAATCATCAGAGCAGACCCGTCTGCGGTTTGGCTTTCCTGCGCCATGCCAAAGTTAAGTCACATGTACCAGTACACCAGTTACAAAATGTCCCTTTAGCCCTCAGGACATTAATGCACTATTATTACACTAAATGAACTCTTCTGTAGTCTTCTATAGACGGAGGTCCGGCTGAGTGGTGGGATGATGTCAGGGTGTGTTGTCTCCTCAAGCAGCTGTGTTTAAATGACTGACCAAAAGACGAGCCACTCCCAAACACAGCCCTGTCCTTTAAAGCCTCCCAGGATGGCATGTTGTGCCTAGCAGAGAGATTTAAGTCAAAACTAACCCACAGCAGATATAAACACTACTCAGCTTTCGCCATAGCTCAATCATGGAAACTCTGAAGGTTCTTCAGTCATCATAGTCAGAAAGTGTTGACTGCTAGGCTTACGTTACATTTTGCAGGTTCTTGTGCAGAGAGACTTTGGAAATTGGAAAACTGAATCCAATTGGACAGTGAGGTCATTATAATCAAAGATTAAGTGAAATCTTGAGAATGCAATTCATTTTGCACCAGAGAGATGGTTAATATAGTTAACAGGTAATCAACATTGTATTGCTGTTTCTTTCTTTTGTTGCTGAAGAAGAAATGTACACATAATCAGGCAAATCATTCCAGCACAAGTAGCACACAAATGTACAGAAACACATCTGTAATTGTGCAACATAAAGGAGAGAATTAACAGGTGCAAGTGGAAGCGCCTATTTTTCATTGTGAAACACATCACAGCAAATTGCTTTTCACACATACACATTTGCAGGAGGGGGCAGACATATCCAGCCTCCAAGGAGCAGTGACAGGGACGGTACCTTGCTTAAGGGCACCTCAGGGCAACCTACTGATCTGGGATTCGAACCCATGACCTTCCCTCCTGTGGCCTAGTCCCTAGCCATTAGGCCACCACTGTAATTCTGAAATCTAAAAATGTAAACGTATTGGGATCCCTTTATCTGGACATCATGTTTTAAGGCACTTTGCAGGCTGCCACAGTAAAACATTTCTTGATTCAACCTACTAAAAATATAAAATAGTTAGGGAGTTACTCCATATCGGAAGATTGTGGGTTTGATTCCCTCACCAGTAGGTTGCCCTGAGGTGCCCTTGAGCAAGGTACCATCCCCGTCACTGCTCCCAGGGCGCTTTCAATAGCTGCCCCCTGCTGCACGTGTGTGTATGGGTAAAACGCAGAGGTTGAATTTCGTTGTGTTGTGCTGTGCTGAGTTTCACAATGACAAGAGTTGTCACTTTCACTTTCTTTCAAAAAATCAGTGGCTGGGAATCCAAGAGAGCAGCATTGGTCCACATCTCAAAGGATGGGTAGGATGACCCTCTTGCCCCATTACTGCTAGCGAAACACATACTAGCCTTCACTCCATCAACCTCATAGTTACATAGTTACATAGTTACATAATAAATGCAGTCTCTGCTTAAATGTGCAGGACTGGGTACTAGAGAACCAGGATCAGGAACACAAGTGTTCTCAAGACCAAACCTAAAGTGGTCTGCAATCAATTTCACTCTAAGCTGAAAAATGAGGGAGAGTTCAATGTGTCAGCAGTTGGCTGGTGGTTTTTGTGAGTCTGCTTTTGGCTCAGGGCTGGAATGATTTCATGGGGGTTAATAACAAGGTTAAATGTTGCCAGAATGTTAGATTGCAATCATGTCCTGCAGACTTATGTGATTCCTAGATAGACCTTTTGGGCGCTTATGGAGGACACATTGTTCAAAATGGGGCAAAGAAGGTGGCTTTGCACCAATCATGTTTGGTGACAGGGGTTTGCATTATTACAGTGAACAAAAGTGGGGATTAATCACATGTCGTGTGGTTTTTGCTATTAAATGATGTCATGCAGCGTCAGAAACCATATAAGTGAAAGTGACAACCCTTGTCATTACGAGGTCACAGCACAGTGAACCACAACGAAATTGGACCTCTGCATTTAACCCATGCAAACACCGTGCAGCAGTGGGCAGCAATGAAAGTGATTTAGAAATGTCGTTTGTGTGATGTTAATTGATAAACTCTATGCATCTATTACTTGTTAGTGACATTGTTGGTGTTGACATTTATCAGAGATGTCTGGATTGATTGAATACATTTGAGGCAATGGAGAAATCTAGCAGCCAAAACTGGTATTCTCTATTATAGAGAGAGTGTGATTATTTTGTTTGATTGTTTTGTTTGGCTGTACTGTGGCTCCTTTTTTAAACATTTTTTTCTTGGGTTTTCTGAATTTTTATGCCCAGAACACTTCTGCTTCCTGGAGTTAAATAAAATCCACATGTACTTGCATCGTGACTAAGTCACTTTTGCACTAAATTAGCAAGTACTCTTCAACGGTAACTGACTCTTCTCCCCCTCGGCTCTTTTCATAAACCTTTCTATCTAGTGGTTAGGGACTAGACCCCCCATTCGGAAGGTCATAGGTTCAAATCCCAGACCAGTTGGTTGCCCTCTGTCATGGAGGGATAAAAAGGGGAAGGAGGCGCAAGTGCTAGGCAGTGATCACGTAATTTTAATATACAACAAACCAGTAAGGAAGCAAACAACACAGTATTATGGACGTAGAACAGACAAGCCTGGGTCGGTCTTGATCTCCTTAAGTACCCAGCTGGCCAGGTGTGAGGGATTGGGCTGTGATTAATGGGCGCTGTGGAAAATGTGGTTAGAAGTCTGGTGACCGGGACCGTGGCCATTACCGGGACATGGTGGAGGCCGTGACATCCTCAGGTACCCTTGAGGAAGGTACTGTCCCCTTCACTGCTCCTCAGGTGCTTTTAATAGTTTGCCGCATCTGTGTGTGGGTAAAATGCAGTGGTTGCATTTTGTTGTGGTTCACTGTGTGCTGTGCTGTGTTTCACAAAGACAAATAGTCACTTTCACTATGATAGATTTGCTTAAATTCTCTTTTCAACAGGCCATTTACTTCTACTGAATCAAGGTACTTTTTAAGTGAACTTGTAAGTCGTTATGACCAAAAAAAAGAAAGAGGAAAAAGAGAATGTACTTTTCTTATTAGGTAATGGAACTGGCGAATGGAAATTGGGTGATGTGTCTTCCTCCTTAGCAGTTCCTCATTTGGCCTTGTGGTATATGCCGTATAATTTATAAGGTTTTCAGGTATGGTGGTGAGTGAACTGTTAACTGCCTCTCTCTTATATCAGCTGGAACAAACACGGTGTGATTACATCATCACTGAAGTTAGAAACAGATTTCAGCCAGTACAGCTTGAGCTCTGGCATTATGTCATATTATTGTTCAGGCCAAATGCTTCTGCAGCCAGAAAGGACTAATTTCCATCGTCTCTCTGCTCCTCGACCCAACTAACCACACAGATTTAGTTATAATGCGTCAATTCACATTTATCAGTTGTGTGATCAACTGTGGAGCTTATTTGTCTATTTTGTACTACTTTGTTGTATTTAATTTGTCTCTGCATTTGTATTGCATTGTGCAGTTCATAGTAATTCTGTTTTTACCTGCTCTGGAAGAAGGGATGGATATTTGCAGATCCAAATCTGCTGCATTTGGATGGTATGGTTGATTATCAGTTATTTCAGTAATTTCGCTGTGCTAAAAGGCTCAAGCTCAAGTTTATACTAAAAAACCAAAGTGCAGATGCTATTGTTTATCCCCCTGTAATTATTGGTTGGGGTCGCTAGAATTGAGATAGAACTGAATCTGAAAAGTAAAAAATTGGAGAAAGTCTTTCAGAGGGATGCAGCACTCATGAAATTGCTATGGTATTGGGGTGTGATCGCAGTACCATCAAATGGTTTAATGTCAACAGGGACAAAAATATGTTGACAAAAAAGATGCAAATTAACAAAGCAGAAGCTACCAGGAACCCATGATCCTCCAGGACATCATATTCCAGAAGTGAACCTACCTGGAGTGTCCAGAAGTACAAGGTGTTCAGTGCTCAGAGACATGACCAATGCAGGGAGGCTGAAACCCCGCCACCACTGAACAAGACAGATAAATTGAAATGTCAAGACAGATTTTTAAATGTTTTATGGACTGATGAGATGAGAGTGATTCTTGATGGACCAGATGGATGGGCCCGTGGCTGGATCACTATCAGGCACAGAGCTCCACTTCCGCCTGCAAGGTGGAGATGGGGTACTGATATGGGCTGATATTATTAAGGCTAGCTGGACTTTTTTTTTTTTCCAAGTTGAAGATGGACTAGAAATCAACCCCCAAACCTATTGCCAGCTTTTTGAAGACACTTTCTTCAAACAGTGGTTCAGGAAAAAGTCTGCATCTCTCAAGAAGACCATGATTTTTCTGCAGGACAATGCTCCATTGCATGCATGGAAGTTCTCCACTGCATGTCTCGCCAGTAAAGGCCTTCAAGACGAAAGAATAATGACATGCCCCCTTCCTCACCTGACCTAAACCCTGTTGAGAACTTGTGGACCTTCTTAAACAGGAGATTTATGGGGAAATCAAACAGTCCACCTCTCTGAACAGTGTCTGGGATGCTGTATTTGCTGCTGCACCAAAAGATGATCAACAACAGATCAAGAAACTGATGGTTACGAGGTTCATGATTCTTATTGAAAAGAAGGTTGGCTAAATTTATCACTAATTTTTTTTTATGTCAGAAATGTTTATAAAAAAATAATAATGATTATTATTTGTTGATTATTCTCAATAATCAATTACTCAATAATTAAAACTACGTTTTCAATTACTTATATAATAAGTAATAGTGTGCATAATTTTGCACACTAATAATTTCCCAATAACTGTTCACACATATGTATCCCCTGAGAATGTTTACACCCACATCTCCTTTGTAAAACATTCAGGTTTCGGGTTATTAACATTTTGGATTGACTGATAGCACTGGATTTGTTCCATAATAAAATTCTTCAAAATTTACCTAATGTCAGTGCAAAAAGTTAATATTCCAACTCCCCTCAACACCTGTGCTGTGGTTAGACATATAACTAACTGCTAATTAAGTCAAATATTGAATCATATTAAGCAATATATGAATATGAGTATGAATGCACTAGTGTAAACCCTCCAAAACAGCTCTGATTCATTGAAACATACACTCCACAAAACCTGTGAAGGTGTGCTGTGGTGTCTGGTACCAAGGTGTTAACACTCGATCCTGGAATTAACATACATTCATGCATATGTATATAAATACAAATATCAAGTTAGCCTTATGAGTCATTTAAAGTACCAGCATCTACATGAACATAGGAATGTATGTAATACCTCTCTGCACTGCCTGATGTTGAAGTGAAATGCTATATATGGTAATGTGAGCACTTGGGATACATATCTGGCATACATATGATTTAAAAAAGGCAATGGAATGCATTGCATAGACTTTTGCCTCTGCTTTGATGGACATTTTTGTGCTCATAATGTGTAATCTACAGTACACACACGTGCAAACACACACACACAAACACACACTCACACGCATGCTCAAAACAGTCCTGCTCCCCATGAATATGCATTCCAACTGAGCCATACTTTTGAAGTGATGTAGTTTTTTAGAGTTTAAGGAATTTCCTCAGAATGGCAGCTGGAGCATGACGGAAATAGCAACCCAACTGCAATTTCTCTTTTTTTAAACCTATGACATCAGAAAAAAGAAAGGTTTCTATAAATTTACTCTTGAAGGTTTCAGGGTGAAGTCAGTTCATCCTCGTTTTTTGTTGGAACTGTAACTTCAGCCAAAAGTGATGAAAGACATTACAGCAGGAGAGGACCTTTTCTTGCCCTCATCTAAACTTGCAGAGAACACATGCAACAAATGTTTAAAAATGCATTAATGTCTATTTATATTTGTGTGCCTTACACTATATATACATAAGATTTTAGAGTCATATAAGGTCACTTTCCCAGACCCAGATTAAGTCTAGACTATAAAGAATTTTTAGTGGTAATCCAACATTGACACAGCAATTTAGTCTAAGACTAGAATTATGTAATCCATGTCTGGGAAATAGTTCTTTAGTGTATATATATTACAGTACATTAGCTTAGTAGAAGCAATAATATTTATAAACTCAAAATTTGTGTCACAGAGTATGTTTCTAGCATTTCTGTGCCATTGGGAAAATTAGCTTTATGTTGGCCAGAGAGCTAGCTGGTTAGTGTTTGTTGGGTATTGCTTGGTTTTCTTCTGCAGAGTTAACAGGTCTCAGTCCTACTCTCTTGATATAACCTATGTATAAAAATTTAAAGCAAGTGTAAAATATAACTTCTGACAGATTATCTACAGTGAGATTTAATGACCATTTCTGGAATGTGATCAATTTTGCACATTCAATCTTGACGCTAAACTGCATCCAGCGACACGGCTGCACCTTCTTTCCGTCCCAACCACATAGAAATTTTTACTGGTGGACCATGATATTTTACAGTTTACAGTATGAAGTCATACACTGACCCACATCACACACTGTAATTCAGATCTATTTAAAGGGCCCGCATTTGGACTGTCCCAAATGAGGCCGGTTCCTTGGTCAACCAGTTGGAGTGCAGCCGTCCAGCACCGCCTTTACGACGAGTACTACAAATAATATTATCTTGGCCATCTTAAAAAGCTATACAGTGATTGTGGCACAACACATGACCTCTAAACGTACTGAGACAAAAGTGTGAAATGCCATACAGTTTAAATGCAAGTATAAAATGACATATTTAAGCATATACTTAAGAGACAAGGTACTTGGCCAAAATAATGAAAACTACAGCAGGATGAAGAAGCTTTTCATACCGACCCCCATCCTTTGGAATAAGCTACAGGTTAATATTTGGGACATCCATCCATTTTCTGCTGCTTGTCCCAAACTGGGTCGCGGGGGAGTGCTGGAGTCCAACCCAGCGCACACAGGGCGAAGGACGGGGGACACACCCTGGACAGGTCACCAGCCCATCGCAGGGAGGAGCGAGACAGGGACGGCACCTTGCTCAAGGGTACCTCAGGGCAACCTATTGGAAAGGGGTTCGAACCCCCGATCCTCCGATCCTCTTGCCAACGCTCCAATCACTTGGCTACCACTGCCCCTGTTTAGGACATTAGATTTGTTTTTATGGACTCATTTATCTGCTCAACATTTTGCCCATTTATCTAAACAACAGTTTGTCTTTCTGTGAAACAAGTCAGTGACCAGTTATCGTCAGGCTGTCTTGCCCACCTATCCTTCAGCCCAGTTTTACCACCATGGATCACCAGCTTGTGCTGTGCACCCATAACCCAAGCTACTGCTTCTCACACAAACTCTAAAAGAAATTGCTCCACTGATTATGGGCTCTAAGTGACCTAATTCATGTTCACTATAGACTCTGCTAGACTGTCATAAATGGTTAGTGATCTCCATAATGACATTATTTTATTTTCACTTGCATACTCACTTCAGGATATTGCTCCCCTTTTGAATCTTGGTTCCTCCCAAGATCTCATTCCTCTCTTTCACACTGGGTTTTTCCTTGCCTCTGTGACTCTCACTCAGCTCAGACCCAGAGTTTGGAAAGCTGCTTTTCAAAAACAAAAGGTGCAATAAAGATAAACTTGACTTGACATCCCAGCTCATTTCAACAATTTTAAAAATGCTGGTCATCAACATTAAGCCATCTAGTGTGTGTTAAATACTTCATGCAGACATTGGACATCGTTGGATGGATATCTGGTAAAACCCTGCGACCTGATGAGATCAGTCTCTTCTGGGAAATGGAAAAGTTGCCCTTGGACGATTTTGCTACAGGCCGCATCCATCACTTGTCATACTTCATATGGCAGGGGTGACCAGGTCCAGTCTCAGATGAATGCAAGAGCAGGACAAGTTAGTGTTTCCCTTTCCCTAACAAACTGCTTTCAAAAGCTTTGATACTAAGCTAGTGATTTAGAACTGTTGGAACAGGAAAACAGAAAGTAAAAGGGTCTTCAGTTATCACAGTGGTAAGACAAAGACTAGCGATAGATTCAGAGACCATGTATTTGTTTTATCTCAGTCATGACTGTTCCCAGACTTGTTTGTGTGTGTGCTTGTCTAGGCTGGGCAGAGTGAAATGAATGAACATGTAGAAGTGGAGCTTTCTGTCTGCTGCAGTCTGATGAAATTAAAGAAAATATATGCTGCCGTTATTGTTGGGTGTGCTTTAGAGAGTTTAAGCACATTTAGAAAAAAGTTCAGATCACATTAGTAAGATTAAAATGCAGGTTGAGCTGAGTTCAGGTGTGACTAGGCTAAGGTCAGGACTTCAGATTTTTGCCTCCACAACCTAAAGAATGGGTATAGTTAACTTTTTCCCAAGCACCAGACCTTCTTGAGACCACAAAGTGAAAGTGAAGAAGATTCTAAATTGAGGACAGATTACCATCATGGTTGAATAAATGAATGAATGCTGAAATGTTCTAGCTACAAAGAGAAACATTGAAAGTGCTTTTTGATGTCCTGTATCATACCAACAGTCTAACTGCCCATTTTGACCAAAATGTGAAAATTAGAATAGGTAGTCTGATAACGGAACACAAATTTACATTCAGTCCATCCCTAAAGTTTAACCTTCATTTTAAATTCTACATCTTTAAAATTCTCAGAATAATCACGCAAACTTGTTGTCCACAAGTGATTTTCATTTTTGCTAACATTCTGTAAAGCTTGTTCAACCTGGCAATATCTGGAGCAACAATTATTATTAACAATTATTCTCATGGTTCATTTTCAAAGGTATCTTACTTATTACATTTGGGATACATTTCACACCAGGGCCACTGAGTTTGTGGGGATTTTCCAGGAAATAAATCTGACACATGAACCCCACCTCTTCACTCTGCTGTTAGACCACAGCTGAGCTCCTCTGAGTTCTCGACCTCGCCAGAGCCTTCAGGTTCCCAAGCCTCAAGCTGGTGGAATACTGCCACATTAACCATAATGACACATGCTATACTTAGGATTTTTAGCAGGATTATGAATTCCCACACATAGTTTTATGATTGTGTGGGCCCAGCTCATCATCGGTGGGTGTAATGAATTATGAGGTGGCCGGTATAAATCACACTGAGGATCCTAGGCATCAAATCGAGCACTTTTGCTCTGTGTAAAATGATCTGCTACAGCACTGGCCAGAGGTAAAATGATGGAGTCAAATATACAAAAAAAAAAAATAGATTTTTTAAAAAATGAGTTAGAGACACTGACATGCCAAGATATATATATATACAGTACTGTGCAAAAGTTTTAGGCAGGTGTGGAAAGAATGCTGTACACAAAGAATGCTTTCAGAAATATAAATAATGATTGTTTATTTTTATCAATTTGCAAAATGCGAACAAAAGAAAAATCTAAATCAAATCAGATATTTGGTGTTACTACCTTTTTCCTTCAAACCAGCATCAGTTCTTCTGCCCCCCACAGAGCCCTGATCTCAACATCATCCAGTGTGTCTGGATTACATGAAGAGACAGAAGAATGTGAGGAAGCCTACATCCACAGATCTGTGGTTAGTTCTCCAAGATGTTTGGAATGACCTACCGGCCGAGTTCCTTCAAAAACCGTGTGAAAGTGTACCTAGAAGAACTGATGCTGTTTTGAAGGCAAAGGGTGGTCACACCAATCTGATTTGGTGTTGATCTGATGATCTAAATTGATCTGATTTAGATTCTCTTTTGTTCATTCACTGCATTTTGTTGATTGATGAAAATAAATGATGAACATTTCCATTTCTGAAAGTGTCCTTTGTTTACAGCGTTTTTTCCACACCTGCCTAAAACCTTTTGCACAGTACTGTATATATATATATATATACATTTGGGTGTTCTGACTGTGGGCCAGTGTTCTTCTGGTATCAATGTGCACTAAGATGAAAAAAAAGAACAACCATGTGTATCTGGTGTGTAATCACTAGATGACTCTATAACTGATATAGTTAACACTGTAATCTAACACTGGTATTAAGTATCTTAAGAGTCATTTCCATTCATGCTCCTCTGTTAGTCTGTTGCCTGTGCTTTTCAATGATATTTATTTTTTGGTAAATGCTATGTGACTGTAAACTAAAATCTATGAAAAAGTATATCTGAAAACGTACTGGAAAATGAAATTCTATGCACACATATTTATTTGTATGATTTAACTTTGTACCCTGCACTCTGTCAATGCTGCTTTATACAATATTAGTTATAAGACTGTTCTGCACAAATGCTGGACTCACTGTAACTGCTGTTGACCTGACATCCTCCACTCATATTCATATTCCTACTGTCCTTGTTTTTCTAAGAATAAAGATTATTTGACTTGAAATTCTTTAGGGTTTCACGCATGCAAAAGCAGAACCTCCAAAATCCAAACCTGTTCTGTGAACATACTGATATGAGAACAAGTTATGTTTTACTTATACCCCATATTTATTTAAGGTCAGTTCAGCTTTTCTGTATGTTGTTAAATATAAAACTTAAGAAGTGAGTTCTGGGACAACATTCATAAATCATAAAAAGCAGAAATTTGCATGAATGCATGAATTATTTTTTGCTTGATTTTTCTCTTTGAAATCCATAATGTCAGCTTTAAGGAATTTGGCGCAAAATATTTCTTTGTTCACCTGTCAACAGGAGGAAGGGGTGGCTTGGCCCAGTGTAATCAGGGGTGTAACAAAAGCTGATACAAGGACATTCTAGAAAAAATAACTGCACCACTCAAATCACTGGCTGGACAGCACTGCGCTGACATTTCTAAAGCAATCAATCAGTGTTGATGAAATTGCCTGGAAGGACTTCATGAGTGTTTATCAATCATTAGAACTTTAAGATGACATTGCAAAAGCTACACTCATTTATTTCACTATTATTACAGTATATTGAATCACAAATTCTAATTTAATTTCAGCTTTCATAAATGCCAACAGCAACAACCACATTGCCCTTAAATGGTACTAAAGAGAGGTGAGCAAGGGGTGATGTCATGTTTTTGGTTAATTTGAAGGTCAGGGCTCATGGTGGTCCAGGAAACTCAGTGAAAGATTCGTCAGAGGCCCGGAGGTCTTTGATCAGCCTGTTTTTTCAATTGCAGGAAATCCCAGGAAAACGTTGCTAATGGCCTAGATATCAAACACTCTACTCTAAGGTGCCTTCAAAACATACAGTTAGTGATACGTAGTGTACAGGCCATTTAATATTGTTGTCTGTTTTCAATGTGTAATGGTGATGTTACACTCAAACTTGCAAAATGGTTTTAAATTTATTAGGCATCACACCTGCAGGCCCTTTGTGCAACCAACATAGCTCTAAGCTGTTGAAGCTCAGTGGACAAGTGGACTCCACAAGGCTTCTGAAGGTGTTCCATAGGCTCTGCATAAAAAGGTGAGCAGGAGAGCCTTCAAATCCTGTAAATTGTAAAGTGGGGCCTCTGTGGATTGTGTTAGTTTTCCCAGGACATTCCACAAATGCCTGATCAGAACCATTGATTCATGGTCCAGTTCTGATACTCTTGGGCTCATTTTAGAGGTTTTTCCATGGTCAGAATAAAACATAAATACGAAAAAAAGGTCTCTGGTCAAATTATGCTTTTTGGATTTTGTGAAAATGTACCCAAGTATGTTCTACACAGAACAGCTTTCTGCACAAACACATGATTAGCCTTCCTTTGCAGAACATTTGCATGCTGGAATATAAACAGAACATCAACCATATATGGTCCATGCAAAAGTTTTGGGACAATACATTAAACGCGGGCATTGGCCGCGTGATTGGAGGATCGGGGGTTCGAACCCCTTCCCAATAAGTTGCCCAGAGGTACCCTTGAGCAAGGTGCCGTCCCCATCACGCTCCTCCCTGCGATGGGCTGGCGACCTGTCCAGGGTGTGTCCCCTGTCCTTCACCCTGTGTGAGCTGGGATGGACTCCAGTACCCCCTGGCAACCCCGCTTGGGACAAGAAAATGACTGACTGACTGAGCATAAAAATAGAAACAGTACTGTTAAGTGAAGAAAATGCCATATTATTGTGGGTGAAGTGGTTTTTTTTCACATGTACGGGGGTCTGTAAACACTTTTTACATCCTTTTTCACAGATGACAGTGTGTCAGACAGTGCTACATACCATGAAAGCACATTGGCTGGAGATTACTCACCACTGTTTTGAAGCAAGTGTGATGATTAGGTGTGCAAGCTGCACAATGCTTATTAATGGGTATAACCTTCACAACTTTTAAGCCACATTAGCCTTATAGCCTCAAAGCAACTAACAAATGCAAATTTAAGACACCAAACATGTCTTGGCTAATTGTCTCCTGATACATCTTTGGGTCTCATTCTTGACAGGTTACTGGAAATGAATGTACTGTTTTGCAAAACATCCACTAAATCTAGATTCATGGAATGTTTAATTTATGTAGTAATAAAGAATTAAGTCAACATTAGGGAATTAAATTAGGCCTCACAGCATTACAAGTTAGCTTAGTCCAAAACAACACCATGCCGGACCTTTGCCACATTTGCATCAATGTGAATACGTACAGTATTTTTCACAGATTGTTGTGTTTGTGTCATGGTCTCTCTGAGTCATGTTGGCTGCTGTACAGCAGGATCTCACAACACACACCAAGCCAAAACCTGAAAAAAAAAACTTTCTCATAGTCATCTCCTCTGGTGGCCAGCCAGCTCTGTGGTCTGGTCTGCCAAAGCCTGAAAGCCCTGAGCCAAGAGATCAGGATGAAAAATGGACCCTGTGGCTATATACAAATCCAAAGAGGCCAAGTGAGTGCTGTACTATACATATATTGTTGATCAAATCCTTTAAAGCAGTGGCTTGGCCTGAAAATTAATTTACACAACTTTAAGCATAGTCAATCAAGACATATTGGTGTCTATAGATTTGTGTTGAAGCTATGAGGCTAGTGTAGCTTACAGGTCATGGAAATCAGCTTTGTGCAAACAGCACATCTAAATCATCACACATCACCAACTAAGCAGCAAAGTTCCAAACAGCAGCCATCTTAAAGACTCAATTATATCTATTCTTTAGTCCCTTTTTCAGACATGCCACAGTGTCATACAGTGTCATAGCAAGTCTGAATCTATATTAATTCTCATTAATTTGCTCACTTGTCCTAGGTAGGGTCGCGAGGGTGCTGGAGCCTATCCCAGCTTTCACAGGACAAAAGGCAAGGACACATCCTGGACTGATCATCAGCACATCGCAGAGCAGACACACAGACACTCACACCTACAGCAAATTTAGCATCTCCAGTACACCTGACTTGCATGTGTGGACGGTGGGAGGAAACCCGGTGGAAACCCACGCAGACACAAGGATAACATTCAAACTCTACACAGAAAGGACTCAGACCGCCCTGTCTGGGAATCAAATCCAGGACCTTCTTGCTACCACCCCACGTGGGAATCCTCACTGTGAGGCAACAGCGCTACCTATTGCACCACCATGCAACCCCATGAGATTAATTATCACCTCCCAATGGTTTGAGACAAAAAAATCCAAGGTGGCATAAAAATTCTAATCAACGCATTTTGAGCACCAAACACTAAAAAAACCCCACTAAAAGCTGAAAACATTTTTTGTAATTTTACATTTAGACATTTATACATTTTGTTAAGAACACTTATAAATGTAACTGAATCAAGAATATTGTAATATTGCCATTTCTATTTTTCATAGCTGAATTATAATACAGGCACATATAACTGTAATATACATAAGCAGCCCATCTGTGTGACTCAAGCAAGACAAGTCAAGTGAGCTGTTTATGACCTCTTAATACTATCACTGATTTATTAAGTGTGTTTCTGTTGGCTGCAGAAAGCTCAGAGTGAAACATGAGATCGGAAAGTACACTAGCTTAAGCTTTGTGTGTGTCTGCGGCTGTGTGTGCATGCGCAGGTGTGTTTATGTGTGCTGATGTGCATGTGTGCCAAACATCTGCTCTTGCTCTGAGCATCTGCTCTACAAGTTAACTGCCGTTGATGTTTTGTGGACATATCACCTTTTTTAGGAGATTCACAAGTGATGTTTTTTTTCTGTGATCATACTAATTCAATTCAAATTTCAACCTTTTCAGTATCTGTGGCATAGTGAGCAACCATGGACAATGCTTTAAATGCACTGTCCTGTTTTTTGAAAAATAATTAAAAGTACATTTAAACACACTCATAACTGAAATCTGGGAGCAGTTCCTTCAGGATGTGTCTGTTGGTTCCAGTTTAATTAATTGTTTTTGTGTTTTGGGAAATGTTTTTTCTTGTTTGGATATTTAAAAAAAACTTTTTAGTCACTTTTTTTGTGTTATTGACCCCAAAATATTCCTGGTATTTCATAGCTACTGTAAGGTTCAGTGCACAGTGCCAGGTTTATTTTACCATTTAACTATTTAACCATTCACTGACTCATCTCCCACCTAGAGGCTGCTCATTTATTGCCTTCACAATGACGAATAGTCACTTTCACCTTAAATGAAGGCATTTAATAAAAGGACCTTGTAAAGGTCAATACATGAATTTCATGCTTTTGAGGCAAAAGCAAAAATAAGAAAGAATTCCCTTCCTTAACCGAGTTAATACAAACTTGACTGGTCTTGATTGATATATTTTTAGTTCTTGCTCCAGCTTTAGTTCAGCCTGTGGATCCAGGATGCTCTTTGTAATCTGTGAAGCAATGCCTGCTAATGTCAACACATTACACACATCATTCCCAGAAGGTCCTACTGGCCCAAAGATGTAGTGAAACTCCCCTAACAGCTCATACTGTACCATTACAGTGTTATTGCAGCCACGGCCCACTCTGTTTGCTCAGTTTCTGTGTAAAAAAAGCTCTTAGTTGAGAATAGACAAGCTAGCAGGCTTTAGAAAAAGCAAACAAACGACAAACAACAAACAAAAAAAGCTTCCCCAGGGCCAATGACAGCAATGCAATGATTCCAGCTTATTCGTCATGGCCTTTAATGACCTTTTCAGCATGAAAAGTCTTCTCCATCACACCAAGATGTATAAAGCAATTGTTCTGGCGCAGGTGGACCGTGCATTTTGGCACAGAAGCAAATGTCACCAGATACTATTCATTTCTACACATGGCGTAACAGTAATAAGGCTATGGCAGCATTGCTGGAAATGGAAATCTAATAAAGAAGTCTTCCAGGCCCTGAGTTGCAACTCAAACTTTTATTAAGAGATAAACTGAAGTTTAATATAGGGTTATTCAACTCCACAGATTCTTTTACCATTCCAGAATTCACAGATTAAAAGGCTGCTTTGCTTATTTTCCATTTTTAAGAATATAAATACAACAGTTATACATAGAAGTCACGCCTTAAATGAACTGGTGCTTGATTACAGGTTTGTTCTTTGCTAGTTTTGCTTGGATGAGTTTTTCGAACCTAAAGCCAGTGCAGCAGTGCAGAGAAAGCAAGCCGTATTTTGTGACACAAAGGCACACTGTAAGGCTTTCTTTCTCTCCACCACTTAAAAAAGGTTTTGGATCATCAAGGTTTTGTTTTTTTTTTCAACCATTTGTTGGGTTGGAGTTCATTTTCATGTAAAAAAAAACATTTTTAGTATTTAATAAGTTTATATGTAAAAGACCAAGAGGGTTTCTTTTATAAATGAAAATGTTTGTTAAAATGGTAAAAGATTATTCTACAAAATTATGCTGTATACCATGCTAATTACAAGAACACAGTGTCACTGATGCACTGCAGCACCCTTTTTAAGCACGCAGAATTAAATCAGATTCATTTTGGTTCATGAGGTCAGATGGGGGCATATAAATATGATCTTGTTTTACTTTGTATGTGATAAGACTATGTAATTGTCTATAAAATGATTAAACATTTATGCCATTTAGCAGATGCTCTTATCCAGAGCAACTTCCATGTCCTAATTACAGGGACAGTCCCCCTGGAGCAATTCAGGGTTAAGGGTCTTGCTCAGGGACCCAGTGGTGGTAGTGCCAGAGCTGGGATTTGAACTGGGAACCTTTTAAGCCATCGGTCTATAGGCAAGTATCCTACCACTAGACCACCACCACACCGTTAAACTGTCAGTTACAGTATCTACCAAAGTGTACCTTAGTCACGCCTCATCACACTAGAGAATTATGACAGTATTGAGTACTGCAATGGAAATCATCAGATCATTTAATTCTGTAGCAATTCTGTTTTTGCTGTTTGTGCTTACTTCTGTAAATACACTTATTCCAGCAGTGAACACACTTCCATGCTGTGATCATAGTCAGTCCTACTGCTGAGAATAGCCCACACCCCTTATATATCTACAGCCGTGGCCAAAAGTTTTCAGAATGACACAAGTATTGTTTTTCTTTCACAAAGTTTGGTGCTTCAGTGTTTTTAGGTCTTTTTGTCAGATGTTTCGGTTGTAACTGAAGTATAGTTACAAGCATTAAATACATTGCAAAGGCTTTAATTAACAGTTACATTACATTTATGCAAAGAGTCAGTGTTTGCAGCACAGGCCCTTTTTTTCAAGATCTCTGCTATTCGCCCTGGCATGCTTTCAAACAACTTCTGGGCCAAATCCTGACCAATGGAGCCCATCGTTGCATAATCAATGCTTGGATTTTGTCAGAATTTGTGGGTTTTTGTTTTGCCACCCACCTCTTGAGGACTGACCACAAGTTCTCAATGCAAATAAGGTCTGAGGAGTTTCCTGGCCATGGTAACAAATTTGTAATGTTTTGTTCCCCGAGCCACTTAGTTATCACTTTTGCCTTATGGCACGGTGGTCAAATTGTTCTTGGATGGTTGAGAGAAGTTGTTCTCTGAGGATGTTTTGGTACCATTCTTTATTCATGGCTGTTTTGTTCGGCATAATTGTGAGTGAGCCCACTGCCTTGGCTGAGAAGCAATTCCACTCATGAAAGTTCTCAGGATGCTTTACTGTTAGCATGACACAGGAGTGACGGTTGCGCTCACCTTTCTTCTCCAGACATCTTTTTTCTGGATGTTCCAAACTATTAAAAAGGGGATTCATCAGAGAAAATGACTTTACCCCAGTCCACAGCATTCCAATCCCTGTATCTTTTGTAGAATATCAGTCTGTCCCCGATGTTTTTCTTAAAGAGAAGTGGTTTCTTTGCTGCCCTTCTTGACACCAGGTCATCCACCAAAAGTCTACACCTCACTGTGCGTGCAGACGCACTCACACCTGCTTGTTGCCAGTCCTTAGCGACCTCTGCACTGGTGGTGCCCTAATCCTGCAGCTGAATAAACTTTAAGGGACGGTCCTGGAGCATGCTGGATTTTTTGAGTGCCCTGAAGCCTTCTTCACAACAATAGAACCTCTCTCCTTGAAGTTCTTGATGGTCCAGTAAATGGTTAATTTAGCTACAATCTTACTAGCAGCAATATCCTTGCCTGTGAAGCTCCTTTTGTGCAAAGCAATGATGAGTGCACGTGTTTCTTGCAGGTAACCATGGTTACCAGAGGAAGAACAATGACTTCAAGCACCACCCTCCTTTTAAAGCATCCAGTCTGCTACTGTAACTCAATCAGCATGACAGAGTGATCTCCAGCCTCATCCTCCTCAACAATGAAATGCAGAATTAAAATGCAGTAGAAATGGGAAAGAGGGGCTTTGCAAATAATTGCAATTCACCTGATCACTCTTCATAACATTCTGGAGTTTATGCAAATTGCCATCACAAAAACTAAGGCAGCAAACTTTGTGAAAATTAATATTTGTGTCATTCTCAAAACTTTGGGACATGGCTATAGACAACAGAGGTCCTATTTTAGTCCCTTTAAGGCAAGTGACAGGGTAGAAGGATAGAAGAAAACCCACAGAGTGTGCATAACCCTCCAAACTGTCCACTATTTTGAGCGCTACCCTATTAGATAGGTGTTTCTAATGAAATGCCCACCAAATCATCAAAAATCCTCCTTCAGCATCTTTGACCACTGTACACACTTATTTTTTCAAGCTGTTCATCATAGACACCATGCTACTTTCAGGAGATTTTTTGGAGCTGAAACTTTGCACTGCTTCAGAAATATATTGATTGTGTAAAAGGTTCAAGGTGTGGGGACTGAGATACTCTACCTCTGTCCCTTCCACATGCTGATTTTCTTACAGAATTGAAAAGTACTAAAAAGCATGGAAGGCATGGTGTTCCCAAACCTTTGATAGATGGTGTACAGATGATATTAACATGCACAATTTCTTCAGAGTCTGTTCCCACCAGACCGTTAATATACACACTAAAAAGCTCACAGACTGCCTGAGCACTCAGTTGCTATACCATACTGCCGGACACCAAATTCCTTAGAGAATTAGTAATGCACAACTCAAATGACCAGCAACGGCCCAGTTTCAAAGCTCACATTTCATCGAAGCCTTGCATTTTCATACTGAGTCATCTCTGTCTTGCCATTGTGACTTGGCCCTGACTCTGTTAAACACATTTTCTGTTAAAAATGGTTCTACCATTAAGTGTCATAATCCTGAAATGAAAGGCTAGACGTTCCTTGCGTGAAATAAATCAGACTATATCGCCTTTTCCAGTTAATACAATCTTTTATTTTATAACATCTTTTAAGATGCGGCTACATCTTCTTCCAATTCTTTCCCAGACACATTCATTTCAAAAAGAAATCATTGTGCATTATGTTACCCTTAGGCATTTAAAGCAATATCACACCTAAACGTGACAACAATGAACGAAATCTAGCCTAGGCATTCTTCTTTGCTAACTTTAACGACATATAAAGTGAGTGATAAAATCTTAGTAACTTTATAAATATGGTAAATCAATACAATGGTTCCCAGTGGAACCAAAGGAGCTCTGTGGCAGCCAAATCTTTTGGTCAACCATTTGGCAGTGCATGGCACAACTAGGATTTAAACCTGAATTCCATCTGAACAGAGCACTGCAGAAAATAACGGATCTGTTTAAAGTCCAGTCTGCAAAAACAGCCATAATGTGAAAAATGTGTGTGAAAAACATGAACATATTTCCAGCTTTCTCCAAGCAAATGATAAAGATGTTTCAGTTAAAAGCATATATTTACATAGTCTCCCTGGAGCTACATGGCATTGAGGTTCTTGAGACTCAAACAGAGCTAGTTTTGGAGACAGGACAGAGCCAAGCTTGAACCAACAACCTCTTGGCCTACGGTTGTGTATCTTATCACTAGGCTTCCACCACCCTGGAGAACCAACCACCAAATAAATATATTAGAAATGAACAAACAAACAAGTTTTTGAATGGTTTGGGCCAGGTGTAATTTCAAGTTGTTTTGTCTTATTCTTTGAAACATTGCATTTACTGTGTTTAGTTCTCTCAGTCTTTCTGTTGAACTACGTCAGTTCTAATCTTTAAGTTTGTGATCAGATGGACATCCATTTAATAGCCTCTTCCCGATTTCACTGTGCATGCAAATTTGAAAGTGAAAGCGACTATTCTTGTCATTGTGAGGTCACAGCACAGCACACAGTGAACCACAACGAAATTGGACCTCTGCATTTAACCCATGCAAACACCGTGCAGCAGGAGGCAGCTATGAAAGCGCCCAGGGAGCAGTGACAAGGACGGTACCTTGCTCAAGGGTACCTCAGGGCAACCTACTGGTAAGGGGTTTAAACCCACAATCTTCCGATCTTGTGGTCAACTCCCAAACCACTAGGCCACCGCTGGGTCCGGTTCCACAACAGTTAAATGAATTCAGACTATAAGAGCAAACGTGAGCTAGCTAATGAGTCAGATTGAGGGTAATTGTTTTGGTGACAATCGAATGGTCATTGGTGTCAGTGTAATTTCTAAGAAAAGTGGAGTATTCAGTTCAAGAGAAAAGGGGAAGGGTCTTCCACTATCTGCGTCACTCGGCTCTCTCTGCCAGGATTCCCCAGCCAAACAAAACAAGCCCCATCTGAAAGGCTTCTTAACTTGGCTCTCAGGTTGCACTGAGAAAAAAGTGCTTCAGATCCAAGCACAAAACAAGTGCAAATGTATAACGAGCATGACAAGAAAAACAAACGTGAGAAAGGTCTGGCAAAATCACATTATTGCCACAAAAGCCAACCTTTACTTTCATACCCTTCACAATACACAAATTTAAACAGATTTCTCAGCACCCTTACAAACACAGTTGATAAAAGTGCTCTTCAAGAAGAACCTAAATTATACTGAAGTTTCAACCATACCTTCACATGTTTCTGACCAAAACACACTGGGAGGTTCTCTGAGCTAGCCACTGGTGTGTAGTGATCAAAAATCAGAAGATTGTTAAGAGTGGGCAAATGCTGGTCAAATGCTGAAGATTAAGGAAAAATATGCATTTTGTGTTTTATATTATATATGATGACATTTACAGCATTTAGCAGACACTCTCATCCAGAAGATGAAAAAATGTCAGTTTACATGATAAGAACGGGTGGACTGTATGCTTCATATGGTAACTATTAGCTCCACTGTAAAGCCTAAGAAGCCACCTTTTTATGATTGAATAGCAAGATTTGGAGTTGTTGGGTGTGCGGGCATGCAGATTTTATTTCGGGCTGAAGTGTCTGATTGTAAGTTCCCATATAATGAAAAATGAATTTTTTAATTCAATTAAATTGCAATTGATTTACAATAATATACTGTGCAAATGTCTTGAGCCACCTGACATTTCTTTATATTTTATTTGGAATATTTGAAAATAGGGACAGTTATTTACTTCAGCATGTGCAAACTTTCATGCAAATATATTCTAAAACAAATGAGAGTTTTTATCATTCTAACCAGCCAATATTGCCAACAATGATTCTTCAACACAGCCTGAACTCTTTAAGTCGCCCTCAGGAACAGCTCTCCAGGCTTCCTGATGGACACTCCAAAATTCTCCTTTGGATGTTGGCTGCATTTTGTTTCTTTTTCCTTTAAGATAATCCCACACTGTTTCAATGACACTGAGATCCGGTCAGGGACAGGGGCTAGATGGAATTTGAGATACAAAAACTTTGAAAGTCCTTCAGGATGCCTGGAAAACCATTCCTTAGCAATACATTAAAAATACACCAAGTCTGACTCCTTGGAAGTAAAATGAAGGTGGCTCAAGACTGTATATCTTTATATTCTACTTACAGCACTTTAGTCCTGCCAGTTCTGCAGCAAAGGAGTGTTTCAGGCAGAACTGCTTTTTGAATGAGGCACATAACAGGGAAGCCAGGCAGGACTGAAATCTATGTATGGCACAGAACAAAAAACAGGCTTTTTAATTCTAATGGATAAAGAAAAGTTGATAAATGACAATGTAGAAATAAAAAAACTTAATTCAACATCATACAAACTCAATTAGTGAGACAAGTGAAAACAAAAAATACAGGCATTTGGACCCTTCCCCATGATCCTGCTTCAGGTGACAGGGAGGGACTGTATGGGTACACCTTAAAAAGCAGTATATAAAGCAGACAGAGGAGAAAAGGGCTGTGGGACATTAGCAGAGTGAAAAGTGTATGTGTGAGTGAGTGAGTAAGAGAGAGAGATAGAGTGGGAGAGAAAAATAGAGAGAGCATAGGCAGTCCTGGTGTAAGAGGAGAAGAAGCATTTTTTGACCAGTATCTTATTCTAGTAGCATTGTTTAAGCTGTTTCTCATTTCTGTTTGGATTCATTGCTATTTCTTAGCTGCATTTCTGTTGGGGAGCTCTTATAATTGGAAAGGATGAGGAACAGTGACTTTTTCTTCATGCTCTTGTACATTGCCAGTGAAGCAAGTGCATGGACCTCACCCAATGCCACTGATTTGCCCCCCGGAGCCAATATGAGTCCTGGCAACAGCATGGAGGAGCGCCTCAGCACCCCTCTTCCCAAATCAAGGAGAAAGCGCTACATCTCTCAGAGTGACATGATTGCCATCCTGGATTATCACAACAAAGTCCGAGCCAGCGTGTTCCCACCTGCTTCCAATATGGAGTACATGGTAAGTCAGTCAGTCCACATTGCATGCCCAAAAGTATTCAGACACCCCTTCTAATTAGTGATTTTAGCTACTTTCTTGCACACAAAGTTTATGATGTCACCAGTAGAATAAATTAGCCTGTGGTCACCATGCTAGAAGGGTTTAAAGCCCACGGCATTGTCTGGAGTGATGGAGCTTCATCCACTGCCTTTAAGATGAGCTGAAATATGATCCATAAATAGTAAGTAATCCAGCATTATTGACTGACTTAACTGTGGCTGAATGCAATCAAATCCACTCATCAATGTGCTAACATCATCTGCAGATGAGTAGACACTATTGCTGCAGCAGGCAAACTGAATGTACACTCTGGATTTGAGAAGAATGCTGAATGAACAGGTGTCCACCAATGTTTTGGCATATGGGGCACAAAGGGATCATTTTTTTTCCATCACTACAAACAGTAGATGAAAAGAGAAGAACTGGTTGTCAGATTTAGGGTATGGATTTACATTGTTTTAAATTTTAAGTGTGTCAGATGTCCCACATTTTTTATGTTTTACAAGAATGAACTGATTGAAATGTGTACATATGACTACTTTTACATCAGGACATAATAATTTCTATGCAATTTGAACCTATGGATCAGTGTATGTAGATTTAACCAATAGATTCTAACTGTGACCTTTAGAATCATTGACCAAAACCAATATAACTGTCCACCGTAGTAAAAAGACACCTGCCTGCAGACAGAAATGTTTAGCTGTGCTCTAGTTCTTTCTGGTAGACCCAAAGCTAAATTGTCCTAAATGAAGATGGAAAGAGCAGCCGTGCTGGAGAAAAAGCACCGCCTTGGATTAAATGTTAATGGTTCTACAGGCAGGTCCTCCCTCTGCTGGACAGTTTGAAATTTTTGGCTGCCTGTTGTAATATTGCCTTACATGGCCAGACTAGCTAGATGGACATATTTTCAAACATATTTCCTAAATCTGGGATCAACGAGGAATTAAAGAGATATGTGTTGCCTTTAATAGAAAAAGCATTCACGTTTTACCACTGCTTCCAATGGAACTGTTACCCTGGCAAGAAAGCTGCAGTGTGTTCCATTATCACAGGACCAGGTCTTTCTGGCCTGGGTGAATGGACTGTTTTCTAACTGGCACTACCTTTTTTTCTAGAGCTAGCATTTGCCCTTTTCATTTTGATCGGATGCCCTGTATTGTGCATTTTCATAAAGTGATGCAAGTTAAAAATGCTCCTAATAGAGCATTTAAATAATAAAAATATTTATTGTATAATAGACAACTGCTGACAAATATGTTTTGAAGACATTTTACATGTTTACATTTAACAAGACATTAATTTACATCAGCTGATATTGTAAGTAATCATTATCAGATATTACCTAAAGTTTTAGCATCAAAAAATCTGAATATATTTTTATATCAGTTTGGGCCTGATGCTAACTGGTCCTACAGTACATTTGACTCAGCCAAGTTAGCATATGTGAGTGAGAAATTAATTTTAATAGTTGGTCTCCGTTTCTTTGTGTGCACTCATGTATGTGAGCAGGTGTGGGACGAGGGTTTGGCTCGATCAGCCGAGGCCTGGGCTGCCACGTGCATTTGGGATCATGGACCACCATACCTTCTCCGATACCTGGGCCAAAACCTTTCTGTCCGAACTGGCAAGTAAGTTTTACAGACCCTGGATTGGGGTTTGAAATAGTGTGCTTTTGTAAACCATAAAAAAATAAACAGGCATAGAAATAAGGCCTATAGATAAGCTTGAAAAAACAACAATTATAGCAATATTATAATTAAATAACTAATAAAATAAAGATTTTAAATATTTTTTTTAAAAGGCTGGTCCCATTTGAGATGAATCCTTTGGTTAATTCAGATGTTTATCTGTTTCAGCACCATGGACAGACTCTTGAAAGAAAGGCAGTTTCCAAAATAACGATTTGTGCTTTAAGGGAACCACATAATTGACTAAAATATAAAATCTACTTTGAATTAATAGATTGGCAACCCACCATGGGCTTCTCACCACAGGTAACCCCAATTATCCAGAGCTGGTTGATGGCCACTGTTCATCCACTTTCTTTTCCTCTTATTATCTTAAAAACATGAGATAATAAGAGAGTCTCTGTTAGATTAAATGAAAACATTTTTCCAGCCATTTATGAGGATTTAGTTTATAAAGTTCTATAACTGGAGTTTACAGTGTAAACTCAGTGGCTGTAGAGGAATTTAAATCTGCTGAGAAAACAAGCATGAACTGACCATTTATAAATTAGGACCGTGCAAACGCTCCATTCATTTTGGACACTTTCAACAGCGCCCTCTAGTGTCTGACCGGTTTAGACAGCAGTTCTGATGAAAGTGAAAATTTAGTGAAAGTGACAACCCTTGTCATTGCACACGTGAACCACAACGAAATTGGACCTCTGCATTTAACCCATGCACACAAACACCGTGCAGCAGTGGGCAGCTATTGAAAGTGCCCGGGGAGCAGTGATGGGGATGGTACCTTGCTCAAGGGTACCTCAGGGCAACCTACTTGTGAGGGAATCGAACCCACAGTCTTCCGATGTGGGGGCAACTCCCTAACCACCTTATGAAAGGCCGCTGATGGCAGCCTTTATTACAATTTCTTTGGATAAACAGCACCGATTAAATATTTTAAGAATTTATTTTAAGGTATCTTATTATCCAAGTACATAGGCTGCAAAGGGAGGAAAGATTCAACACTACAGAGGTAGTCTTGTTACTGTCAGCTATTTGTAATATGTTGAGCAGTGGAGGACAGCAGAGGTAACTGTGTCTTTTGTCTTAAAAAATGACATCAGTGATTGTCGGTTAACATGATACAGCATCTAGCTAGCATGCTCTGACTTATTCTGGGAAACAAACCCAACTCAGAGCACACAAACTATTTTGGAGGAGTAGGAAACTTATCTGCATATGGCTTTTCCAACTATTAATATTTCTATTATTGTATTTTTCAAATATCACTGATTTGTGATATCAGCCCTTGCGATACTGATATTGCAGAACAGACTGATAAGCATGACAACACAAATCAATAAGAAGGTTTTAGTGAGAAAAAAAGTACAAATATTGCAGGCATATCTTTAGTCATTGTCACATTATTGTTTATTCCCCAGTATATGTTTGAACTATTTTGCCAATCTTGATACATATTTTAGCCCTGATATTGAACAGCACTTCAGCAGCAACCTCTTTTTTTTTTCTTCTTCATTCCCAGCTATCGCTCTATCCTTCAGCTGGTTAAGCCCTGGTATGATGAAGTGAAGGATTATGTTTTTCCATATCCCCGAGATTGCAATCCCAGGTGCCCCATGCGCTGTTATGGACCCATGTGTACGCATTACACACAAGTAGGTGTCATTCAGCCATTTCTGGCAACCTTAATACCTCATAGCTAAGTTAAAGCAACACTTTAGCAAAAAAAAACCCAAAAAACTTGTAAAATATGTAAATGTACATAGTTTTTCGTCTTACTCTAAATATTGTTGGTCAGCCAAGACATGTTTCATACCTTAAGTCTGCACACTGGAGCAACAAGGGTAATGTACCTAAAGAGTAATAGAAGCTTTTCCTTATCAATCAGCATTACCTGCCTCAATCTTCCACTGCATGAACAAATTTGCCACTAGTTTGTAAGACACAACACAAGGAAAACTTAAAAAACATATAACGGCTGATTGATTTCATTTGGGTAATTTTGCCACTTCAGATTTTTTCCTAAGTAACGCCTGTAAACTCCCTCTCTCTGTTGTTCTCTGGTTTCATGCAGATGGTCTGGGCAACATCAAACCGAGTCGGCTGTGCGATTCAGGTGTGTTACAACATGGTGGTGTGGGGAGCAGTATGGAGGCAGGCGACTTACCTAGTCTGTAATTATTCCCCAAAGTGAGTATCATGGGAATGTTTTAGGATAAATTATTCCAAGCAGTCTTCAAAAGAAAAGTAGCCTTTAGACTTTTCAATGAATGGCAATAATTCTTTCAATCAAAAACATCTGATTCTACTTATGAAGGTTTGGGTAATTATCTGATGAGTTGACACAGCTGCTGTAGAGCAGCTTAGCCATGAAGATCTATGGTTCCCCTTGTTTAGAAGTGAGAGCTACACTGAAAAATGGATGTACTCGTTTAATCTGATTCAGACATTTCCATCATTTCCCCATGAATAAAAAATAAGATTTTACAAAAAAAAACAAAAAACAAAACGCATGTTGTCTTTAAACAATGTTAAGACCATTGTGGACAAGTGAAGACACAACATTGTTGGACCTGATATATCACTGAAGCTCCATAGACAGGCTTGCAGAAACTAGCATTACAGTAGGGATAAAAAAAAAAAGATAAACTTATTTCATGGCATCGTTTTTATCTAAATTGCTTTAGTTATTTTTGACACAGTTAACCTTAACTAACAGGGAGCAGAATGACGACAACCAGGTTAGCTTAGGACTGTGGTCTTATGTCTTCTCATAGTTGCTCCGCCAGTCCTGGAGTGGACGTCATCATCAGGGGGTGGAAACTTTTATAACCTAATTTGCATAATGTGATATTCACTGCGTTCCATGAACTTCAGAAATGGGAAGTTGGCTAAAATATTAATAATCTAATAGGGTCTATAATTTTGCAGGGGTAACTGGATAGGAGAAGCGCCTTACAGAGTGGGAGTCCCATGCTCAGCATGTCCCCCAAGCTACGGAGGCTCATGTAGCAACAACATGTGTTTCCCTGCTGTAAACTCCAACTTCATGTACTGGTTTAAGTAAGACAATGCTGTTTTTAATGCCAGCTAGCATGGTGTATGTCATTTAATATACAGTTTCTGTCTGTTTTGTACAGCAACATTTTTTGTGCACATTTCTTATGAACTATCTATAAAATTCCAGAAATTGTGCTAGACTTTTATGACTCTTGTAGTATAGACCATCATATTGATGCTTTTGATAAATTAGATAATTGAGCTTGATTCATGCTTAGTGAGTATTCCTGTCTAAGAGCTGCTTGTTTGGACTAGTTGTTAAAATGACTTACGGTCAGGGCTTTTTCAAGGTGCTTAAACACAATGTCATTGTCAAACCTTTTTGCTGTTCGGTGTTCACATATCAGCAACTGTACTCAGTGTAGATAAATGTGGTGTGTGTGTGTGTGTGTGTGTGTGTGTGTGGGTGAGAATGTGCATGTTTGTATGTTGATCAGCAAAAGCATATGAGTTATTTGTTGCAAACTCACTTACGAGATTACATGATGGATTTCCATTAATAGCATATTGCATTCTTTAATGAAGCAATATGATTTGATGTCTACACAAGCCCTTTTCAACTACTAACATTAACCTACATTCACAAAAAAGGCACTGGGGTGTTACTTAGAAGGGTAAGCCTTAAGTAATTTTAATTAAAGAATCATAACTTTGCCCAGGGAACAAATATTTATGGCTCAAAACTGGATTGCATTGGCCATTTTGTACTTTTTAAGGTATGTCTAAACTGTCTGTAACGTGATAAACCAAAAATACATCTGTACAATATCTAAAAAAGCTTATTCCATCAAGCAGCCATTGTCACTCAACTTTCAGGGGTGAAATTGATTAAAGCAGCCGAATGGGTGATGCTTCTTGCAACGTCACGGTTATGGTACGGTAGAGGGCACTCTGTTCTGACTGAGCACACCTGGGCATCATCATCGGCTTGCTTTTTAAGCCCCGATGAGTCAGAACAGAGTGTGGCTCATTAACAGAGGCTAAGCTTCAAAGTAATGTTGTTTTTTTAGTTCCTTGAGTCTTGTTTGAGTACCATGAGTAATAAAGTTAAGTTCCTGATCCCCAGCTCTGCATTGATGTCCAGCCAAAGACACCCCAGCATTACAGCAATAAACATTTTTAAATGCGAATGCAGGTTAATGTCAGTTTTCATGAAAGCCTATATACACATACATATACAGCAGATGTTAAGAAGCTTTATGAACACTACCATACATATGCATATGTGTTACCAATGGTGATGCAGTGAACGCTGTCAAAGCACCTAAATACTGAAATCTGGACCCAAATGCTAGAGTGAATACAGCACTGAACCAGTCAGGAGTGGTGAGTGTGATGTGATGAAGAAGACTAATACCAGAACTCAAAATGCCAGGAGGAGCAAGCGGCCCGCTGTTTACCCGAGCAAAACTAAATGGCATCCTCATCTAAACAAACAACAGCAGGGGAATAAGAAAAGTTTGCTATTGGGCAAAGGAGCTGAGCCCAAGAAAACAAACAAAAGCTTTGTTTTACTTATTTATTTATTTAGTAAATATACATATTTAATTAATATTAAAACCTGAGATGGGAGATTGAGCACTTCCCAGTCGAACAGAACTCAAAACGAAATGCCAAAACTACCAGCTCGTGTGTGTCACAAAAAGTCAGCAGCAGCACCGGTTTGAACTGTGACTTTATAGTGCTGCCGATTGCTGATTGTTGTCAGCTCTGCATAGCACTATAGCATAGCTCAATGGCTTAAGAAGTGTTAAAATCATAAAATACTAAATTGGATTTATGACCATTTGATTCACAGGGGTATGCTAGTGTTACTTGCGCAGTTATTGGAAAGTTGTGGGTTTGAATCCCAGACCAGTTGTGCTGGGTAACATTTGTAATTTAACCAAATTCTTAATGGAAATCCAGCAAGTAAGCTCTTAGGCCTTAGGTGGTTTGGTACAGAATGACTGATATGCAAACATTTAGTTTGTTGCAATCAGTACCTCTCACCAGTCATTTTAAGCATAGACATGGAAAGCCATGTTGAGATGACATTATATATATTATAGTCGTGTCAAATCAAAATGGTGCTCATTAATGCTATAATAGATTTTGGTCTGAAATGTGCCCTTAAACCTGTATGAGAATTAACACAGTTCCAATCAATTCCACTGTGGTTCCCTGACACACACAGTCCCGTTCAGTAAATTTAAGCTGCTGTGGGTGTGTTTATAAGCTAATAGACCAATGAAGTGGTAACGTTTGGTACTTTTGTATAAGTTTTTTAATGTGTTTTGTCTTTTTTTTTTTTATTTCATATTTGAGATTTCTCAGTTTCACTTTTTTGTGTCTTACAACAGTGTTCTGTCAGTGAAATAGGCTGCATTGGGTCTTTATTTAAAAGGCCTTTTGCGTTTGCATTTTCCACTTTTTATCCCTTAGAATTAAAAAAGCTGGTTGCTCTGACTTCCGCACTGATACAAGCGAATGAACTTTGTTCCTTAATGACTGTTCATTTTCAGCCAAGGCTGAAATACTCCATATAACGACATCTAAAAATAATAAAGCAGCACTGCTATAGGCTGAAGTGAGACTCCTCACTTGACAAAGAATTTACTGAGGCTGTATATTTACTTCATTTTGATTTATTTTGTTTTGCCCAATGATTCAAATTTTGTACTGAAAATGAATCAATAAAGTGGTGCTATGTTAAATTTTGAGGCTTGTGTTGTTTTTGTACAAAAACGATTGCCCTTACATGTGGAGGTGGACAAGAGGATCAATAAAGGTTTTCTTGTGAGATTTCAGGAAGATTTGATAGGCACAGGTATAGGGATGCTTCAAAAAATTTTCACAGGACCAAAGAACTACCATAATAATCCGCTATCTCCTAATTTATATCCTAATTTTGGACCTTTTTATGAATTGTTTATTTTGTTCATGGATATTTATTGAGGAAAAGCCTTTTTTCCAATATGGCTACCCAGTTGTGAAGATTTAAGAGGTTTTTTATATACCCTAGCCTAGCCGTGCCGTGAACAGCTGGGCCGGAAATGTCTTCACTTGTTCATTAATCGCATAAACTGTTCTATACTGAGCACATTAGTCACCCCAAACCAGCTATTAACACAGTTTTGCTTGTGCTATTAGGAATATATAATGATCTGGTACAGTTATATTTGTAGCATAAAGACCAAAAATCTTTTTACTCAGAAACTGAGCAAAGCCAACAACACAAGTATGTTTGACCAGGCATACCCAGACAGTTTTGAAATGAGGAATTCTACCAATATTTCTAAATTATTTCATAAATAAATTATTAACATAAAACAATCTGAATTCTATAAAGTTTCCTGATAAAATCATTTTAGTGAAACGTACTGTCAGGGTAAGGCGATGTTGACCAGGCATTAACATGGAACTAGGAGTCTGCAACTTAACTTTATTGAACATAACTAAAATATGTACGTGTCAGTGTCACAAGCACTGAACTCAAACATTCTGTAAACAGTCACCCAACGTGCAATCGCAAGAGAGTACGAGAGAGAGCGGCCAACGCTCTGCTCTGACTCATTAGGACCTTTATACCCTTGAGCCAATAAGGCACACCTGACGTCCTAACGAGGTGGAGGGTGCGCCCAGTCACCGCCAGCCATGACACTTAAGTCAGAAACACTCACTATGATGTTGACCATAAACATCTGTTTTTATTTACTTTTTTTTATCAGGCAAGACATTAACAACAATTTCCCGTTTACAATGTCAGCCTTGCAAGTGCCTAAAACATTTCACTGCAGATTGCACTTGTGTAACTTGTGTATTGTGAATTTGTGTATGTGACAAATAAACCTCAAAATTTTTGAACATTAAAACAATCCCAGTTCGATCAAACAGAATATTGTTGTCTCATTAGTTCTCTTTATCAGCTTCTGGGACTTTTATAATATACAAATACATTGAAAATTGTAAAGGATTCACAAACTTTTAAGCAACGCTAATGTTTTGAGAAGCTTTTGGCCTAGCATATAGTTTTTTAATAAAGCATGGGTGGAGGTATATTTGCAGAGAAATCCAAGGCAAAACAGTCCCCAAAAGAAAACATTTTTTCAGGGTTTCTGATGATTTAATCATCAACATTACATATAAAAATAAGAATATGTGTAGGTTTACTAGTTGGTTTTGGAAAAGGGAGTGTATAAAACTTCTTGCTGCATGTTCATGCTTATCGAGCTGGACCATGAGAAACAACAAATCAACCGTCTGTTTGTTCTGGCTAGAGCACTGCGTCCTTTTTTATTGGCCTAACTCGCCGGGCCTCCAGTGCTGGCACTGCATCTGAAGCCCCTGGAAATTGAAAAATAGCCCTCCTTTGAAAAACAAATCTATATTGGTTCAGCTTTCACTGGCAAAATATAGGTCAAACTGCTGCATACATTAGTAAGCTGCAGCTGAAAACAACTGAAGTCCTGGAGCATAGAAGAATACATTAGTTTTAGTGGCTGGGAGTCGCTGCAGATGTTGCAAAATTTAGCTTTGATTATGTAGAATGATTGCTTGGCCAAATTTAAATTGACCCAATGTAATCAATCTTCTTTGGTCTTTCATTGGATCTACTAGGGTAAAGTGAAAGTGACAACCCTTGTCATTGCGAGGTCAAAGCACAGCAGACAGTGAACCACAACGAAATTGGACCTCTGCATTTAACCCATGCACACTCAAACACCATGCAGCAGTGGGCAGCTATTGAAAGTGCCCAGGGAGCACTGACTGGGACGGCACCTTGCTCAAGGGTACCTCAGGGCAACCTATTGGGAAGTGGTTCAAACCCCCGATCCTCCGATCATGCGGCTAACGTCCTAACCACTAGGCCACCGCTGCCCCAAATAAGGAACGCTTCACGATTTTGCGTGTCATCCTTGCGCAGGGGCCATGCTAATCTTCTCTGTATCGTTCCAATTTTAGTATATGTGCTGCCATAGCAAGCAAACAAGTAATGGAAAAAAGTAATGGAAGTTAATACTCTAAAAAAAATATCCTCACGCGAACTGCATGCACATACTTTCCTTAAATAGCGTAAGATGTCTCAGAAAGATTTGTTTGCGTTGTTTCCAGCAATTTATGACATACTAGTATCGATCCAAACGTATGTTTAAAACAGATCGTAGCTGCTGATTTGAAACCTGAATGTTGTCTTTACTTTAGGCCCCAATTCTCCTCCCTGAATAAAGATCTGGTCAACTGAATTTCTACCTTCTGGTCCCATTTAATCATATTTTTTAATTGTGGGGATCAAATTATTCAATAATTATTGCCAACAGATGTTTGAGGAGAACCTGGAAGATGCAGATATGCTCTAGAGAGAAGAGGAATGAAAGGTACTAAAACTAAGACAGAATACCTGAGTGTGAATGAGGACAGAGGAATTGCTAGGATGTAAGGAGTAGAGGTGGTGAGGGTGGAGGAATACCTGGGATCAACACTTCAGAGAAACAGGGAGGAGAGGGGAAAAGATGGTGCAAGAGGTCGAAATGGGTTGGGAAGAGTGGCAGGAGTGATCTGTGACAGATGTCCCTACCAGACCACTTAGAGAGGTCACACCAGTGATAATCAGGGCTTTATTAGAAATAATAAATTCCTCTCTCAATCTGGGCTTTGTGCCAAAGTAAGCCCCTACTCAAGCCTAATCTTGATCCATTCAAGTTAACAAACTATCGACCGATTTCTAATTTACCTTTTATATCATAGATTCTGTAGAAAGTTGTGGCCCAGCAGTTGTGCTCATATCTACCCAAAAATAGCATCTTTCAGAAATTTCAGTCTGGTTTTCGACCACACCACTGAAACAGTGCTAGTGAAAATAGTCAACAATCTTTTAATGGTATTTGACAAAGGGTAGGTATCCTAACTAGTCTTACTCGACCTTAGTGCAGCGTTTGACACCATAGACCACAATATCTTACTGCACAGACTAGAAAACCTGGTTGGTATAATAGTAACAGCCCTCTCCTGGTTTATATCATACTTAACCAACTGCTATAAATTTGTAAACGTAAGTGAAGACATGTCAGTTTGTATAAAAGTTAGTTATGGAGTCTCACAAGGCTCTGTCCTAGGCCCCCTACTCTTCATATTATACATGCTCCCTCTGGGTTCAGTTATCCAGAAACATGGAATCAGCTTCCATTGTTCTGCTGAAGACACACAATTATATATCTCAGCTAAACCTGAAGATAAACTCAAATAAAATAATTTTGAGGATTGTACAGGAGATATAAGTGTTAAGCAGTGTTATGGAACAAAGCAGCCCAGGTTGTTGGCAGTGTAACAAGTGTAACAGAGCAACAAAGTGTAACAGAGCGTTATGAGTAAAGTGTCAAAAGCCTGGGTGTCACAATTGATTCGGATCTATCTGTCTATCTCTATCTCTAGAAACACACATTGGAAATATCACTAAAATAGCTTTCCTTCTCCTTAGCATTAATAAACTTAGAAGTGCCCTCACTCTACATGATGCAGAAATACTGCTACATGCATTTATCACCTCAAGATTAGATTATTGTAATGGCCTGCTGTCAGGATGTTCCAGTAAAAGGCTTCATAAACTCCAGTTAGTCCAGAACGCAGCAGCTAGAGTCCTCACTGGATCAAGAAAATTTGATCACATTAGCCCAATTTTATCTAGACTTCACTGGCTTCCTGTGAAATTCTATAAAATAAAATTTTACTGCTAATTTACAAAGCCCTAAACGGCCTCGCTCCCGAGTATCTCTCCGTGCTTATCTCCAGTTATGAACCTTCACGCTCACTTAGATCGCAAGGTGCTGGTTTTCAAACAGTTCCCAGAATTTTGAAAGCACCAACAGGGGGAAGAGCTTTTTCATTCAAAGCCCCCAACCTCTGGAGCAGTCTTCCAGCTGCTGTCCGAGACTCAGACACACTTTCAGTATTTAAGTCCAGACTAAAGACTTACTTGTTTAGTCAGTCTTTTAGTAATTCATTCTCCTGTTAGTTAAGAGGTGCAGATCTGGGGGTTCACAGATACAGAGAATTACTGTAAACTGGGATGTTGGTGCTGCCGGGCTCTCACACTCATAAACTCACGCTCAAAAAACTCAGGGACAAACCAAGGCCCAGACAGGCCGGTGGATTTCATTATCCATTGTTTGCCCGGAGATCCAAAACAAAATCAAAACTGAAACTCAGGGACAAACTTGGCCTGGACAGATCAGTTAATTCAGGTTTGTTGAGGGCGGTGTGGGGGGTCACCAGTGTCACAGGGTGCTCTCGTGTTTGTAAAACCCCGGGATCTGTCCTTTTCAGTCAGGATCAGTCCTTTTCAGTCAGGTTGTAATAGCTAGTTTGTAATAGCTAGTCTTGTGGTCTGTACAATGAGTTCAAAACAGATCAATTCCTTTCTCTTTGTATGAGATGGGAGGTTCAGGTATTTCCAGAAAGCGAGTCCATCGATCTCCTTGAGGGTCTCCTGAATTCCATACCAGTTGCTACAGCAAGTCAGCGAAACTGCTATCATCATATTTTTTTCCCGAGCTGAACTTCAGATCAGCTACATCAGACTGGATCTTCTGCAGGAGCTGCTGCCACAAAGATTAAAGCTTCCCCCACTCAAACAGATCTCCCACCATTAGCTCATCAACCTCCATTTACAGTCACCAGTGGACTCTTTTACTGTAACTCATGCTTACTGGAAGTCATCACTGTAAAGGGTATTTCTCTTTCTTTCTTTCTTTCCTTTTTATTTCCGGTGTCAACCAAAGGAGGATGGAAATAAAGTTGACTTGACTTGACTTGACTTGACTTGACAGGATTAGGAACAAGTTTATGAGAGGGACAGTTCAGGTTAGATGATTTGGAGAATAAGTCAGAGAAGCACTGGTATGGACATGTGCAGAGGATGTTGAGGATGAAACTGCCAGGCAAGAGGAAGACGAAAGAGGATGTTTAAAGGTTTGTTGAGAGAGGACATACAGGTGGATGCTGTGAAAGAGGAAGACGCAGAGGACCGGAAGACATGGAGACTGTTGATCCACTGTAGCGGAAAGTTCCTTCTTCGAAAGAAGAAGAACTCATGAACAATAATAACATACTTCCTAAAAGTAGTACTAGCTTTATCCCTTAGTTCAGAAAATCTCTGAGCTGAAACAATGCCCTAAATAAAAAAAGAAAAACATAGCAGTAAAGGTAGACTATGGATAACAAAGGAAAAGGAAATGTTTTCCTTCAGAGCCTGTAAAACAATATCCATTTTCTGCCGCTTGTCCCAAACGGGGTCGCGCTGGTGTCCAACCCAGCGCACCCAGGGCGAGGACGGGGGACGCACCCTGGACAGGTCGCCAGCCCATCGCAGGGAGGAGCGGGACAGGGACGGCACCTTGCTCAAGGGTACCTCAGGGCAACCCACTGGGAAGGGGTTCGAACCCCCGATCTGCCGATCATGTGGCCAACACCCTAACCACCAGGCCACCGCTGCCCTGTAAAACAATAGTAAGTGTATATTCAGTCATGCAGGAAACAATATCTTTAACCCCCATAATTGCCTATAAAAGAAACAGATATTTATCATCAGATATTTCTCAGCAAATAGGACTGAAAATTAAATATCATACTCTCAGTGTTCCTTATTGAAGATGGACTCCCTGAGACTGCGTATTTTACCTGGAAAAGGGCAGGCTCATTATGCTGGCTATGTTGTTATTATATTTGTGATAAATAGTGATTAGGGATTAGGCCTCAGATTTGGTTTAGTTTAAGTTTAGTTTAAGTCCTGGACAAGCAGGTTTACTCCAAGGGACCCTTGAGCCAGGTCCAGCCAATTTATTGTTATTATTGGTTTATTATCCTTTGTTTGTTTGTGTTGAATTTGCTTGTAAGCATCAGTTACAGCAACGTGAAAAAGTCTCCCAATGCTGCCATCTAGTGTCTTTATTAAAAACTACACAAATATTATATAATAATATAATACTCCACACGCACACACACACACACACACACACATATATATATATATATATATATATATATATATATATATATATATATATATATATATATAAAGATGTATAATATTTATGTAGTATATATATGTGTGTATGTATGTATAGATAGTTATATAGATAGATAGATAGATATGGGGCAGTGGTGGCCTGGTGGTTAGGGAGTTTGTGGGTTCAAACCGCTTACCAGTAGGGTAACCTGAAGTACCCTTGAGCAAGGTACCATCCCTGTCACTGCTTCCTGGGCTATTTCATAGCTGCACTGTGTTTGCATGGGTTAAGTGCAGAGGTCCAATTTCACTGTGGTTCACTGTGTGCTGTGCTGTGACCTAGCAATGACAAGATTTTCTGCATAGATCATTATTATTATTATTATTATTATTATTATTATTATTATTATTATTATTCGTTTATGTCAGCAAATCTTTGTCCAAGTGAGAAATGTGCTTTACTTAATTCTTCTGGAAGGATGCTTTGACCTGCCTTTTTTTTTTTTTTTTAATCATAAGGCATCACAAAATCAATCTCTTCAGGCTTCCTGACACAGTAAAGATGCACTGGTGCACTGCATGATGGAAATAAGGAAACATTATTCTTATTTTAAAAGGCATCTTAACGAGAGGGTATCCAGTTAAAGGTTCTAAAAGAGTTCTCTGGTAGCTCAGCCAAGGTACCAACAGACTTACATTTTTTAATGAAGCTCAAATTAACACCTATAATAAACACCCTCAACTGTTTCAGCACTGTGTTCATTTAACACTGCTTACTCTCCTGCTTGATCATTTCACAGCTCATTTGTATGGCCCATATTTTACTGTGCTTAAGAGGTTTTAGTTTTGGAGACTTTTTGTGTCTGAGCTTATTTTAAAAGTTGGCCAGCTTTATTTTTGTTGTGCGGAGCAGTCACAGGCAGAACGTCAGTGAATGGTGAATTACACCAGTGTGGTGGGCTTTCTTTGGGAATTCTCCTCACAGAGGGGCTCACTGTTACCAGCTGTTACAGAAGCAGGGCAGCGGCCACGGAGGGAAGAGCTGCTGATTTTAGTCACATTTAATCTTTACATTGGCACACAGAAAACAGATGCAGTGCATTTTGCACATAGCAGCAAGTTAGATTAAAGGAATAGTGAAAGTGTATATACTCAGTAAAGGAAGTGTATATACAAAGAATAACCATAATATTAAAACCAGCTGCCTAATATTGTGTATGCCCCCTTGTGCCACCGAAACAGCTTTTTCTTTACCTTGAAAATTGATTTTTAATTATGCATCTGTGCATGCAGGTATGCATGTCTCAAATGTGTGAACAAAGTGTGCAAGACCCAGTAATGTACACATAAAAGCTCTGTTTTACAGTATATATCCTACAGTTCAATGCTTTGGTTATCTTTCAAGCTCATCGTTCAAGCTGCATTTTGGGTAGTCTTCTGTTGTTTTTGCTATGCACCATGGTCCTGGACCATGGCACTCCCACTATTGCCTTGATTTGAATAGGCGACATAACAGAGCAGGGAATATATTATCAGGAATAAATGGCATGCATATGATTCACTGGTAGGAATAAAGGTCCACAATGTTTCATCAAATGTGCCTCAAATAATTTCTGTCAAAGAAAAGCGTTTTGCATTACAAACAGTGTATCTTAGTGTCCAATTCTATTTTTGCTTAATGAGATGTACCAGTTTTATGCATTTCAGCTCAACTGCCCACCAAAAATTTGATTAACAGCAGACTTGCTGTGATTTAGTATCTGACAAAATAGGCAAAATGTGAAATATAACCTTAAAAAAAGGTATGTTTTCTGTCATGAAAAGGTTTACTTGGATGGCAGCAATGTTTAGGTATGTTGTCTGGGCAAAGTAACACCTGCATTGATGCCAGGAGCAAAGGTTTCCCAGCAGAACATTTTCCAAAGCATAACAATGCCTCAGCCAGCTTGCCTTTTTCCATAGTGCGTATAAATCATTCAAGCAAAACAAAGTCATCTAACTTAAGAAATAAAGCAGTGAAGGAACCAGTGCGGATTATTCCAGATGATCAGGCTGGTGATTAGTTTACTGCTGGAGTGGTTGGAACCCCTTTATCTAGAACCATGTATCTTCTGGCACTTTGCAGCCAATCAGTCAGTCATTTTCTGGGCCACTTGTCCTAATTAGGGTCGCGGGGGGGTGCTGGAGTCCATCCCAGCTCACAGAGGGCGAAGGACGGGGACACACCCTGGACAGGTCGCCAGCCAATCGCAGGGACACTTTGCAGCCTACCACAGAAAAAAAGTTTCCATTTATTTTATTTAGTTTACTCAATATGCCAAAGATAAGACAGTTTGGCAGACAAGAAATTCTGTTTTTGCACCAGCAAGGTGAATCCCTAGCAAAGAGAGGCTCAAAACACTCATGACATTCTGCTTATGTCATAGTAGCGCTTTTTTCTGCCCAAGGTCAGGGCTCAAGCCTAGGGGCATTCCTATGTAGTGGTTGAACTGTGTGTGTGTGTGTGTGTGTGTGTGTATGTGTGCGGGGAGTGGCCCAAAAGTCACGCCTAACTGAACCCACATGGAGGATATAAGTAGTGGGAGGCAGTGTTAGCGTTGCTTTACTGCCCTCTATGACTCCAGTTCCAATGCAAATATTCTCCCAAGGTGGTCGAGCAGGGCAATGAAACCATCCTGAAGTAATTCTGCTCGGGCTGGGCTGCAAACTTTTCTGCGGGACAAAGGCACTATCCAGGGGGAAGGTGGTAACAGAACCCATACGCACCACCAGAGACACATTCAGAAGGTCAGTTGGAGTTTAAGTTCACTTTTCTTTGTAGTATTGGATTTTTTTTATCAGCAGAGAAATGCTTCCAGCAGAGCTTTAATAGTGACTGAATGACTTCTTCTGTTTAACTGGTTAGTATTGCATATCAAGATTGGTGCAAATGATGTTTAGCTTTTTGGCTTGTCTTAAGAAATTGATGAAACCATATTCATGTTTAAAGCCGTAACTTCTGAAATGTTGCATGTGTGTGACAAAGTGAGTAGGGGTCGCTGCTTTTTCATTACAGTTCACTGTGCAAAAAATGCTGACAGTGTAGTTCACAGAGACTCTTGAATACAGCCTGTGCAGTTGCATGGGACCAGTTGCAGAAGCTTTGTGAAACTAACAAACTTGAACTACATATCTACGTCCCTAGCTACTTCGTCAGAACTCTACTGCATGAACCCAAAGAACCCAATCCAGCTGAATTAAACCAGACCTTAACTGTGTAAGATGCAAAACTCAGTTTCATGAAGCTAGAACCCATTTGCATGATCAAGAATTCAATTGTACTAGACCACAACCTTTATACTGTAAGTTAGACCAAATCCAATTAGATGATTGACTGGGTTATACCAAAATTCTGCAGACCAAAATTTAATTGCAGAAAAAACACCTGCAAGGATCAACATAAGAATCAAAACTGCTCATTAAAACCATCTTCTATGCATGTGATCAAAACCTGATACACTGCCTATCCAAAAGAAAAAGTCACCACCTGGATTTAACAAAGCAAACAGGCAAGAGCCTCCCATTGGATAATTACTGCATGGATGATTATGTTTTATCTGGCAACAAGTTATTTAACCCGAACTGATGCAGTGAGTAGCTTCTCATTACTTAAACAACCATGTCGGAAGACGCATCCTGTGGTCGTGGAAAAGATGTTAATCTGTTTCAGAAGGGTCAATTTATAGCTAAAACTACTAAAATTGGGTTAAGAACCATCCAGCACTTAATTAAAACTAGAAAGAATCTTTGCGGAAGAAATGTGGTCGGAAAAAAACCTTGAATGATCAGCGATCACTTAAATAAAATCGTTAAAAAAACAACTGCAGCAATGGAAGAAGGTCATGTGGTCTGATGAGTCCAGATTTACCCTGTTCCAGAGTGATGGGGCATCAGGGTAAGAAGAGAGGCGTGAAGTGATGCACCCATCATGCCTAGTGTCTACCGTACAAGCTGGTGGGGGCAGTGCAGTGGTCTGGAGTTGCAGTTGGTCAGGTCTCGGTTCAGCAGCGTTATGTGCCCAAAGAATGAGGTCAGCTGACTACCTGAATACAATGAATGAGCAGGTTATTCCATCAGTGAAGTTCTTCTTCCCTGATGGCACGGACATATTCCAAGATGACACTGCCAGGATTCAATGGGCTCAAATTGTGAAAGAGTGGTTCTGGAGCATGAGACTTCATTTTCACACATGGATCGGCCACCACAGAGTCCAGACCTTAACCCCATTGAGAATCTTTGGGATGTGCTGGAGAAGAATTTGGGCAGTGGTCTGACTCTTCCCTCATCCCTACATGATCTTTGTGAAAAATGAATGCTCTGGACGGAAATAAATGTGAGGTTGCAGAAATGTATTGAAAGATGCCACAGCGAATGTGTGCCGTAATCAAAGCTAAAGGCGATCCAACGAGTATGTGACATTTTTTTTTGGACAGGCAGTGTGACCCACAACACAATTGTATGAAAACAATAACACATTATGCGTAACAGGAGTTTGAATTGATGCTTGATGAAAAAACACATTAGGCCCAACTCAGGAAGAAGGTGCAAATCCTTATAAACTTAGTCTACATATTAAAACTATGGATTTCTAAAGCATGCTCTCTATTGTGTTCTCTGCTTTTTCTTAGCATTTTTCCAGACCAAGTTCATTTTGGAAGCATTGTGGGAGTTTACTGGCCATGAAGCGTTCACCTCTGTCCTGGCTGTGCCGCAGTCTGCTGCTGCTATCTGCCCAGGCTGTGGTTGCCATGGTGATCCCCAATGGGACGCAGGTGGAGGACATGTTGCAAAGGTACCTGGAAAATGAGGAGTCATGGTGGGAGGCAAGGCCGAGGGGCCGGAGGGCAATTTCAGCGAGTGACATGCAGCTGATCCTGGACCTGCATAACAAGTTAAGGGGGCAGGTGTATCCCCCTGCCTCCAACATGGAGTACATGGTGAGATAATACTTTACAGCTCTGTGAGAGGTTCTTGTGCCTATTAATGTTGCATTAAGCATGTCTTTGACTCCACTTAGTCTGGCATATCTATCTGCATGATGTAATGTAATTTAGGGTTACCCTTCCATACAAGAAATTCTGCTAAAATGATATTTACCGACAATAAGGCTGGAAAGCAAAATATTGGACAAATAACACGGTCATAATATCTAATCAAATCGCTTAAAATTATATATGAAATGCCACAGAATCTTCATGAAACCTCTTTTTTCATTGCAAAATTACAATTCGGTTTTCAATCTGAATGATTCATTTCACATTTATTTTACAAAAACATATCAACACAGCACGATGCTATTATGTTTTATCTTGTAAAAATCGAATTATTTTATTATTTTGGCCAAAAGATGAGCATGTTATTTACGTATTTTCAGAATTCAATTTTAAAGTTGAATGCAGCTGGAGCACCAGCTTTAGGCTATCACAATACATCAGAGCATTTTTCTTCTTCTACTCAGTATGAACAACCAAACATGACCTTTTAATGATGTAGTGGGAAATGTTAGGCTTTTTTAGGGTGAGCACAGTGATTTACCAGAGTGGGGACATGCGAATGTCATTGAGTCCTGTTTTAGATTTTTTTCCCCTTGATATTTATGTGGTTTTATTAACCAGTACCATTTAAAATGAATTACCTTATGACCATTTACCAACCTGTTATCCCTTAAAAATAAGCATGGTGGGTTTTTTTTTTTTTTTACCTCACGCAGTCCTGGTTAGGATAAGTGGCTTAGGATGAATGCATGTTTTTATCACTGTGTCTTTAAGAATGATATGTGTATGTGTCACATTGGCTTCCCCGCACTGACACTTAGAATCAGTAAGCATCATGAGCAGAAACACTCCTTATAACTTCAGCTTGGAATTGCTGCAGGCAATGTTGGCATGTGTATTTAATGACCTTAGTTTTATCATGAAAAGGGGCCTATATTTGCAGCTTAGTTGCCATGCATATACTGTATAGAGAGTAAGATTTAAACGTTTTTGGAAAAGCCATGATGTTTATGCAGGCATTTATTATCTGAGACAATTATCACAAGCAGGGTCAAGGAAAAATAACTGTATAAAAATTGTGAAAAGTAGAAATACTTGCAATCAGGCACTTAAGTAGCTCTGAAAGACGTAAAGTTGTCTTTCAGCCTTACAGGTGATTATTAGAGGTTGTTATTTGGGCCTGTAGATTTCTTACTCATACTTTCATCACCATCACTTAAAATCCCAGACTTCGAACGTACAGGTCAACAGTTTGAGCCAGCTGTATGAGTGAAAGGCAGCATTGTTAATGCTCAATAAATCTCTCCTCAGTGAATGCATGCGGCCTACACCTGTCCAAATCAGTGCAGGGGTTTCACACTGGGATAGCAGAGGTGCAAAAAAAAAAGGTTCTTGAACTACAGACAAGTTTGTGGTCTACTGCAAACAGTTTAGACGGGCTGGGGGGCCTATAACACACACACACACACACACACACACACACACACACACAAATTTTGACAACCTCTACCAGCCTGCTGCTGCTGGCCCAGAGCCAGAGGTTTCATTTCTTGTGAAGTCAGTGGGCATTCACCAAATATCACACACTAGCTCTTGGAACTTGCTTTTACACTCTTCTGTCATGAAGTTTTTCCAACAAGATGGCTACATTGGAGACGAATGCTGGCTCTTGAAATAGAAGGTCAGGGAGTTGTGTCCTGGGAGGATATTTTTAAAGAAATGCGCTAAGGTGAAGCGCACTGGCTGCTGCTGAACCTTCCCACAGTGCAGTCAGGCATAATGAAGCCTTCCAGCTGAGCTGTAATGTGTTATAGTAACAGTGTCTCTAATACCGTGACTTTAGAGCTGGAGCTTTATTTATTTATTTATTTCTTATATATATATATTTTAGAGATAAATCAGTTGTTACCATCTTTTCTGACTTTTTTGGCAAAATATCATATTTATACATATGTAGCAGAATTAAAGCTTAAAAGTGGACAAAATGACTCACATGGACTAATGTCTGAATTGAGTCTGCACCTCTGAATATAGCCACCACTCAGCTGTTTTTATACTAGAATTTTATCGAAATGTAAACACATTTTAAACTTTTAAGTGGCCATTCATTTGCAACGCATGCAATATATAAAGATAATAAAAACTCCTAAAACAAGCACACATGTAATTTACTATACTATACTATACTTATTCCATTACAACCATTTAGCTGTTTTTTTTTTGTACAGTTAAACAGTCTTTCTTTGTTCTTGCCCTTTTGGTAAGTTAGCCCAAACATCACACAAGCTTTTAGCATAAAAATGTCCAAATCTGCCAAATCTGAGGCCTACAAGACCACAGTAGATTGTGTTTAATTGAAATTGTCCCTGTTCTTCAAGGTCGTTGGCACTCCCAACCACAGTACACTGGGCACACAACAGCATGGCAACAGAACAGAGCTATTGGCTTTATTCTTCCAGTTTCTATCACTGTTTGTGGTAAAAAAAAAAAAGGCTTTTAAAAACTTGTTACAGTCGCTTTTTTAAGCTGAAACCATCTGTGGTCTACTGGGTCTAATAACTGCTTTCTGTTTAATCTGTCCATCGCTGGAACCCCACTGCTGCATGTGGGCCCCCAAAAGAGGAGGAGGGGACAATAGTTCCCCCCGCCATCTTCAGGGTAATTGCTCTGAACAGGAAGCTGAGCTGGTCGCTGAGGATTCATTTTTCAGCTGGATTGGACCCAGAAGGCTGGTGTAACTGCTAATGAGGCATTACGTCAAGTAAACAGTGTGAATAAACGAGTCTCCAAAAACTGCAGGAGTCCTGTCTTTGTGCTTAGAGCTGGTCTATGTCCTTAAGTAGAACTGAACTCAAGACAGTGACCTTTCCTTCCCTGCAGAACCAGCAGCGGAAGTCAGCATGAACATGTGTACCTAAAGTAAAAGAACTAGCTAGTGATACCTTCCAAGAGGCGTCCAATGATGTTGCATTAACAACAGCCAAGAAAGATGTGATGGCACTTCATGGGACATGCTTGTCTTCACCTTTTTGGTGTTAATGGTGCTGTGCGATTCCTAGCTAGTGGGTGGATAAGTGACACAACTGAAATTATAGATAGCAAATACATTTATGCCCTTTTGGTTTCCTGGCCATGGATGAAGGTGGCACCAATGGTTTCTTAGAGCTTTATACAATATACTGTATTTATTTTCTTGATTTTATGAATATTTTATTGATATTTTATTTGATCGAATATTAGGGGTGGTGGTGGACTAGTGCTAAGATATTCACCTGTGGTCTGAGATGTTGCAAGTTCAGATCCTAACTCCAGTACCACCTCCACTGGAGGGAGACCCTTAACCTCAAATCGCTCTACGTAGGCTGTCTGTCATAAGCAATTGGAAGTTGCTCTGGATGCCATAACCGTTAACTTTATTTATATTTTACTAAAATTCTTCACTTTTACAGGCCACATCTATGTTAAAAAAAAACTTTTTTATTTAGTTACCTGAGTAAGTCAACACTAGTTTAGACTCAGCAAAAGAACTCTTGACTTTTCCTCATATTTGTCTTGATTTACTGGAATAGGTAAAACTTCTGGGATTCGAAGAATGGCTATTGGAACACACTGGGTTTGCACACATTTACACCTGGAACTCATTAACCACCGAGGGAAGCTTTAAGTGTATCAGTAATTTTCAATTAGCCCTGATCTGCATTAAGTGCAGGTCCAGCAAAGAGGTATGCTTCTAGTCAGTTTAACACATACCAGCAGAGGCTCTGGTACAGCTGACTTCTTTGTCCAAACCCAGTGATGCAGGAACACATTTTAGTTTTTAAACTGCTGCTGACCCATGTGTAGATCTCTATCAGGTTGTTGTAATGACCAAACAGCCATCAACTGACGTACAGAGGGCAGAACCAGGCTCAAGAAATTACAACAATTCAGCAAAAGTGTTGGCAAATGTGTATTTCTTGAGTGCTGCCAGTTGTTCTGACATGTTTCATGTCAGAACAAATACACAAGAAGTGCAACTGCTATAAGTAACTGATGTCGGTTATGGACTGCTTTTGACTTTAAGTAATGCTTAAATACTGCCCAGAGTTTAGTTGGAAAGAGCTTATTTTTATAGTGTAAACAAAGAATCTGGATAATTTAGTTTATTAATCTGCTTATTTTACCTACTTTGAAAAATTTTACTTTATCTTAAGTAAATGTTTATTATCAGATATATCTCATTTGTATTATATTTGCTTTGGGTTTTAAAGTTGCTAACGGTTACATTTTTACTGTGTGCTTATTTAAAGAATATTACAGAATATTTAACAGAATATTTAACTTCATACAGAATATTTAACTTCATCGTTCCTAATAAATCGCAATATGATCATTTTCTGTGTGAAGAGTTAAGTGTGTGCGCGCGCGCGCCCATGTGTGTGTGTGTGTGTGTGTGTGTGTGTGTTGTCAGGTGTGGGACACAGAGCTGGAGCGCAGTGCTGAAGACTGGGCTCACACATGCTTGTGGGAACACGGTCCTCCTCACCTGCTCAGGCAGATTGGCCAGAACCTGGGAGCACACTGGGGCAGGTGAGAGCTTAGCCAAAATGTTGATACAGTGATTCATTGAGTCACAATAATTTAAGATGGTAATTATAATTTCCTATAGTTTAAAGTAGGGTCAAATGCATGTAAATAAAAAATAAAATGTTAATACATTTAGAGGTAACTGTAAGAAACGTTTGAGTATTTAATGTTTATTAATAACACCTTTAGAGGGCAGCAGTGAGTGACATTTGTTTATTGGGGGTTATAATTTAGCAGTGAGTGATTTTTGTTAATAAGTTTAGAGGGCCGTAGTGAGTAACGTTTGTTGATCTGATTTTTGTAAATAACATAATCAGAGGGTGGTGGTGAGTAATGTTTGTTTATTTGATGTTAAAACACATCTGTAGAGGGCAGCAGTGAGATTAATCTGTCTTCACTTGGCAGCTACCAAGTCTTAAGCAAATCTGAAACAAAGACAGCATATATATATATATATATATATATATATATATGTATAGTCAAAAGTTTTAGAGCACCAGTTTTTTTTTTTTTTTTGAAAATCAAGTAGTTAAAGTCCAATGAATATTTTGAAATGATGCAAAGGTAAGTGGTGAACAACCAGAGGTTAAAAAAAAGATACGGTTACCCAAAACTGGAAAATAATGTACATTTCAGAATTACACATAAAGGCCTTATTCAGGGAACAAGAAATGGGTTAACATCTTAAAGCTGCTCTACAGCAATGGAGTTTGATCAAGCCTTGAAAGTTGGTGCTACTAATTCCTACAGGTGTCCCAGCTTTTCCTGACAATTTACAACCTTGTCTGCCTGCATAAAAGTAGTGTTGGAACACGTTGTGTGTACTGAATCCTCGTGAGCATTATTTGAACAGTGTTGGACTGCAGAAAGCAGTGTGTTGCTGCTGTTAAAATGATGAGTAAAAGACAATGTGCAATAGAAGAGAGACAGACCATCATAACACTTAAAAGTGGTCTTTCCTACAGAGAAATTGCAAAGAAAGTCAAGGCGTCAGACTGTGAAAACAGTCTCTTTCACCATCAAAAGGCTCTCAGGAACTGGGGAGCTCTGACAGGAAGAGGTCTGGCTGACCCAAAACTATAACAGCATGAGAAGACACGTTTCTGAGAGTCAACAGCTTGCATGATCACAGGACCATAGCTTAATAGTAGACATATTAAGCCAGTCTCAGTTTCAGCTGTAAAGAGAAGACTTTGAGTTGCAGGTTTGACAGGTCAAGTTGCAGGAAGAAAGTTGTTGCTAAGACATCAGAATAAGAAAAACAGTCTTGCCTGGGCAACAAAACACTTTCAATGGACTAGTGAAGACAGGAAGAAGGTGCTATGGACTAATGAGTTAAAATTTGACCTCTTCGGTTCATCACACAAGATTGTTGTATGCTGTTGAGTAGGCAAATGGATGGTTCCTCAATGTGTGACATCACCTGTTAAACATGGAGGAGGAAGCGTGATGGTCTGGGTCTGTTTTGCTTAATCCAGGGTCGGTGACTTGTACAGAGTGAGAGGTGCCCTGAACATAAACGGCAACAACAGCAAACTACAGCACTATGCAGCACCCACTGGTATGCACCTAGTTGGTCAGGGGTTCATGTTACAGCAAGATAATGACCCAAAACATAAGTCCAAGCTATTCCAGAGCTACTTTAGGAAAAAAAAAAAGAACAAGATGGTAAGCTTGAAAACATGGAGCGGCCAGCACAGTCTCCAGACTTAAACCCTAACCAGCTACTTTGGGATGAACTGGCCAGAAGAGTGAAAACAAAGCAACCTACAAGTGAAGTGAAAGTGACTATTCTTGTCATTGCAAGGTCACAGCATAGCACACAGTGAACCACAACGAAATTGGACCTCTGGATTTAACCCATGCAAACACCCTGCAGCAGTAGGCAGCTATGAAAGCGCCCAGGGAGCAGTGACAGGGACGGTACCTTGCTCAAGAGTACCTCAGGGCAACCTACTGGTAAGGGGTTTAAACCCAAAATTTTCCGATCCTGTGGCCAACTCCCAAACCACCAGGCCACCGCTGCCCCACTGTGCCACACAGTTATGGGAACTTCTGCAACAAAGTTGGGAAGAACCTTCTGAAGAATATTTAATTTCCATTCTAGAAAGAAGGCCACAAGTGTGTTCAGCTGTTATATCGAGTCAAACGTTTAGAGTACATTTTGGTTTATACATGATTTAGTTGTTTATTTGTTCTATGCTTTCTTTCAATGAGACATTGAGCTGCTTGAATTTCATTATAAATATATATATATATATATATATATATATATATATATATATATATATATATATGTATATATAGTCAATCAGTCAGTCATTTTCTGCCGCTTGTCCCAAGCGGGATCATGGGGGAGTGCTGGAGTCCGTCCCAGCTCACACAGGGCGAAGGATGTGGGACACACCCTGGACAGGTCATATATATATATATATATATATATATATATATATATGTATGTATGTATATATGTAAATGTCTTGTTGTACTAAAGAAATCATGGAATCCATGTATCAAAGTAATCAAGTCAAGTCAAGTCAACTTTATTTATATAGTGCTTTTTACAACTGTTGTCACAAAGCAGCTTTACAGAATCTGGGTCAGAGCCCCAATTGGGTAAGCCAAGGGCAACAGAGACAAGGAAAAAAATCCTCAAACATGAGTAAGAAACCCTGGGAGAAACCAAGACCCAAAACGGGAACCATCCTCCTTTGGTTGACATCGGAAATAAAAAGGAAAGGAAGAAAGAGAAAAACCCTTTATAGTGATGACTTCCAGTAAGCATGAGTTACAGTAAAAGTAAAAGAGTCCACTGGTGACTGTAACTGGAGGTTCATGATCTAATGGTGGAAGCCCTGTTTGAGTGGGGGTAGCTTTAATCTTTGTGGCAGCAGCTCCTGCAGAAGAGCCAGTCTGATGTAGCCCATTGGAAGTTGAGGTCGGGAGAAAAATAAGATGATAGTAGTTTCCTCGACTTGGTGTAGCAGCAGGCATGGAACTCAGGAAACCCTCACAGAGATTGATGGACTTGCCCTCAGGTAATACCCAAACCCTCCACCACACAAGTGGTGGGCAGCCGCCCATCTCAAACAAAGAGAAAGGAATTAGATCTGTTTTGAACTCATTGTACAGACCATAAGTTTAAAGACTGTAGTAATGTAACTTCTTTTACAACCTGACTAAAAAGGACTCATCCAGTTTCAGTTTTGATTTTGTTTTGGATCTCCGAGCAAACAATGGATAATGAAATCCACCGGCCTGTCTGGGCCTTGGTTTGTCCCTGAGTTTTTTGAGCGTGAGTTTATGAGTGTGAGAGGCCGTCAGCACCAACATCCCAGTTTACAGTAATTCTCTGTATCCGTGAACCCCCGGATCTGCACCTCTTAACTAACAGGAGAATGAATTATTAAAAGACTGACTAAACAAGTAAGTCTTTAGTCTGGACTTAAATACTGAGAGTTTGACTGAGTCCCGGAAAGCAGCTGGAAGACTGCTCTAGAGCTAGGAGGCTTTGAATGGAAATGCACTTCCCCCTCTAGTTGTTTTCAAAAATTCTGAGAACTGTTCGAAAACCAGTACCTTGTCATCCAAGTGAGCGTGAAGGTTCATAACTGGAGATAAGCACGGAGAGATACTCGGGAGCGAGGCTGTTTAGGGCTTTGTAAATTAGCAGTAAAATTTTATAGCCAATGCGCAATTTCACAGAAAGCCAGTGAAGTCTAGATAATATCAGGCTAATATAATCAAATTTTTTTGATCTAATGAGGACTTTAGCTGCTGCGTTCTGGACTAACTGGAGTTTATGAAGCCTTTTACTGGAACATCCTGACAGCAGGCCATTGCAATAATCTAATCTTGAGGTGATAAATGCATGTAGCAGTATTTCTGCATCATGTAGTGTGAGGGCACTTCTAAGTTTAGCAATGTTTCTAAGGAGAAGGAAAGCTATTTAAGTGATGTTTTCAATGTGTTGATCTAGAGATAGATCTGAGTTAATTGTGATGCCCAGGCTTTTGACAGAGTGTTTAAGATTAACTGTAAAATTAGGAAAATCTAGCATTAAACCTGAAGGTTTGTCTCTAACAATTTTGTAATCTAGCAACCTCTGTCTGACATCCACTCTTTTATATCTCCTATACAATCCTCAATATTTTTTTATTTGAGTTTATCTTCAGGTTTAGATGAGATATATAATTGTGTGTCTTCAGCAGAACAATGGAAGCTGATTCCATGAGGGAGCATGTATAATATGAAGAGTAGCGGGCCTAGGACAGAACCTTGCAGAACTCCATGATTTAAACTAGGAAAGGGCTGTTCCTGTTATACCAAAAAGGTTTTCTAGTCTGTGCAGTAAGATATTGTGGTCTATGGTGTCAAACGCTGCACTAAGGTTGAGGCGGACTAGTAAGGATACCTACCCTTTGTCAGATGCCATTCAAAGATAATTTACTATTTCAGTAATTACTGTTACTGTTACTGTTACTGTTACTATTACTGTTTCAGTGCTATGATGTGGTTGAAAACCAGACTGAGATTTCTCAAAGATGTTATTTTCGGGTAGATATGAGCACAACTGCTGGGCCACAGCTTTCTCCAGAATCTTTGATATAAAAGGTCAATTAGAAATTGTTTGTTTGTTAACTTGAATGGATCAAGGTTAGGTTTCTTGAGTAGAGGCTTAATAACTGCAATTTTGAATACTTTTGGCACATAGCCCGGGTTGAGAGAGGAGTTTACTATTTCTAATAAAGGCCTGATTATTAATGGCACAACCTCTTTAAGTTGTCTGGTAGGAACTGCATCCAGGATGGAAGTAGAAGATCTGGAAGAGGAAATAGCTGAGATGACGTCGGTCTGCAGAACTGCATGAAAGCAGTCTAACCTCTCTGTTGGGATTAGGTTTTGATCTGTATCTATATCTGTTTCGGGCAGCAGATGTGCTGGGTTTGGTGTTTAAGTAGCAACCTTTGGTAGATATAATAGCTGAACATGGCATTCATGACATTCTTACTGCAATGGAAATGAGATATTCATCAGAAAGTTCGTCTCAACTCTGTTGCAGAGGTTCTCATAAATGTGTGGCACTTGTAGGTTTTCTTTGCTTTCACTCTTCTGTCCAGTTCATCCTAAACCAGCTCAATGAACAAACAGTGAACAAACAAAAACATTTGCAACTATAATCACAATTATTTACAGAACAGCCATTTATTGGCCTAAATTTCATGATCCTGAAAGTCCTGAAATGACATTAGGATAACTGGTGGCTTGTCATTGCTGTTCTTACTGCCTGAAACCATTCCCAAACAGTATGGACAATAGTGCATGATCTCCTACTAGTTGCTACTTGGACCATGTTCTTGGTGAACTAATTATGAGAATATATACAGCAGATAACATTTAAATAATTGATGGTATTTGAGAAGCAATTCTTTCATGAATTCAGCTCCAAGCTATATCCCACTTTTGTCTATTTCAGCACCAAGGACAGACTTGAAAAAGGGAAGGAATATTAATACGTTTTCTGTCCAATTTTTTTTTCAGCATCATGAACATCAGCATTTTATGGAATTTTAATCGCTGCATTTAGGCCCATGAGGTCTATAGAAAAAACAAAACAGTAAATCATAAGAGCTTTATTTCAGTATGCTACATATTTTCATTGGGTCTTATAGAATCAGCATATACATTTTGTAACTTCAGCATGAAATGCAATTGAACTTAATGTAGGCTTAATTTTAGTTGAAAGTCAAATATCCCCCTATGAGCAGATTTGTGGTACACTGAAAATAATTATGCATTAAACTCAACTGGTGCAAATATGTGCATTGTTTTCACATGACTAAAATGTATAACGTATGTGTTCATACATACATGTGATAGGTACACTCTATCACATGTTTTGGTATGTATGTACTTTAAATCAATGACACAGTATCTACTAGATATTCAGGTTTCAAGTGCCTACAGCCAACGTGGTGACTGATGATCTTTCTTTTTTCCTCAGAGACAGGCCACCAACCTTCCATGTGCAAGCATGGTATGATGAAGTTCGTTACTTCAGCTACCCATATCCCCAGGAGTGTGAACCTTACTGTCCCTACAGATGCTCAGGACCTGTCTGCACTCACTATACACAGGTATTAAACCTGTTAAATTTCACACATCTCTAAGAGTCCAGATTTACATTTGATTTACAGAGAACAATAGTAAAAAATGCATAGTTAATTCCAACATTATAAAGAGAATTACATTTTCATTGGTTTTACATTCTGAACCAACAGATGGAAGTGTTGAATCTGCACAGAAATGGTCCACCTTTATCATTGATGTATGAATTGGTATAATATTGGTATAATAGTACTCCCAGTAAGTGCACTTTCTAGAGGTTAAATCTTACTTCATATAACAGTTTAGCTCACAATACACATCTCAGCCCACTGTTAAATTCAAACCCAGCAATAGCAAGAGCTATTTCCAACCTAGGTTGTGTTTCCCCAAAGATTTGGCACAAAGCAACAACTTCTGTATGATAGAGAAAGCACTGAAAGCAATAATATCACAGCCATAAAATGAGTATTGTTGTGCTATGAGGCTTTGGGGAAATCTGACTTTCTATTGTTTCAGAGAGTGATGACTTTTGCTATACTGAAGCGGTAGAACATGTGGGAGTGTATACTAATACTAATACAGTAATACTAATACTAATACTAATACAATACTAATACAGTATTTTGAACTTATCAGATATAAGGGCCGCTTGTCCTAATTAGGGTTGGGGGGGGGGGGGGGGGTGCTAGAGTCCATCCCAGCTCACACAGGGCGAAGGACAGGGACACACCCTGGACAGGACTCCAGCCTATCGCAGGGAGCTGAACTAACTCAACTATACAAAAGTGCTATTTGAGCATCGCGCTCCATGTTTCTCTAGACCATCATGTATTCTTACACATCAGTCTCGTACTACTCATTGCTTAATGACCACTTCTGCTTTCAGTTTAATACATTTTGATTTGAATTTATTTTAATTGACTCATTGTGTAGCATTTAATGTTAATATTAAGCTCTTACTGCACAGTAGACTGAAGGTTGTTCCTCACTTGTAAGTAACTTTGGTAAAAAGTGTCTGCTAAATTAATAAATGTCATTTAATGATTTCTGTGTTGCTATTTAATTTCAGCTGGTTTGGGCCACAAGCAATAAAATAGGATGTGCTATCAATGTTTGTTACAACATGAATGTTTGGGGCATGATCTGGGCCAAAGCTGTCTATCTAGTCTGCAATTATTCTCCTCCGTGAGTAGTTGCTTTATTCTGACTGAATTACTGCAGTGCATTACGGATTTTAGTTCTTTCTCAGACTCTCATTTGATGCTACTTGTTTCTTATTCAGGGGGAACTGGTGGGGTCATGCTCCCTATAAACATGGACGCCCGTGCTCTGCTTGTCCGGCCAGCTATGGCGGCGGCTGCAGGGACAACTTGTGCTATAAAGGTGTGAATTATTTTTTTATTTTATTTCACACATCAAGGCTTGATACTTGATACTTGAGACCTTGCAATGACAAGAATAGTCACTTTCACTTAATTCAGTTGAATCTTTTTCTATTAATGTTAGCAGCTTTCTGCGTGGCTGCTTAAACTGGGTTTGTCATCACAGGCCAACAGGCTCCAATAATTTGTGTCAGTTACTGTTTTGCTGAGTTCACAGTCCATTGCTAACTTAGAGATCATAGTTTAGTTACAACAGGAGATAAATATCAGTTAGGAGAACATAAATCTTGTTCAGGATTAATACACTATATTTATTTTTTATTACAAGTTATGTTTGGCGGTGGCCCAGTGGTGGCCTAGTGGTTAGGGAGTTGGCCACACGATTGGAAGAATGTGGGTTCAAACCCCTTACCGGTAGGTTGCCCTGAGGTACCCTTGAGCAAGGTACCGTCCCTATCACTGCTCTCTTGGCGTTTTCATAGCTGCCCCCTGCTGCAGGGTGTTTGCATGGGTTAAATGCAGAGGTCCAATTTCATTGTGGTTCACTGTGTGCTGTGCTGTGCTGCGACCACGCAATGACAAGAATAGTCACTTTCACTTCACTTTCATTTGGTTAGATTCACGCCTGTTCAGAATGCGTTTTCTAGAGTACGTTCTGGTGGGTCCTGACGACTTTACATAAGATGAAACATGTAAGGAAACAAATGCTAAAATAAAAAAATATATATACAAACAATTATTGCCACTATATCTACACACTTCAAATGTTTGCAACTGAAAATCCCTTCTTATAGTTCTTAAAAGCAAGATTACAGGGTTTCTCAGTGTAAACAAATCTCAAAGGTGTAAATGGACAGTCTGTCTTTACTACTATTGTTGAGCTCTATATTACAAAACAATGAGCACGCCTCTTTTTCAGACATAAGCATATAAACAACAAAAAATTACAATGAGAGAATGACCTTTATTTTAGTAACGTACCAAGAAACGCATTTTGATGAGCACAAAGCATGTTAATTTAATAGGAAAAAATTATTTGATGATAAACAATTTTATAAATAGTGAAAAATCCCATTTTAAAGACGTTTCCTGCTTTTGATAAGTAGTTGTTGAGCAGAAATTTATTTTTTTGTTTTTTTCAGATGATGGCAGTCAGAGGTATTATGATTCAGAACCAGAGGAGAGTAACTATATAGAGCCAGAGCCAGAGCCTGCCCACAGTCAGGTCTCACACCCTGCAGAGCCTTCACCATCTCCGCCTCCCAGCCACGGCTTGGACAGGAACGATGTCACCAGCACTGAACAAATGTGTAAGAAAATTTCATGTTCACCCTTCCATTGTTTCCATATGCCCATGAGATGCCCAGTGCTCAGATTTTGTGAGCAGAGTTTATTATCGGCAGTGGTAACATGAGGCGATGCCAACGACACCAAAAATCCTACATTATATTCTGATGAACAGTCCCACTGGAGCAGCTGGAGCTTTAGTCTGGTGGCCCTCTCAAGCTTAAAGACAATCCAAGTGTCTACAGTGAATAATAAAAGTTTACCACTTGGTATTTATTGTTGATTGTTAATGTCAACAATGAGTTCTGAACTGAAATCAGTACTACTGTGACCTCCATGAGAGCATGGAGTGTTGGCCTGGTCCAAGAGAATTTAAGTGGCCTTCCTCTCTGGGTGGGTAGAATTGCCATCCTTCCCTTGCACTTTGCCAATCAGTACTATTAGCTAACATAACAGCTCTGGTGGTTCTGGCTGAGCTGGTAGACTGTTACACACCTAGTGGAGTCATATTACTCTGAATCCTTGTACTTCTACAGCTACATTGCAGGCCTCCATTCATTCTAAAGGAAGCATGGATGCCAATGGATTGTGAATGAATCTCTGCTGGATGATATCACTGACCCATGACAGTATTCTGGAGACCTTTACTTCACTGGTTCTTTCCATGTGTGTTTCCATGTGGTTCTTACCTATGGGAGATGGAGATGTGGTGGTTGGAAATGGCTTCCTCCTCTACCAGTGCCCTCTCTGTGTATTGATGTTGGCTGTGCTGATAAGTTTAGCAGCTGTACTATTTGTAGTGCACACACAGGGCATATGAGATTAATTCATAGCAAATTGCTATAACTGGATGGATCCGATAGCAAAACCTGATTTTGTGAAAACCACAAAGTTGAGGTCAAAGTTAAAAATGGCAATAAAGAAATCTTATATATAATAGCTATAATTTCTTCATGATTTTTTTCTCACTTGAAGCTCATTGAAACATGCATTCAGTTGTGATGTTTTTTTTAAGAATTAGATATGATATAGTTAAGTGAACCCTTTTTGTTTAAAGAAAAAAAAATTATTTCTGGAAAATTGCGAAATCAGGGATAAAACTGTGTAGTAGAAACATAGCACTGTGCACAAAAATCTCGTTCATGCAGTCAGATTAACTGTGATTGTCCTGTTTTTGCAGCACAGCAAGTGTCCTGTGATACAAAGCTACGGGATCAGTGTAAAGGTACCACATGCAACAGGTAAATATTCTAAAAGTTCATTCTGACAAAGTATAATCATGCTTGGATGGACATTAGCTGTGGATTCATCACTTCCCTGCGATTGATTCAATTACAGTCCTTTAGGAAATGATCCAATGTATAATAAATTCTCAAATTTAGAAAAAGAAAAGATTCAGAAAAAAAGCAATGAATACATATCTGTAAAGGGGCCACTTTACAAAAAGTAAAAAATGGTGCCAAAGAAGTAATTGCACTGTATTGCAATATAGACTGCTAATAATACAGTATATATATAAATATAAAAAAAAAAAAAAAAAAAAAAAATATATATATATATATATATATATATATATATATATCTGTCTATAAATGCAATATTTTTTGTATTTTATATAAAAAGAAAAAAAAATTGTCTTTTTTCAATATCTATTTTTAATGCCCTCTGAATCATGTGCTATGTCCTAAAATAGGTTTCAATTCCATCTATCGCCTTGGATGAATTAGAAGTACCCCCACCACAAAGTTATTTTCTTCAGTTTTTTTCACAAGCAGGCAACATGTTTTATCTTTCATTATTAACAGGTATGAATGTCCCGCGGGTTGTTTATACAGTCATGGAAAAGTGATTGGGTCGGGATATTATGATATGGTAGGTGAAAGGTTCTTATACATATGTTCAACACTTAACACTTAAATGAATGACTGTGTGCATGTTCTCTTAGATGCTAAAACATGGAAAAAAAAATGCAAATTATTTGCAAGGTTTAAGTAGCGCCCCAATTTATTAAGCCCTACAATTGGCTTAATACTTTTATGATACATTATTCAGAATCCACTTTTAAACCAGTATGAAAGTTACATTTATTATGATGTTAGGCTATCATTTTGTGAAAAATGTGATTTCCCACGTGGTATCATATAATTTAAGGCAGTATTTTAAAAGACATATGTTTTGTTCAGTAGAACAGGGTTAAAACAGTTTTCCTTCCAGAAACTCTCATGCAGGCGCTGGTTAGATACGCTTACTTTTCATTATATTTCATTATATTGGACAAATTGCTATGATAGAATGACCCAAGGTCAGTGGAGCCCTCAATTGTTGAATTTTTTTTCCAGCAATCCAGCATTTGTGGAGCAGCTTTACACACTGGAATTATAGATGATGATGGAGGCTGGCTGGATATCACAAGAGTGGGAAGAAGGCCGCGCTTCACAAAGTCCTACAAAAATGGAGTGCAAACGCTGGCGTAAGTTACAGCTGTGTTACAGGCCAAGCTACCTCTGAGGAATGCAGCACAGCTCTCACGTTTATTTGTCTTCCATTTCCTCCACAGGAAAAACCATAGCGCTAATGCCTTCACTGTATCAAAAGTACCAGGTCAGTACAGACTGGTTTACACTTCAAATTCTCTACATTCCATAGTAATACATAGTAATTTCATATCATAGTCATTACATTAGAGTCTGAACACTGGACTTTTTAAAATTGTTCTGATGACAATATACAATCTCTCAAAAAAAGAAAAACAAAACCCAACTGTACACACTTATTTTATCGAATTTAAATTATGTGGCATGTTAGCTTGTGTGATTGTCCTATACCACGTGGATCACACTTTAATAGAAAAATCTAAATCAAACCTGTGGTCCATCTTGCAAATGTGAAATCATTGTCAATCTGGTGCTGTAGTTTGGGTTTTTCTACTACCCATGGACAGTTCTTCGCTCCAAAAATCTTTTGGCTTGATATTATTGGTTGGGGCATGATCCTTGTGCCAGCAGTGACATTGACGTGTTTAACAACACCAGCAGCACTAAATGAATCTATTACTGTGTCCCTGCTGTGCTGAGAATGAGCCATGATTTAAAATGCCAGCTCACTGGTGGGTCCTGAACATTGGCAAACAGGAGTAAGATCGATAACGACTGATGCAGAGAAACAGATGGATTGCCATCGTAAACTACAAAGTTTATCTAAATGGTCAGTGGAGGTAATGGAATGGACAGTTGTTGTAGATGCAAAGCAAGAGTGGCTAATGAACGGGCTGCTTAGTGCATGTGTGAGTAATAATTGAGTATGTTTGGGCAAACAGATTGTTTTAAATCTCTTTATTTGTACTTCTTCTTCTGATCAAACACTTTAAACGTTTGGGTTTTGAAATTAATTCTTTGAAAGTTATACATTCATGAAGCCCAGAAAGTTAAAAAGTGAAGAGTTTCTGCTGCCTTAGAGGATCCAGGGGACTTTAAAGTTTGTTGGGATGATACAAACTCTTTTTGTGTTGTATACTGTATTTACAGGTATGTTTCTTGTATGTAAGACTTTTGTGCAGAACTACAGGAATATTAAACTGAGGCATGGAGCAGCTTCTGGCTCCTGTTAAGCTAAATGATCTGAATATCCATCCATTATCTGCCGCTTGTCCCAAACGGGGTCGCGGGGGAGTGCTGGTGTCCAACCCAGCGCACACAGGGCGAGGATGGCGGACGCACCCTGGACAGGTCGCCAGCCCATCGCAGGGAGGAGCGGGACGGGGACGGCACCTTGCTCAAGGGTACCTCAGGGCAACCTATTGGGAAGGGGTTCAAACCCCTGATCCTCCGACCATGTGGCCAACACCCTAACCACTAGGCCACCACTGCCCCTGATCTGAATATCTATGTAGTTAACAGCAGTTCATGCTTACATTGACATTTGTGTTTAAACTATTCTGTTATTAAATGAATCTTGGTTTATCTTTTTTCTTCTCAGTTAAAGCTGTCTCATGTGGCATGACAGTATCACAATATTGTCCTTTCAAAAAGCCTGTCAGGCATTGCCCAAGGTGAATATTTCTCAGAAACACAACAGTAACCCAATGGCTGTGTAATTTTTTTGACTTATGAACTTTTTTTTTTCTTTAGGTTATTTTGTCCTCGTAACTGCCTGCATGACAGCCGTGCCCATGTGATTGGAACTCGTTACTATGCAGATGTAAGTCCTCTTTAAACCCTTAACAACTGAATCTCTAGTACTGGAGCATGTTTCACAAAGCAAGATTCCTTTTTGTCTCTTGACTTTAAGGCTGAATTTTGTGTTTAATTTTCTTTTAAATGGGAGTGGATTACTGTTTACTATGAATCTCCAAATGGGAAACTGTCTTTACAAACTTGCATCCAAACACCTTTGTTCTCTGACCATTTGACCAGAGATCCAGTATCTGTCGGGCAGCAATTCACGCCGGGGTAATTCAAAATGAATCTGGAGGCTACTTGGATGTGATGCCGGTGGATAAGAGGCGACAGTATAACGGCTCAAACCAGAACGGAATCGCATCAGAGAGGTAAAAGAGTCCCTCTGTGAAGTGTCCAGTCCAACTCAGCTCACATTTAGCTCACCAAAGCCTTCATGAGTTGATAAGTGTGTCCATCAATGTTTTCCTTTTGAGCCAAATGTGGTTGATCAGCCGAGATTCATGATCTGAATCTCCACCTCTGGTTTTATGCCAATAGACATTTGTGTTTTAAAGTCAGTTTTTGCTAAGGTTTAGTCTGCAATTTTTAAAAATTTGAAACCAGAACTTTCCTTTGATCTCTGAACTTTGAACTCTGGCATTCAAACAGTTCTAATTGGTTTATACATACTTCCATTTATTAGTTACATTAGCCTCATAGCTCAATTTCAGAACTAGAGCAGCAACCTTCAGAAACCAAAGATGTTGTGGATGATTTACAACGTTTGAGAAAGGGGAATTTGGTGTCAGTTTGATTTTTGGCCAAACCTCCACTTTAAGGAAGAGTGGAACATTGTGTGGTTGTTTTGCTAGAGAGCCAGCGATGACATCTTCTATCTTCTGGTTTCAGGTTGGCATCAAAACAGCTGACCTAATTCCATTAATAACCCCTTGTCTTTATGAACTGCCCCAAATGAGCAGATTATTTAGTCTAATGGTTAGATGAACCCAATGCTTATAGAGATTAAGCAGGACCACCCTTGCTGTGGCCTGTGGAGTAAGAACTAGTTATTACACTCATAAAACATGTAAATGATGTGTCTCAGTCTTTCCTGTCAAAGTCCAATAAAAATGAAACATTATTCCTTTTCCCCTCAGCCTACATAATCCCACAGGAGGCAAAGCATTCAGAGTGTTTGCAGTCATCTAAAGCCGCACTCCAAAGACACACGCCCAAACGCAGCACTTAGTAGCACAACGACCGGAAATCACAGCGTTTGTTAACATCGAGCCTTGTTTACGGCCATAAACAGGGAAAAAAACTGACATTGATGCCATCTGGCCTAAGGAAGCATTGCAGAGTATGTGACTTCAGCTTCATGCTGCCCTTCAAAAGTGTGAGGACACCTTGCCTTGCTTTGCTTTCTGTCAATCAAGTAGAATTATTTCGCTTCATGACTTCATCATTCACGTTTTTATGATTAAGTACGTTTTTAGTTTGTTTGTTTGTTTAAACAGATTATTGAAATCGTTTTTGCTTCGAAGGTTTTAGACGATTAAATGAGAAGATAAAATGCTAATGGTTTTCAGCTAAGTCAAATGTTCTTGCAAAAGGAAAATGGAAAGATTTTTATTTAATACATTGTGTTACTTAACATATTAAAGAACATGGCCAACAGTATTAATGACATTTCGAAGAGTTAAGTGGTCCTAGACTTTTGATGGATGGTCCACATGCATTGTATAATATCATGTAAATGATTGTTTGGTACACTTTTTAGTTTCTAGTCCTGGTTCGGGGGATGACTGGGGAAAAGGGCTATGTAGTGATTTTAAGCACATAAAAGTTTTGATTATGTTGTTGTCCAGTAAAAAAAAATGATGTGCATGCACATAAATGATATTTGAGATAGCAAAGAGCTTTGACGAGGGAAAGGCGCAGTATTAGTTAGTTCTGAAGTTTTTATTTTTCTACTTTTATAAAAAACAGTGTGGGGTTATAATGCTGCTGCTGACTGTGCGTTCTGCAGTGTGTGCCCTCAGGCTGTTGTGGTGGAGTTACCTGGCAGGCCAGGAAATCGTTCTGAAAGAATCTGAAACACTTTCCACGCGAGGAGTATGAAAGAGCATGTGGGCAGCAAGACATTCTTCTACATGTATTTATTATTCTACAATGCTGAATAAATGTATTCTAACAGTTAGTTGTATGCCCTTGGATTATTATTTAATCTGTAATCTTGAGTAATCTGACTGAGATGAGGAGTAATTGCTATTTTTCCATTAAATAAACTGGAAAAGGTCAAAGGTTGTTGTGGTTTTTCCTGCTTCATAAGGGAGTTAGAAATGATCGATTACAAAAGAAGTTGTATAGCTACGGCAACAATAAAACAGAGCTCAAAAACGAACTACACTGTTTGTCAAAAATTTGTGGACAGCCCCTAAACAGAGGTGGAACAGTGGAGCACTCAAAGGCCAGAAAGTTATAAATCTCCTAAACATTGTGCTGCAGAGTTGCGATTTCTGGCTTAATAGAGCTCCTTTCATTAACTTTCGGTTTAAAGAGACCAAATATTTCAAGCATTTTTGTTCAGTTAGAGCATTTCATCTAGTATTGAGAAACACGTAAAAGACGTCTACTTGCATTTACTGACAAATGCAGTTTGCAAGATGCTAAGAGATGGTCAGACATTTCTACAATTTATGAGCTACAGCATATCACAAAACTGAGTTTTAATGGAACTACAGACAACATCTGGGTTGTGTTAGCTCAATTGTGTTCACCAAATATTTTGCTTTAATGACAGAAATAAAAGAATGACTACAAAATGCAATGTAGCACTCAGTTCTGAATCAGTAAATTCAAAACTGCCTGGCCTACTATGTTTTTGCAAAAGAGTCTTTGACCAAGCTTTATGCATTGTTTGCAGAGTGCAGTTATGTTTGTCTTGGATTTGCTGTTCTTTTCATTTCCAGTGCTTTAAAAAGCTAAGTTATGCAGAATGAAAGGTGATCACACCTCATGCTTAAACACTCAGGCCCTGCTGGCACAGTGAAGGAGCTAAAGACAAAGGCAGACATTGTGATTGTGTGTGTGTGTGTGTGTGTGTGTGTGTGTGTGTGTGTGTGTGTGTGTGTGTTTTAGTTTCATATCCTCACTGCTTCATACACACATAGTCAAATTACTTTGGGCCACTGTAATTTAGTTCCTGGAGACCAAAACTAATTCTCCTAAAATGAAAATGACAGTAACATCTCCATTAGAGGGGTCAAACTAATGTGTCATCACCAACACCCTGTTGATTAACTCATTTTTGTTGAAGGACATTTGATACAGGAAAACTCTCTGGAAAGGAAAACGCCTTAGACATGGAGTTATTCAAGATCTCCTGAGTGCATCTCTTCTCCAAAAGCCGGCACATATTATGTCACTGTTCAAAATAGGGACAAGCATGACATATACTATAAGTTGCCAGTAGAATAATTAGTGCTGATGGGTGCTGAGCACTTGTAACAGACACACATACCTATAAGGGGATCAGCATCTACCATCTCTAGTCCACCTTATGTGCATGTCTTTGGGTTATAGGAGGAAATCGGAAATCCCATGCAAACTCAGGGAGACCATGCAAACTCAAAAAAGAAAGTGAAAAAGGTGAAAGTGAAAACCCTTGTCATTGCGAGGTCACAGCACAGCACACGTGAACCACAACGAAATTGGACCTCTGCATTTAACCCATGCACACAAACACCGTGCAGCAGTGGGCAGCTATTGAAAGCCCCCGGGGAGCAGTGACGGGGACAGTACCTTGCTATAGGGTACCTCAGGGGAACCTATTTGTGAGGGACTCGAACCCACAATCTTCCAATGCGGGGCAACTCCCTAAACACAAGGCCACCGCTGCCCCAAACGAAATGACCCAGTATGAAAGGTTCACAGGCAAGGTAAGCCCAGCACTATCAGCACTAACCTTGCACCCCTGTGTCATTCAAGTTCAGATGTAAAGCTCTCAAAGCTGCAACAGATCAAGCATCTATACAACTTTTGAGACATATCGAGAGAAAGACTTTAGCAGATGGAGTCTTCACGCTGGAATCTGCTGGGCCCGTGAAAGTGTGTGTGGTTGCTGGACCTGCAACTGTTTTCCACATTTAAAGATATAATGTACTGGTGTCCATCTGATGGAAAGGAACTATAGCAGTCTCAAGTTGAGGCACGTGGCAGCCAGCAAATGAAAATAGGGGGAGGTCATAGAGGTCCCAGTTAACATGGATTTTTTTTTTTTCTTTTTTGGTCTGTGTAGTTTGCTTAGTTATGGTTTTTATCCCTGGTTCTGGAAGCACATGTCATTTGAACTGTGTAGGTACATTAAAATAACAATAAAACCCCCATGACTTGGCTTGGTCTGAGGCTCGTCAGCAGGTGACTGAGTGTGTCCAATTTAGAATCCATTCTAGCCATCTCTTTAGAGGACCTCACATTAGACCTCCTTACAAAACTTTAAACTGTGTGTGTGGAGTGAAATGAGAATGTCCAACATAAAGCTTTTGTTGCATTTGTAGTTCGTTACCTCAAAGAAATTCTGTGTTAAAAATGTACTCTCTACCAGCTATTGAAAAACCCACAAATGTTTATGAACGTTTGCTGACTTATTGTCATAGCAGCACTCTCAAACTGCTGTGAAGATACTGTACGATACTGAGGAGGGTTCCAGAAATGCACAGAAAAGAGGTATGCATCAGATCTGTGTCAAAATTCACAGCCTGGTGTGGCCAGGCGAGGAGGTCAAGGCTGTGTCGGAACCCAGAAGCCGGCCAGCGGCCAGAAAACCAGGCAGAAACACAGGAGTCCAAGCATGATTTGCCAAGTTGCTGCTCTCAGAAAACACTGCTGAAAGTTTTGTATAGATCATACTGTTTGAATATGTATGTATAGATGACATTTCAATGAGAATTTTCCACCCGTCAGAAGTTTGAGCATAGATGTGCATGTTTCTGTTGATCACAATAACCACGTTAAAAATACTGATTTTTTAAACTTTAGGCAAGGCAGCTGCATTGTAGAGAACAAATTATGATGAACAGATTAACATAAACTGTCCAAAAACTTTGCATTAAGTGTCTTCAAGTGTGTCTTTTCACGTAAAGTAAGCATTTAGAATGTGGCAAAAAAGCTAAACCTGCTCTTCATATAAAGGAAACAAGAAGGTCCTGGGTTCAGCTCCTAGTTATGATTCAGTTTGCAAATTCTCCTCCGTCTGCAATTCTGGTTTCTTTGAGGTGCTATAGTTTCCTTCCACTTTCCAAAGATGTGCATGTCAGGTGGACTGGCAATCTTGAATTGCTCTCAGGATGTGAGTGTGTATGAGTGTGTTTGTCTGTGTGTCTGCCATGCCATTGACTAATCACTTGCCCAGAGCGTTTCTCTGCTTTTTTCTCTATAAACACTGAGATTATACTGAGATATTGAGAAATACTGAGGTTGCAGCACTACCTAACATCATGTTAGTATAAGCGACTCTGATGCATGGACATAAAGTCACACTAAGTGTAATTTAGATGAACTATTGCAAAATAATGTCCAAACTATTCTCCCTGCAAGAATTCTTTACAGATGACCAGGTCCAGCCTAGCCAAAGGCAAAACATGCAGCTGAGGAAAGCCAACTTGACGATTAGGTGTTTTGGACTGGCGTGCCTCAGAACTCAGTTGATGTAGACCTGGAACTAAACAGAAGGGGTGCTGGTGTTACCTCAGAGCGTTTTATTAGGTCATCTAAAATTAAAACATATCAAGTAAAAATATGTTACTACATCAACAAATTGCAGATAAAATATTGAATGTCCAAAATTGGTGGACTAGTGGTAGGATTCTTGCCTATGGTCCCAGGTTCGAATCCCACCTCTGGCACTACCACCACTGGGTCCCTGAGCAAGACCCTTAACCCTGAGTTGCTCCAGGGGGACTGTCCCTGTAATTAGGACATGGAAGTCACTCTGGATAAGAGCGTCTGCTAAATGCCGTAAATGTAAATGGATGAAAGTGAATGTTGATGTTTTCAAAAAAATGTTTTTATTGCAGTTGAAGCTAAAAGGATTTAATAGTCTATGAATAATATTCATATGGCATGAGCTTTAGTTTGCTTTGCGCCCTAGCAGTCAGTAGAATTGTCCTATTTATCGCCCTTAAATGCTGAGAAAATTTTCGCACCTGTTCTTTTGTTACTTTTTCAAGTGAAAGTGACTATTTGTCATTGCGAAACCCAGCACACAGTGAAACACAACAAAAGGCATTCTCTGCTTTTCGCCCATACACATATGCAGCAGAAGGAACCTATTTCTAAGTGCCCGGGGAGCAGTGAAGGGGATGGTACCTTACTCAAGCATACCTCAGGGTAACCTACTGGTCTGGAATTCACACCCACGACGTTTCAATCCTGGGGATTATTCCCTAACCACTAGGCCTCCGCTGCCCCTGAATGTTGCTGAATGTTAAGATAAATATATCTTCACACTAGCAAAAAGCTCCCTGATACTACCAAAACCTCAAAAACGTTTTTTTGGGAGATAAAAAGTGAGTCCCAAACTCTTGCAAGACATTGTAAAATGCACTGAAACTGCATTCTGAAGTATGTTTCTTTCATTTTTAGCTGTATTGAAGTCAAATTCTGTCTCGAGCCTCTGATAATCTATTGTGATGTGGTGTTATTCTGAGCTTTCTCCAGATTGTTGATCTTTGCATGGTGCACCCCAGAAAATTATGAGTTTCTGATTACACACTGACCAACATGTGTTAGAAATCATCATTGGCCTCCTTTCTGCAGCTGGAAATACCTATAAACCACTTTGGTGTGTGCATTCATATGGGTGTATGTGATATATCTGTGGGACGGCAATAACTACCTTGGAATACACGAGGCAGAGGCAGCTGCAGCTTTACCTTATTTTGTTTTCCCACTCTGCCACACAGAGGTTTAATGAATATGATCCCACATGCTTGCAGTGGTCACTCCAGTGGTGTGGTGGGCCTTTTCTCTGCATTTCTGGTTTTTGTAATGATCATGGGTTATTTTCTGACATCGACCTTACACATAAACGTCCACACTGACCAGTGTACCACACAACTAGCATGACTATTTGAAGGCGTTTTCATCCCGCAGTTATGTACTAAAAGAGTGGGCATGTGAAAACGAGCTGCTGTGAATAGGAACAGCAGTGAGACTGAGATTAGGGCCTACTAGTCGAGGGGTTACAGTTTTAGGTGATGTCAAGAAAGGTGTGTGGTTGGTGTGGGATGCTTGGATTATATGTGTCTTTCACTCAGAATTTATTTCTTCTGAAATCTCTGAATTTACTAAAAATTACCTCTTTACACCCACACACACACACACACACACACACCACACTCTCTCTCTTTCTCTCTCCTCTGTCTCTCTCTCTCTCTCTCTCTCTCTCTCTCTTTCTCCCTGTCTCTCTCTCTCTCTCTCTCTCTCTCTCTCTCTCTCTCTCTCTTTCTCTTCTCCCTAACTCTTTCTCTCCCTCTGTCTCTCTCTCTCTCTCTCTCTCTCTCTCTCTCTCTCATTCAATCTCTACTACTTCATTTAAGCTTCTTCATTCTCCTCTTCTTCACTGTCTCACCTTTTTTTTTTTCTCCCATTCTCTTCCTGCTCACTCATCAGTTTCTTTCCATAATTCACTGCGATTTCTTTTCTAACTATTTATTATTTCTTCCTTCTTGTTGACCCTGCTTCTACATCATCACCTTCTCTCTCCCAATAAGTCAGGGCAGAGCCGTCGGTCATTCTAGTTGAAATTCTCAAACATGCGGGTGTTTATATGTTTATTATGTTTGATTAAGTTAAGTCAAAGACTCCTGGATACGCACATATGTAAAGCCCACACCACCCATCTCTCTCTCTCTCTCTCTCTCTCTCTCTCTCTCTCTCTCTCTCTCTTTCTCTCTTTCTCTCTCTCTCTGCTTTGCCCCTCTCTTAGGCTCTGAGGGTTTTCTTCTTTCGGCTGCTCCAATTAGAGGTTGCCACTGCAGACCAACTGTCTCCATTTCTTCTTGTCCTCTGCATCTTCCTCCTTCAAACCAACTGCCTTGCACGTCTTCTCTCACCACATCCATAAACCTCCTCTTTGATATTCTTCTTTTCCACTTTCCTGCCAGCTCCGTCCTCAGCATCCCTAATCTCATCCGTCAATCTCTCTGTTACCATTGTAAACATGAATGCACCCAGCACTGATCCTTAATGTAATCCCACCTTTACATTAAATGCATCCATCACTTTTACTGCAGACTTTGTCACACTGCCCTCATACATATCCTTTACCACTCTGACATACTTCTCTGCCATTACTGGCTTCCTCTTACAAAATAACCACTCCTCTCTAGGCACCCTCTCATATACCTATCTCCAAGTCCACAAAGGTCCAATTACTTCCCCCATCAACAGCTATTATTTCTTTCTTGGCATAACCCCATAATGCTGCTCGCTAATCATCACCTTCTTTCTTAACCTAGCTTCCTCTACTGCTTCCTATGACTTCATGCTGAGGCTGATCAACTTTATCCCTCTATAGTTATTACATTTTTGAGCTTCATCCTTATTCTTGAAAATCTTTACCAGTACACTTCTCCACTCCTCGGACATCTTCTTCAGACTGCCCCTCCTGCAAAATTTTACCTGTGTGCATCTTTCTCCACTCTTGTATGTGCTCCTCTCTCTTAAAGTAAATAATTACCACCGTTATTTCCATCCTTTTAGCAAAATCCACAGCTATCTAACCTTTTGCATTCCTCTCCTCCTCATCACCTCGGTTCTCTTCACCAGCATGTCCATTAAAGTCCATACCAATCACCATTCTCTCTCCTGGGTAGACTCTCTATCACTTCATCTAACTAGCTCCAGAATTCTTCATTCTCCTCCATCTCACAACTACCTTGAGAGGCATAAACACTAACAACATTCATTATCACACATTCAACGTCCAGCTCTAAGGCTCTGAGGGTCTTGGAGAAAATTTTCCACACTGACCTATAAAAGGTATCCTGAAAGTTGTCCTGGTCGACCGGTGCCCACCTGTCTCTGATTTTACATTATACACACACACACACACACCTCACTATTTTCAGCCTCTTATTTAGAAAGGTAATTAAATCAGAGGGTTTGGCTGAAGAGTGTGCTTGAGCTGCCTTGAATGAAGTTAAAGGTAAAAAAAAAGTAAGAAGGTATAGAGAGGTGAAGAAAATAAAGGAAAGAGAAGTCTGCTTGCACATCTCATCCCTGCATTTTGCCACTGATCTCTCAGGGGTTGCAAACAGCACATTTCAGGAATATGGAATCATTCACAATTTCATTTAATTTAAAAAGCACACTTTATCACTGGTCAGGAAACTGGCCTTATATACTCATACTACCTCACTCATGAATACATAATTTAATAATTACTAACTGCAAGCAATTATAAAGCAGTTTACATTACTATATTAGCTAATTTTTGCTTTCTGATATTACAACACATTCATAGGAAGAGACCATGAATTTATGCTATTAGATGTGTCCCTTTGGGGAGGGAATGAAAGAATGGCAACCAGTAATTCACACATTTTTGCAACAAGCATTTCATTAAAGATGAGCTCAAGTATTTTAATGATTGTATTTTAAGTCGTATTTCACAATGTCCTGGCATTGGCCATTTTTATAGACCAACACAGTGGCCTCAGTTTCAGTCTTAATGATCAATAACAGATGTTTCCTTAGTGTATTCTTTTATGAAGTTCAGGCACAAAGCATTAGCAACATAATAGTCCAAAAAAGAGGAACCGAAAAAAGAGTAAAGAATCCTGCAGAATTTGAAGTTTGGAGAACATGAATGAAATTGAAGCAGTGAAGTTAATGTTTATTATTTTCTTCTTTAGTCTTGTACTGGAAGTTTAAACAGTTTAATAGTCTTTAAATAATATTTATATGGCATGAGCTTCAGTTAGCTTTGTTCACAGTCAGTAGAGATGTCCTTCTAACGGCTCTCAATACATATCAGAGTCTTAATATTTTACTTTATCAGGAGTAAAGAAGTTAAGCAGTTACCTCTGCTTTTACAAGAATTTTTTTTTTACTTTTTAAATCCTCTGGTTTAGGATTATACACTGGTGCCTGTGTGGACGAGCATCTCGCAGTCCAATCTGGCCTGAACCCAGCCTATATATAAAATCTTTTAGAGTGGTTATCTTGTATCTGAAATTGCACATTGTTTTATGCTGCATCATACAGTGTGCATGTGATTCACTTGTGCATTTCAAAATCAGACCATTGTTCATTGTGCTGCATGTGAGTCAACTACCTGTTTTGAAAGGATGATGAAAGAGTGGAAAACACAAATGAGCTATTTACCTCTCAGTGTGGGGGCATATTACCCCTTGTGACTTTGAATGTGAATTGCCTGTGCAGTGCTACACAAATGCTCCACTGTAACAGAGTCCAGCTAGCATCCAAATCTCAGTGTTTATCTGGGTAGCGGCTTTCTGGCTACTTATAGAACATGGTGCCTAATGACAGAGCCATGCAAAGGGGGGTTGGGGTTGGGAATGGTGTAAAGAAGGGGGTTTGGCTTTACCAGCTCACGTCATTTCTGACCTTTTTGCTGTTTGGAGAAGGTGTTTGATTTCGCCTCCTCTTTTTTCTTCCCCAATATTCACACATGGGTTGCTGTGGAAGGGGTGATGGGTATAAAAGAGTGTCTTTGTCTCGAACAGGACGGGGCTGGAGTGGGACTGACAGGGTGCAGCCAAAAGCCATGAAAGAATGATAGAATGGCACGAGAGAGGCACTCCTCATTCTCACCTGGCCTGCATTAGACCTGTCAGATTGAATAAAGCAGCTAAAAGGGAGCCAGGGTGGGATAGAGGGTGCTTGATACAATGTCACAAACATAGTTAATTGGCTGAATTTCCCATTTAACACATACGTTGGGGCTGTGCAAAAGTTATGGCACAATGTATGATTTTTTTACCCCTAATATATTACATTTAGCAAAAAAGTAGATCAGAACATAAAACTAAACTGCAGACTTAATAATACCTGTAATTATTCTTTTTTGTGTGTGTATTTGTTGAAGATGCTTCTTAAGAGGGGATCCATCAGTTCTTCTGTCATGCTTTTATCATGCTGAAGAAGCTTTACAGAAAAGTATCAAAATCTTACTGATTGTCCAGCTGTTGCTATAAAAGAATAGATTTGTAGAACGTTTTTGCTACAAATGGCTTTAAGTTTAAAAGATGAACCAATGTGGTTATGTATAATGTGAGGGCTGCCACAACATTAAGAAGCATTTTATGTATTTAAGCGAAGTGCATGACCCTGTAGTTTTAATCTATTTTATATCCATATATTCTCAGAAAGCCAGAAATGTCCTGCGCACTGCCCTCTACAGGAAACCTTCATGCAAAATTCAACCTCAGTTCACAGCAGCACAGTAGCAGGGCATGAAGTATCAACCAGCATCAGCTCTGCTGTAATATTTATTCCACAAGCTTACCTTTCAGATCATATGACAAAAGTAAAAGCCAGCTCATTACTGCTTTTCATTGAATCATTTTTATTGTGGAATGCAAATCAGGCTGTCTCATTCTTAAAGTCTATTATACAGTTGTGTAAACATCCTTTTTTTTCTCGCTTGTGTTTTCAGTTCTTTAAATTCAGTCTCATCAAGTCTCAGATAACAAGAGAGCTCTTTACGCAGGGACGCAGGGGACGCTGGGAAAACAGAAAGCAGCCAAAATCTGCCTCGCTATGGGGGGAGGGGGTTGTGCAATTTATAACTCTTTCTTCCTGATTATCAAAGAAAAAGCCAATGCAGCAGAAAGAGTGTGTGTAAAGACCTGAGGGAAGCAGCGAGGTTCAGCAGAGCAGAAGGAAAATAAACCAATGTTTTGGCCTCCTGCATGGGCCGTATACCATCGCTTCATATCCCATCCCTCCAACACATTTTGCCTAGACAGTTGCAAGGATTTATTTGTTTGTTTGTTTATTTATTTATTCCTAAAGTGGTGCATTCTCAGCACTTCACTCATGTGTTAAGTTTTATTTCCCTCTTCTTTGCTTAGAGTCAAGACCTCCTCCTGTGCCAGCCTTACCCCGCTCCCCCTGAAATATTCTAAGCAGAGACAGCGCTTAGTGATATTTTTGCATGTCTTTTGTGTTGTTTTTCCTTGCTTGCCCTGGTGCGATGTCAAACCTTCACTCATGAATGTGTATTTTTAAAAAGTCATATGTTTTCCTCCCAGTCTCGAAAGCATCGAGATACAGTCAATGTTTCATCCTGTTCGTCATGTCGTCTATAAAGCCACAGTGTGTCATATGAGGTAAACCTCTTTGAATCCTACCAGCTTGGATACACCGGCTCCTAGTATTTTTGTCAGACTTGGCCTAGTCAGTCGTTTGGGGACACCTTGCCTACTTTATGAATTTTTTCATGTGTTAGCTTTTGGTAGTTTAAAACACCACAAACACCTTGGGTATATTTAGCTTCAATACTCAACTTCATGGGCATCACAAAATGTCTTCCTTGAGAGCAAGTTTTAAATGATGCTTTGACAGTTTCCTTTTCCAAACTGTTGTTCAAAGCACATGTAGAAACTTTTGGCCCAAAGGAGGTTTAAACACCTGAAGGATTTAAATGCTGGCATCACAACAAGACGGTGTGGCCTTTCAACCAAAAGGTTGGTGGTCGGAGTCCATCCAAGAAGAACGGTAGCTTTGTTAGAACTTAAATCTCAGCTGTTACTGAACCGTATCTTGAATACTGTTCATTACTTGAAAGTCACTAAGAAACCATCTGCTAAATGAGGAACTGTAGACATATTATCACATTTTTACCCTGAATATACATACATGGGACATGCATGGGGCCAGCAGTAGACTAGGGTTTAGGCACTTGGCCTCACTATGGGAAGGTTGTAAGTTCAAGTCCCACAGTAAAAGGCTACCCTGAGCTACCCTTGAACTAAGTGAACAGTGACCCCTGCATGCTGGGATGCGTGATGGATAAAACATGAAACTTTCATTGTGATTCAAAGTATGTGGTGTCATCATTACGTTCACTTCATTTGTGCATTTTTATATACAGCTTGGTAAGTTGGCACAGTGGTGCATTGGGTATCCCTGTCACCTCACAGCAAGAAGGTTTTGTGTTCGACTCCCAGTTAGGGCAGCCCGGGTTCTTTCTGTGTGGATTTGCATTGCATTGCCCCAGATTCTACAGTACATAAACATAAATGTCAAGTTTATTGGAGATACTAAATTGCTCCTAAGGTGTGAGTGTGTGTTTCTGCTCTTTAATGGACTGGCCATATGCCCAGTGTGTTTCTATGCCTTTTCCCCAGTGAGCACTGGTATAGCCTTTAGCACCTTCCAAGACCCTGGGTGATGATGAGCGGTTAAGACTATGGAGTTTACTGCATGGTGGTGAAGTGCAGTGAAGTGAAAGTGACTATTTGTCATTGCAAGAACACAGCACAACACAGCACAATGTGAGTCACAATAAAAAGCACCGTCTATATTTAACCCGTACACTCAGTGTAGCAGTGGGCAGCCATATCAGAGCTTGGGGAGCAGTGTTGGGGATGGTACCTTGCACAAGGGTATCTCAGGGCAAACTACTTGTCTAGGATTTGAACCTTCCGATCCTAGGGCCTAGTCCCTAAACACTAGGTTACCACTGCCCTACCCGGTGCCAGAAGTATGGCTGCCCCTGCTGCACTGTTTGTATGGGTTAAAGTGCTGTTTGCATTGCTTACAAGGCAGTAAATAAAAAAATTTCTGAAATAATAACACCAAATTTAAAGTTACATATATGTACAGATGGCAAATATTGATATATGATGGACTGATTTACTCCCACTGCATGCGTTAGTAGATTACTCTTCCATTTGACGCATGATGTTGCTACTTGGCAAACTAATCAACTTTATTAAAAACAAAAGGAATTTGTTTACATGAATTTTGCTATTTTCAGTGAGTAGGGCAAAGACAAAATACATGAGTGTGAATGAAAGGGAGGAAAGTGGAGTGGTTAGGATGCAGGGAGTGGAGGTAACAAAGGTGGAGGAGTTTAAATACTTGGGATCAACAGTTCAGTGTAACGACGAGTGTGGAAGAGAGGTGAAGAAGAGAGTGCAGGCTGGTTGGAATGAGTGGAGAAGAGTCGCTGGAGTGAGTAGTGACAGACAGATACTAGCTAGAGTAAAAGGGAAGGTTTACAGGACAGTAGTGAGACCAGCTATGTTGTATGGGTTGAGGAGGGTGACACTGATGAAGAGACAGGAGGCGGACCTGGAGGTGTCAGAGTTAAGGATGCTGAAATTTTCGTTGGGTGTGACGAGGATGGACAGGATTAGAAATGAGTATATTAGAGGGACAGCTCAGGTTAGACATTTTGGAGACAAAGTTAGAGAAGCGTTGGTTTGGACATGTGCAGAGAAGAGATGAGGATTATGTTGGAATGGTATATGGGACGGTTGATCCGCTGTGGCGACCCCTACACGGGAGCAGCTGAAAGAAAAAAAAGAAGAAGAAGAAGAAGCATGTACATATATATAGTATAACTTGAGTTTTTTAGTCTGCAAATAAATAACTTAATAAATAACAAATAAATTACAAATCGCTCATTAATAATCTCTGTCCAATATTTGCACACTTACTGCATGAAACTGACCCACAGTAACATTTATCAAATACAAATAAAACTGAAATACAGTGAAAACAGCTGCTCAACTAAGTTTACTAAGTGTGGAAAAGGACAAATTAAATTTATATTCAATTTAGAAAATATATTTTTCTTCACTCCGATGCTAAAAACTCATTTTTCACAAGGACTATTTTCAAGTTTAAAATGTTATTCTGAAGATAGAATGTTAATATTTTAACTGGAAAAAAAAAATTCTCTTTGCTCTTTGTATTTAAAAGTAGCGTGAAAAGCAAGACCAATGCCCAAACTTTTGATGGTCAGTGTGCCTCTCTACCAAGCTACAGTCATGCATACCACATACCGTCCAGTCCCTTTAATCCGCATTGCCCCAAATGGAGGCAGATTAATTCCACATGTCTTGCTGGGTCTCTCCTGAAGCACGGGAAAAGTGTCTGGCTGCAGGCCCTCACCCCTGATTGACATGTTTTTCCTTTCTGACTGCAGCTGAACAGACGCCAATGCCAGCAGGCTTGACCCGAACACACTTCCTCTACATGCCAGGTTCAGGCCAGTCATGCCCTCGAAATGTGCTCTCTGATTCCATGCATTTGTCACTCTGATAGAGCTAACAGACTGGGTATGCTGAGTGCAATGTGATATACTTGTTCAGATGCAATGATACAGCAGTGATGTGCATAATTTATATTTAACACAGAACAGATGATAAATGCTTTATGAAAAAATCACAATGTACTACAATGGTGTGCAAAGGTTCCTGGTCAAATGATATTTTATTGATCTTCTAGGTGAAAATAAGCAAATTTTAGAACAAATCTAAATCTAGCATTTTTCTGCAATTTGTTAAATGCAATTTGAAATTTTGGCTTGGCTTCATTTTGTTTTATCTTATCCTTAAAATCAGTATTTATGCATTAACATTTGCAAAAGTGTGTTCTCTGTAGACAAACAGATATAAAGTAATCCCATTAATGCCACATTTAAAAACACTATCAAAAGCAGTGTGTGTTTCACATACTCTGCTGCACTAAACCTGATTATTCCTATTTAGATTTCACTTTTTTTTGAACACCTGAGTGTTTAATAACTCTTAAGTGGTCCTTTAAAACTTCCTGTTTCACTGAGGTGTATATATGTGGTAACACAAAGAGAAAATTCCCTCTAAATATTCTGAATATGCACTCTGTGTGTTCTTGTGTCCTCATGTACAGAAAAACTCCATGAGTTAGTTTTCCAGTACTTGAGAACACAAGATCTAATAGTAATGAATGTTCCCAGATGTGCCCAATACACTGCATATGCATTATTTATTTACTTGCCAATGAGAATGATCCGAAAGTTACATGATTTATGGTAGATACATTGTGATGTGGCTGCTGGATCAAGTGTATGTTTGGAAATCTTTTAAGTACATTACACTAAAATGTGAGATTTTCTGCACATTTGTTACATATTTTACATCACTTGAAAGTTGTTTCTGACATTTAATTGAGAACAAATTAAGAATCACTGAAAAATAAAATCCCACAAGATTCTAGACTAGAGGATCTAGGACCCTGGAGGATCTGGAGAGATTCTGAGTGGAAGCGTTCTCTACTAGAAACACCGTCACCTTTGCTATCTTTACGGCAGCTCATCTACACTGAATTTTTTACCACTTTTATTACGTTCACAAAAGATTTTGTCACCTAATAAAAGAGACAGAACTCGAGTCCTGCCTCTTATCTTACCTTGTGCAAAAGCGATCTCCCTGCTATTGGTCTTAAGATACAGAAATAGGACAGGAGTGACTGCGTTGTGCTGTATTTCAGCATGAAGGATATATCAGTTTCAGATGAGAGGCTTCATATTCAGCCCTGGCGCTGCAGGTTTTCCTGTTTGGCTTTAATATTTAATACTTCCACAGAGATGCTCACATGCCTCATGATGGCAGCATCTCCCTAACCCACGATTCCTTGCTTTCTGGGCCCTGGAGGGGGTGGGGGGGTGGGGGTTGTGGTACTGAAGAGGAAGCGGATCTACACCGCCAGGGCAAGTAAAAATAAAAAAAGCCTAGGAAGTGTAAAGGAAGGAAGAGGAAAGGCAGGCGCTGTCCATTCCTGCTGATGCCAGACACTTTCCACCACAGGAGACTATAGCACTGATTAGATCATTTAAATAGTAAGACATATAAGAGCTATTCATTTAGACCATATATAATAGAGGTTGTGCATTCTGGAAGAAAAAAAATCCTAGAAGAAACAAGAGGAGGGCATTGACTTTTGCATTGAAACATGATTGAATGTACTTTGATTGATCATTTAATCACATGAAAATGATGCACACAATAAACTTCAAAGTCAGTTCAACACATCATTTTTTTCAGCCTGGCAGGGGAGAACAATTTCCTGCCAGGAATACCTTGTTTGGAATTTTCCAAGACAGAAAGCAATGCAACGTGAGCAACAGATTGAAATGAAGGATGAGGCGCATCTTCGCTGCATATTGATCATGGTGGAGGGGGTAAAAAATGTAAGTTCAGACTGGTTCCGCTTTTAGGAACCGCAGAAATGAGAACATTTTTCATTTGATGATCTATGAAAAACAGCACCCCATCCCCACTATTCCCCCATTTCAACAGCTAATTTGGTTTGTGAAGCCACAGTCACTTTTCGCTGTGGAAAGCTGAGATAATATCAGATATATCACTCACACCTACGTCAAACTGTATTATAGCTAATGAAGGTTTAGCTCTGCCCATATCAGATCTATCTTAGCCCCTCAAGCTGAACTGCACTTTCCTGAAGTTAATCAAGGTTAACCTCCATGCTTCTTCTTCATTTAAAGCAGAGAATACTAAACTAATACTTAATAAAGCGCAGGCCTGTAAGACTATCAGGTTCAATCTGCTCATTAGAGGCCTCTGGACAAGGGATTAAAAAAAAAATTCTGGTATTCATATAAATATTCATTCTAATGTGAATATAACAATTCTCTCTTAATTTAATAAATAATTTAATAAATGTTTATTAATTGAAATGGAAAAGCTTTGCAATAAACTAACATTTTTAAATGCAAAATCTGATGATGTTAAAAATCCAACCTTTCATTACTTATTTACAACATTGGCCTTGTACATCCAAACACTAAATAAATGACCACCATTTCTGATATCTGAACACCAACTATGTCTTGGCTGAGCAACTTTATGTGCTGCAGGGGGAGGAATGTGTACATTTTTAACCAAACTACTCCTTTAAACACTGGATATAAAAATTCTTCATTACAGTTATGCATTGAGCAAATATAATATTTATTTTCATTGATTAGTAGCTTAATACTTGCTTGAGGCACACAGTAAATCTGTATTAATTGATTTCTAGATTAAAGTCTGACATCACCCTAAGGCCAAACTAATGGATTTTTTCCACTATAGTATGCATATCTGTCTTTGAAATCCAACTACTTGAAGGAGATCAATTAAGGGATGCAATGTGTACGCAAGTGTTCTGGCCATCTACAAATTTTGGGTGCCTAGCTTTCCAAAAATATCTAATTAGCATATTTTATTTGTCTGGTTAATGAACATATTCTGGTTTTAATTCTTACTTTGCCCATGCTGAAAGGAAGAAGCAGAAATTTAAAGTGTGTCCAGACACTCGACTACTACTTTAACTTCTACTTTGTCTTTTCCTTCAACACAAAAAAGGTATGTTGTACTATACCTTCAAAATGAACTATGTACTGCCTAAACTTGCAGTATATCACATAAAGATCTTGTTCATAACCCTGCAGTTGCTCTGCTATAAGCTTCCCTTCCAATAATAGCTCAGGAATATCTTAAGTCACCTTTAGGTATGAAAAAAATCTTTAGAATGTCTTTTGGGAATAAAACCATTGACCACATATTTGGCGTCAGAACAACTTTTGAACCCCCACAAAAGAGTTTAGTATGAACTAGTTCAGAGAAACATTTAGGGCGCTACTCAGCATAGATATTATAATGAATGTGAAGATGAGCCCTGAAGCAAAATATACCCAAAGGATGAGAAAGTAGCAGTTTTATGCTTACTGTTAACATTTTGTTTTGTGTTTAATTAAAAAGTAACAAGACATTTCAACTCTAAAAGTACAATGTTCCCAAACTTTTGACACTAGCCTGTAGGCCAAGTGTGCAGCTATAAATAGATAGGATTCAATGGTAGTTACCTCATTTAACAAACTGTGGCCATATCAACACATGGTTAACAATCATTTTCTACTTAAATAAAGATCTGTCAACTATAGGCCTCTGTTAAACACATCAACAGTGTCTAAAGACAGATGTTGCCAAATATTTCCTCTCAAATATGAACTCTTACCATCCAATTTATGGATACGCCTTCACGTTAGATACATTGTAACACATTCCCACTATAGCCAAACTCTATTACATACTGCAGAATGATTACACTATAGTGGTAATTGCCTGTGTGGGTAAATTTATTAGCCATCGCTAATATTAATGACTGATTATTACTGAGATATGCAACACTTAGCACTTATGCTTTTAATAAAGACGTGCAATCCGGGGACCAAGGGGATTTTGGTTACCATCTCGCTAGCTTTTTAATAAAGCCACTTTTATGAAGTCATTTTACATTTCTGTTTCGTGCTGGTTTAGATTTTTTTTCTTTTTCAAAGAGCCTTATGCTAATAACCCTGCATTGCTTTGTCCGTAAAGGGTGACCCACTCTCTCTCTCCTTGAGAAAAGAATGAAAGGTTCCTGGTTCACAATCAGCATTGATTTGTGATCCACTTTGGAAACCCCCCAATCAGACCTCATTGTCCTGCTGCTTTTTGAGCACCCTGTTAAAAGTGGCTCAGGTATGGCCTGTCATGACTACTCGCCGTGACCTTTGACTCCTGAAGGAAACCATTTCTGTCCGGCATCTGTCAGATGACATTGAGCATAGTCGGGGAGGAATGTGAGGTGAGCTGTCGCAGAGGGTTTCGTCCCTTTGATTGATTCGTTGTGACATTTTTGTGTCAGAAGAATGGAGACAGAAACATTCTGGTACCAAATTCTATTTTTTTATTAGAAGACTACACAGCTCCACAGATAAACACTGCCAATAAAATGGAATGCTCTGTTGCAGTTGCACATTACTTAAAGTCACCATACTCAATTGTAAGCCCCACAGGATCAGCTGTAGGACAGTGGAACTGTGTTCTGGGGAGTGATGGAGCTCCAGCCAATGCCTTTGGGAGGAGCTAGAGTGGCATTTGTGATTCATTTGTGTAGTACCTGACCTCATTAATGGCTGAACGCAATCACAATAACGTTCTAACATATGGAAAGTCTTTAACAAGTCTTTAACAGATTTTAAAAGATTGTTGAATACACCCCTTTGGACATGCTCTCTTTTTAGTGCTCCTTTATACCTTTAATGTCTGCGTAGTATGAAGTTCAAGAAAAAATACACGCTTTAAAGGTCCCAGGAAAAATGTTCATTTGTACAAAATGTTGCACAAATGTTTAAACATGGTTCTTTACAGAACCAATTGGATTCCTCTCTCAATTAAGCTTTTTTGCCTTTCCTTTTGTGTGCCTTGGGGTAGGCTCCAGCATCACCTGGTGTGGATAGAAAATGAATGGATGATCAAAAACAGTGTACTTTTACAGCTTTGAATGTTGCTCAGTCAACCAGATTTGTTCTGTTTTATAATTAATATTCTGTCCCACCATAATTTGAAAGTGTGAGGCTGTTAGCAAACTTTTCAGTCGTTTATCAGAAAGTGATAAAAAACTGTTATTTAATAATATCTTATTTTAAGCTGAGAAAAGAATATATCATTTTTTCACTCCTTGGAGGGGAAAAAAAGTTGCACAGCTGAAATCCAACTGAAGATCTATGATCTGAAGAGCTTGGTCATGGTATGAAAAGATTTCTGGTTCACATTTATGTTTTTTCATGTTTAATTTAGTCACACTTTCATGCCCTGAAGCTAGCATCCACACACAATACAGCAAAGGTTTATCAGGTAGACACTGCCTTTTGACTGTAGTTATAACAAGTGGGTCACATAATGAATGGATGGATGGATAAAAGGATGGATGGATGGATGGATGGATAGATAGTTCCTTCTCAGTCTTTTGGCCATGAGAATAGAATGTGTACTATTATCATTTTTTCATTATTATTATTTGGACTTTACTCTTACATTTACTCTTATAATAACAAGACTTATATTAGTTTCATACTCATAAGAGAATCATCCATATTAACCTGCAGTTTAAGAGGCTAAACAAACTAATGTAAGAATTTCAAACCACAAACAGAATAAATCTAAACCCCAGCATTGAAAACCGTCTTTGCATTTTTATCAGGTACAGTTAGACCTTGGTGCAGTGTATTTCTAAACATTGCTTGGCAGCACTGTATTAAAATCTGCATGAAAGGCTCTTGCTCTAATAGGCAAGGGTAATTACTCCTTCCCTGAGTCTTCTCACTGTAGCCTTCAAGTGATTCAACCACAACAGCTCACAACTTTGTCAGCTAAACAAGCTGGATAAAACAATAAAGCAAAGAGTGTGACATCAATTAGCCCACACAACAAAATGCACTGTCTGAAGCTATACTGACACTAATTAGACCAGTGCTTAATCATCTGAAAATGCATACAAAAACAACAAATGCTGGCAGGAGTGAAAAACTCCTGTAGTCTGTACTTTCGACGGATTTGTTAATTAGCCATATAACTTAAGACAAAACTCATGGAACCATTGCAACGGACATTTCACTTTTGGCCAAAATGATTAATTGGGAAGTGTGTTCAATTGGGAATTGGCATGAAAAAATACATTTGCTTTCTAATAAATGGCTGCATGAATTGATGCTTGTGAAATGTAAAATAATTTTGCATTTTCTCCTTCTTTTCTTGCTGGCTGTCACATTTTCAGTGCAATGACTTGCTTGTTGCACTTATATAGCAATAAAGCATGTGGCACTATATACCAGAGTCTGGATGCACAACAGAGACTGTGAGAGCAGGTTTTTCTGACCATGTCTGACCAAAATTGGAGAGCATTCCTGTGGACACCTTTGTCAAAAGGTTAAATTACCACCACAAACTACAGACAGAGGAATTATATGCATTTTCATTTTGTATGTGCCATTTTGTTTTATTCAAATATTCACATTAAATGTTATTTACAATATAAATAATGTTATTTTTATGTTCAATATTTTTCATTTAATTGTATTACAAAGTTAAAATGATGTCGTATTATTATTAAATGACATTGTTTATTATATCAGTTATGTTTTTTTAAACTAATAATATCATAATTTTAACTATATATAGTTACATTTCCATAGAAGTACTAATAGTATTAGTAAAAGCAGTAAAAGTAAAGTATACAGAATAAAATATAATAACACAATAAAAATAATAATAATTATTATAATTATTATTGTTCTTGTTGTACTACATGGTTGTTATGCTGTATACTTTATAGTTACAATAGTAACATAATATAAATGCTTTTACTAATACTATTAGTACTTCTATGAAAATGTAACTGAATATAGTAAGAATTATGGTATTATTAGTTAAAAATAACACATAACTGATATAATAAACAATGTCATTTTATAATAATATGACATCAATTAACTTTGTTAAATAAAACTAAGTTATTAATAATAATAATAATAATAATAATAATATGTATTATTATTGTTGTTGTTGTTATTGTCATCATTATTGCTGTTGTTGTTATTATTGTTGTTATTATTATTATCATTGTTGTTATCTCACATCTGCTGGATTTTCGTTTCAGTTTTCAAGCGTTCTCCAAGCGGCCACTGTAGTCACGTGACGGGCTCAGCGCTCACTCCCATGATGCAACAGCAAACAAAGGGGATATCGGAGGACGGAGCGCAAAAAGTTTTAAACGCGTCAAATTTCTAATAGATATCTGCTTACAGCAGATTTATCAGCGCCTGTTGTGTAAGCCGAGCCCTGGACAGTGATGTGTGTTTAAAAAGAGCGCATTAAGGCGTTTTGTATTCGGGAGGGTGGTGTGGTAGCTGTTAGCACGGCTAGCTGAATGTTTCTGAATTAAACGGTTCGAGTGATTTCAGCATGAGACTCTGCAGCTGACATGAGACCGAGGGTAAATCAGCTTTTCACCTTCATCCATTTTCCTCTTCATTCCCAGGTGGGGAGGGATACTGTTAAATTTTTGCCTTGTTTCATCTTCTGCTCCTGGAGAACCTTCAGGCCTTAAAGCTGATGATTCCCAGTTTATATCTTTTTTGATATTTTGACGCCCAATATAGACAACGATGAACCATATTACGTCTGAAAATTTTCAAATAAAGGGGTTTACTAAGTCTGTGATCCGTTCAGAATTGTAAATGAACATTAAATGATTCAAAACTTTATTCAGGTCTTGGTTTTACTGCAACATCAACTGTATTTTATGTTGATATGAATGGATTTAGAGCTCTGATACCTTACTCCCTCTCTCCTAGGCATGGCAGTTGTGGCCAGAAGTGTCTGACTAGCTATGAGCAGGCATTCTCTTTTCCTGGAACATTCTGCGTGAGTCATCCTCTTCCAGCATATTGGAAGGAATATTCAGGATGAAGAAAATTAGTCTCAAGACAATAAGAAAGTCATTAAACATAAAAGGGAAAGAGGAGAAAGCTGTGGAGTATGCTGTATCCCAGCCAGACCTGTCTGCCAGTTTCCCTGGGGAAGATTCTCTTTACGCAGGCTGCTACGGCAAGGAGCTTGTTGGCAGGGATTTGGAAAGCGAAGAGGCAAAAGGATCCAAAAGCCGCTCAAAAAGCGAGAGCCTCATGGGTACATTGAAAAGGAGGTTGTCAGCGAAACAAAAACCAAAGGTTAAAGGGAGTTCGCCATCCGTTTGTTCCATAGACGATGACACCTTCTCCTCGTCATCTGCGCCCATTACTTTTGACCTCAAATCGCAGCATTCTTCCTGCTCAACATCCCTCCAAAGTCACCATTACAGTCCCACGCCGTGGCCACTTAGACCAACAAATTCGGAGGAGACATGCATCAAAATAGACGCCAAGGTGAAGGCTTTAATCCATTCCTCGGGTTCCAGCCCAGTGCTCAACGGGATCCAGAAGGACCTCCTGGGACTGCAGAGAGACCGGCTTTTGGAAGAGTCCAGCGGTTCTTACAAAAGTTCCAACCCACAAAATGGAGATTTGCATCTCGAGATGGATGATCATGTGCCTGTAGTCATTGGTCTTGCAGCTCAGGATTACATACAGTACACAATGCCTTTAGATGATGGACTTTACTCTGAGGAAGGGTCACGCTCTTTCTGCTTGGATAGCACCTCACCGATGGATGTGGTGCCTCAGACGGAAGGATGTACTCTTCATGCAGATGAGGAACCCATTGACCATGATCTTCTTTCTACGGATATTTTTATGGAGCCTTCAGTCAACAGGCTTCTTTTGAACACTGCAAATGCCTTGCTGCAAGGCTCCAGGCTTGAAGCACCTCTTTCCCCTTTACTACCTCAAGTTTCTGGGGGTCACCTGCCCATGAGCCTTTCTGGACTGGATGGTACGCTCTCTCAAGTGGCAGAATCAGTCATCCATCATCTTAGCTTTGACCCAAGCTCAGCCCCAGGAGTCAGACGGGTCTATGATGCTGTCCAGAACAGTGGGCCAATGGTGGTGACCAGTCTCACGGTGGAGCTCAAAAAGCTAGCTAAGCAGGGTTGGTACTGGGGCCCCATCACTAGATGGGAAGCTGAAGAAAAATTGACCAACCTTCCAGATGGTTCCTTTCTGGTGCGAGATAGCTCTGATGACAGGTACCTACTTAGCCTGAGTTTTCGCTCGCAGGGCAAAACACTCCATACCCGGATAGAACACTCCAACGGTAGCTTCAGCTTCTATGAGCAGCCAGATGTTGAAGGCCACACATCCATCGTGGACCTTATTGACAATTCAGTTCGAGATTCTGAAAATGGAGCCTTCTGCTACTCCAGGTCACGTTTACCCGGGTCGGCCACCTACCCCGTCAGACTTACTAATCCAGTTTCGCGGTTTATGCAAGTGCGATCACTCCAGTACTCGTGCCGCTTTGTCATCCGCCAGTACACACGAATTGATCTGATCCAGAAATTGCCTTTACCAAACAAAATGAAAGATTATTTGCAAGAGAAACACTATTGAGCCGACCCCTTGTTGCTTCTTGCACTCTTTGGAATGATGACATAATGAATAAGGTGTTCCAAATGTTTAAGGGGAGCTCATCGGGTGCCATCAACTTACATGTTTTGCATTTTTGTCAGATTAAAAGGGTGATGTTTTTTTAGTCTTTGTTTAGAGTAGATGTTGCTAAGAATGTGGGTAGAATGATCAGAGCATATTACTGAACTTTCTTCTGCATGCATGTCTAGAACTCTAGTCATTTTATTTTAATTTTTAATTTCAAGAACAGCAATTCATAGAGCAAAACATTAAGTAACATTAGCAAAGAAAGATTTTTTGTGAGTGACGCACAGTTGTATTTTGCCTTCATTTTTTGTTTATTTCTTTTGAGGTTTAGTTTTTTGGCAATGCTCTTCATATATATATATATTTTTTTTAAATAAATAATACAAGTAGCACTGTTCCGTCCAACCAGCCATGGTCTCGTATTGCACTATAGAAATGTAGGCACACATCTCACACATTGAATCTGCCCGTGCTGTTTACACCTCCATGCAGTTACGTTAATAAGCTATATTAGCTAACAACATTTCAGAGGTTGTATCTCCACCCAACTGTTTTATTGTTTATTTTTATTTATTTATTTTGTTCATTTTAATTCAGTTCTAAAGTAAAAAATGTATCCAAGGAGTGGATTAGAGTGGATTAAACTTCCTAGATTTTTTTTTTTTTTTTTTTTTTTTGGTGGGGGGGGGGATAACGTGCATAAGAATTGTAAAATTGTTTTTTTTCTGTCCTTGTCTTGAATAATATGAATTGTTCTCCTAGTGTACAAAAAGTGAAGGATGATTTAAAACGGTACAATTCTTCCTATAATTAAATAGAAATTGCAAAAAAGTTATACTGCAAGCATTAAAAACAAATTTTATTCTATCCCATTATATTCATCTAAATAATTGTGAAAGTGCTGTTCATCAGTTCTGGAATACTAAACTGGCCATGATTCTTTGTTTTTGTCTATCTGCAGTGAAATATATTGGTTCTAGAGCACATTTTCTGATCTTTGCCTTGTTTAAACAGAAGGCCTGCACAGCTTGATTCATTGTGATTCTTGCCTAATCTTGTTTGCAATGTAATGGAAATTATTTTTCACTGCGTTGGCCCACTTGTGGGATTACGTATTTCATTACAAATTTCACCAGACCTTGTGTGGTTTAGTAATGCTCTAGTTTGCCGAGTAATGCTAGGGTTTGCTGAGTAATGCTGTTGACTTCCAGGGATGGTTTGATTTCAGCAGGCCTTTAACTAAATGCATTGCATTAATGGTGGCCTTTTGTGTTTAGTTGATTAAAGAGGCTAAATGATTCATATTCCATGACTTATCCTTACTAAAAAGCCAGGGGGCTATTAGCTTTGGATAGTAAAATGACATGGCTTAATTTTAAACAGCTAAAATATCAGCTGCTGTCTATTGGAGTGTGATTTGTTTCTTTTTGTTCTGCTAGTTTTGTATTTGCATTAGTCACCAGTATTTGCCTTTTGAATGACCAACACATGTTTACCCACAATAGAAAGCCTAAAATAAGTATCTTTTCTTATGTAACCCCTTCACACTTGGAGTACTATTCCCTTCTGGATGGAGACTGTTAATAGAACAGCACTCCTGGTCTGACAAGCATAGTGGCCCATGCATGAGTTGCCAGTTTAGAAGGTATCAAGATCTGAAATGCCTAACCTGTAGGTTCACTTGGTAGACTATAACACACTGTAATTTATCTCCCCCTTTCCCATCCAGTATTGGAAAGGGACACTGGACCACCATGGACCAGATGCAGTTTGGGTGGTGGGGTATTTTCAAGGCAGTGGCATGGTAGTGTGTTACAAAATATGTAACTTTTTTGCCAATTTATTTAAATCAGCTCCTAATAATCGTTTATATATATATATATATATATATTATTCATATTATAAACATTATTCCAGTTTCTGACCCAGTTCTGAGCTGGGTAGCGGCTTAGCCATGGAGCTACAGTGTGTGTGACATCACTGTGCCTGATACACACCTCTATGCCACTGCCATTTCAGGGCACTGTTATAACTAGTCTGTATTCATGAAAGGACATGATAGAAGCAGGGCTAATATTAAGCAACAGAAGGGTTTCAGCCCTAAAAATCATACCTGTGGCATAAGTATTTCTGATAAATTGGCCAAATAACTTTGTACAAGGTGCACATACTTAATAAACTGGAAACCCAATATATTCCCATAATGTTGGGTCAGTGGAATTACTTGAATTTCTCTTATGTTGTCCAGCTTCACGTTGATGGCTGTATGGATGGAATAAAGTGGGAGGTATGTGATATTTGGGAAAGAGAGGAACATTTCCTGTGTTTTAGAAGGTTTATGTATTCATTTGGATGGATCCTGAATGGTTGTCTGTTTTTTGTAATTGATGGTTGTGCCAAGAACAAACATTCTGTTTTAATCTAGTTCAGGCTGCTGACACTTTCACATACATTTTCACAGCTTGGTCATATCAGCATCAGTGTATCGTTTGCCTTGATGAGCATATGAAGAAAGAAAGGGATTGTCCTTGATATGTGCCGTGTTCATTTGTATCGTAAGTGGTTTAAGGTTGATTGCTGACAGCCTTGGTGTTGCTCTTCAGGAATGGGAGTGTGTTTTCAGTTTTATTTGACATTGGTGGTACGTTTTAATTCTTGTGTTTGAATTTATGGCCTTTGATACTTTTATCCTGGCCGTCTGGTTTAATCATAAACACCTAGGACAGGATATTAGTCTGAAGAGTGGATGTCCAAGGAGGATCTGTAAGTGTTTTTCAGATTAGAGCTGATTTTGCTGTTGTGCTGTTTGTTCCATTGATCCTTATGGCTGCAATTTGGGAGGATGCCCTTTTCTCTTCCTTTTTCAGATTTTCAGAAGAACTTTGGAAGTTCTAGAGTATTTTGGATCTTGAAAGGGAAAGCTGTGTACTGATTTATTGCACATTTTGAACTAAATGTTTCTTTTTATATCTGCTTTAAAAATGTAAAATAAAAGACTTATTCTCAAATGTATTTGGTGCGTTTAATGTTTTAATTATGAGTCTAGATCAAAAGCAACACGAATAATGATTAAATAATGGAAATGATCATTGTATTATATATTTTGTAACTATTATCGGTCACTTATTAGATATTTGTCTTTTTACTATATTAATGTACTTTTTTTTAATGCTAGGCTGATTTTTATGTTTTTTAAATCTACACCAGGTCACTTCATTAGACAAATCTACCTTACAATTTATTTTCCATGCTGTCAGCTCGGTTCCCTTTGCAATGTATACCTGTTTTTTGCATCACAACTCTTATTAAAGGTCATGACCCCACAGGACCACCAGTGCGCAAGTATTAATTTGGTGTTGGATGCTTCTCAGCAGTTTCACTGACATGACAGTGGCCACACACAGCGGGTCACAGCAGTGCTGCTGGAGTTTTTAAACAGTAATAATGCTCACCAGTGTCTCCCATTCAAAGGGTTATTGTTCACTGATGGTCCTGTGGCGATCTGAAACAGTCTTGGGTTATAGGGATACAAACCAAAGTAGAGAAAATGGTAGACTACAGTTTGAAGTGCACCTGAAAATTTTGGTGTCGATATAATTAGTAATTATACCACTCAATCTCTCACTCCCTAATTACCTTTACTGCTTTTCCTGAGTGGGGCATTTGGTTGGTGCTAGAACATATTCCAGTGCAAATAGGAGCAAAAGACTGGGAAACACCCTGGATAAGTCGCCAGTCCACTGCATGGTAGACACACAGCCACATTTAGAGAGCAATTTAGCATCCAATTCATCTGACATGCATGTATTTGGACTGCGGGAGGAAACCAGAGCAACTAGAGAAAAACCAAGCAGTAATAATACTGATAGGGATTTATTATTGTTATTATTAGTAGTAGTTGTAGTAAAATAAAAAAAATAAAACTTACTTGGTCAATTAATTATGGTAATTACTATATAATATACTGGGACTAAGCATGAACAGTGAATTTTAGTTATCATGATTACATTAATTGCATTAATGTATTTGTTGCAGTATAAGTAGTATACCTAATGTCATAATAAATATATGCAATAATAGTTATTACATTTTAATACTTCCTGTGTTTATGGTGCTTATGGGTAGCTGAAGGTCCAGTGGATAGATTTCTGGCCTACTGCCTCTAAAAAGCTCTCCCGTCCCTCCAGCAGCCTGCATTGACACTGGAGAGCACTTTATTACACATGACGAATCATCATTTGCATGCAACTCCCCTCCCTCTGTGTGCGTTTAATTGGTTTCTGTGGAAGCTCGCGTCTGCAATGCGCTCCTATGAGATTCCTCTCAGGAGCCCGGTTCCGCCCAGAAAGAAAGCGCCGCTCTTCATGCTGTAATCACAGCAGATGCTGCTACTTCAGCTGTGATTTGTGCAGGACATTACTTAGGTTTACCAGCTCATTAAAAGTGATCAGCCTCACCACTTTCTTTTCTGATCAACGTTATTGTTGGAGTGCTGAGATCAGTTCCATTTCAGACACTGGTGACCCTGGCAGATTGTTTCTCTGTCTTTCTGCTTATGACTGGGAACACCTCAAGCAGCCCCCTTAACCCTAGATAGGATGGGATGGATGAAACAATAAAAATAAAAGACGTTATAAACTCAGCTTGATTTTAGTTGGCATGGTGAGGTGGTTGGTTTGAAGGAGGAAGATGCAGTAGACAGGAAGAAGTGGAAACGGGTAATCCGCTGTGGCGACCCCTAAACGGGAGCAGCCGAAAGAAGAAGAAGAAAAAGAGGTTTGCAGTTTATAACAATTCCATGCTGTAAACAATTCTGGACCACACATTTCTAAAAAAAAAAACGTACCCTGTAGTCCATTTATTTTGACCAAAAATGAAATTAGAGTTTATTTTTTGTCATTTTTCATGCAACAGTTTAAATGCTTTAAATGAATTTGATTGATTGGATGATTTTTTTTAACATGCCTGCTTTTCGTCTTACATTTTTGGACCAAATAATTTAAATAATAAGTTAGTTTGGCTTAACCTGGATGTGTTCCCTTTTCTAGTTATAAGCCAGTGTTGAACGAATCACAAATGGCTCCCAGCACCTGTTATGGGATTCTGCATATGCTTTTACTGCTTTGGTCAAATATAATTGATTGCATTCAACATATAATGTGGTCTTAGTGTGTATAAATGCCTTGGCTTGTGCAATGTGCCCATCACAGGAAGTAGGGAGCCCGCTCTGTGCACTATTAAGTGCACTGAATTTCATTCCTTTTTCTGTTTTTCTGTAGAGACATCCTACAAAGTTTTCTGTACACACCTACAAAGTCTGTCTCATAAGTGGGCTACATTTCCAAGATATCCCAACTTACTCACTTCTTAAAACATTTCACCAAATCTCAGCTGTCCAGTCGAGTTATTTTGGTACAAATGGAGATGAAGTGGAGGAGCTCCATGAGCTCCATGCCTTACATCCCAATGCTGGTGAGCTTTATACCCATTAGGCACAGTGTGCTGCTGCTCCATGGGATTCCATTATTGTCAGTGCTTTTCTATCGAGACTATACAAGCTGTCTGTGTGCAATTGAATGCCTATGTGGGCCCCTAAAGTATTTACTTAAAATATTTAGGAGTTGTTTACTATTTGTATTCTGTATTGTCCATTTATGTATTCCCCAGTTCCAAAAGACAAAAAAAATAAATATTCAGTATTATACAAGAATAACTCTGATGACACACACTTAGATGCCACCAAATGGAGTCTACAATCTATTAGCAAATCTGAATATTTTCAAGAGGAGCAGAAAGTGGCTGAGAAAGGATTGCTTTTGAGAATTGGGTTTTATTTCTCTGGCCTTGAACCAAAGGTATAGGGGTGCCCTGTCTTTTCCCTGGCACAAGTCTGCTTCACTTGATGTTGAAAACACAAAAAATGGTCCACGGTGAATTCTGTTGTCTATTAACATTCATCATACTTTTTGTCTCGCCTAGGGGAGGGGATGGGGGATGGGGGACCCCTATTTTCTCTGTTATATCTGTAACTTTAGATATTAAAGGCAGTTACTTTTTATAAAAATGCATGTGCCTGCTGTTGGCTGTATGCCATTTATTACTCTTATTTTCATTACTGTTTGGATTTGTTTTTTCTTCTGTATTTTCCTTTGATATTAATGCCAGAGTTGGATTGCAAGAGAAAAACAAGGCCACCCACTTTCACTTTGACTATTTGTGAGTTTTCATCAGCAACTGCAGTCACGTTTTTTACCCCCAAATGTCGCACTGCCTGCAGCACAAGCCGACTCAAAGGGGGCAAATCCTTTTTATATTGTAAAACAGTGTAGGTTGTCATTCTGCCTCCAGGTTGGCCATATAGTGGCGTTCTTATAAAAAAATAACGTATATTTTTCGTGAGTGTGTGTGTGGAATGGTCATAATATATATGAATATTAGAAAAAAATATTCATATATATTAGAAAAATTGGGAAAAGGGGCCAAAAGTGCTATTAACAACCATGCAAAGCAAGCAAGGCTGCATCAGCTCTGCTCCATTCTTTTTAAGGGCCATGAGGTTCATATCTAATAAAGAAAGTATTTCTTTACTGTCATCTCTTTGACAGTTGTTTCTTGGCAAATATTGATGTTGCTTTTGTTTGTTTTTTTCTCTAGAGTGCATAACTCTTACACTGGGGTGAAAGAAAATACAACTTCTCATCCCCGTGTTCTCCCAGGTATGCTCAAAAGCTGGTTATATTGTTAGAGGACAGGTGCATTTAAATGATAACTATGGGTGGCGGTGGTCTAGTGGTGGGTACTTGGCTACGGACCTCTGGATCATGAGGTCCCTGGTTCAAATCCCACCTCTAGCACTACCATCGCTGGGTCCCTGAGCAAGACCCTTAACCCTGAGTTGCTCCAGGAGGACTGTCCCTGTAATTAGGACATGGAAGTCGCTCTGGATAAGAGCGTCTGCCAAATGCCGTAAATGTAAATAACTATGATTACTACATGTATGCAGCTTTGGCCAACTGTTGAGCCTAAATCCTTTTAAAAGAATTTATTACATTATAAATCACAGATAAAGTCATGTTTAGCCTTTCTTTCAGGCTATACATATTCACTTTATATTGATAGTTTTGTGATTACATAAAATCCCATTGCTGCAACCCACTGACTGACTTTAAGCAAATTGTTGCTTTCTTTTTTAGTTATGAAATCATTCATCAATCAATCATTCTTCAGTTAACAATTTGGGGCAGCGGTGGCCTAGTGATTAGGAAGTCGGCCCTGGATCGGAAGATTGTGGGTTTGATTCCTTCTTCAGTAGGTTGCCCTGAGGTACCCTTGAGCAAGGTATTGTCCCCGTCACTGCTCCCTGGGCACTTTCAATAGCTGCCTCCTGCTGTACGCGTGAAACGCAGAGGTTGAGTTTCGTTGTGTTATGTTGTGCTGCGTTTCACAATGACAAGGGTAGTCACTTTCACTTTCACATTGTTAGTTACTTCATCAATAAAGATTATTTTGCCTGTTCCAGAGGCATCCTTGCAAGCCCAAATAATTAGATAAATAATTAGACCACCTCCATCTTACATCACAAATGAAATCTTATATTTGAGATCATGAGGTTATGTTTTATTTCTTCATACTTTGACCTGAAATAATCTTTGACTCAGTAGTTCATAAAACTTGGTATTTAGGGGCTCCTTTTTTTTTTTTACAAATTCCAATCTAGTTTTCCAAATCTTACTGCTGATGAGTGGTAAAGCCTCTTTATTTCTGCTCTGAAAGTTTTTTTCTTACAGTGGATTGTCATACCTTCACCTCTGGCCTGTGGAGGTTGTTTATAACAACACCTAATGTTGTTCTGGGGGTTTTCTTAACAGCTTTCACAATTTCTCTGCTCAGCTTCCCAGCTTTTGTTGTTTTCTGACTGGTTTGATGTGTGTTGTTCAGTATACCAATGGTTTCCTTCCTTTTCAGGATATTCCAAATCGTGGTTCTGGCTTTGCCCATTGTTTGTGAAATGTTTATAATGGATTTTCTCTCTGTTCTCCACTTGCACAGAATGGTATGCTTTACCTCCAAAGACACTTTCATTTACATTTACATATGTGGCATTTAGCAGGCCATTTCCATGTCCTAATGACAGTCCCCCTGGAGCAACTCAGGGTTAAGGTTCTTGCTCAGGTGGTGGTAGTGCCAAAGGTGGGATTTGACCCTGGGACCTCTTGAGCCATAGGCAAGTACCCTACCACCACCACCCCACACTTCTCTTGTCATCATGTATGTTTTACTTTTTAACAAATTGTGTCCTCATTCAGGCAACCTTTTCGGAGGGGACTGTGTATTCATGAACTCCTGCTGATGTGGGTTTCCTCTCTTTTGGAAAAGAATAAAAATGTTACATCTGGCAAATGTAATTATTCTGGGGAAAATTAATAATGTGTGCATTTTAACAAACAAGCAATTTAGTAACTTTTCACATGCAGGTTTTTTGATAGATTGCTTTATTGGTAAATTATTATGTGGTTCTCAGTGCTTCTGTATTTTCTACATATAAAAAATAATAATTCATCATCAAATTCTAACATCAAACACCAGCACTAATTTAATTAGTTTAAAACATTTGAAAGGAGTGGCTAAAGTTTATTTTTCCCACTTTCCTTTTGAGTCAGTATATTTTACATTCATACTGATTGTGGTGTAATGTTGGGTTATGAATAGGACCAGAGATCATTTACATTTATCCCTTTATTTTAAGTTACAGTGACAAAAACAGACAATGGCCTTGGATGAATAGCAGTTTGTGGAGCATAGAACTACGCAAGCATTATGAGTGGACTTTGGGGGAAAAATTAAATTCAGGAAAGGTAAGATGTGGGCTCTTTTACTCTGAGTATGCCCCAGTAGAACGCTCACTCTAGAAATGCCCGTGGCAAACTTTACTTGCTCTTTTTTTGTGTTGCAGAAGCTGGAGACAGCGGTGAGGCTTCATGCAGCTTTGCTTAGGCTCTAAGACTCTGACAGTGAGACCCGTGGAGCTGCGCTTTTTTGTCACATTGATGCCGTCTTTATGTGAGAACCATGCCATCTGCCAGAGAAACCCCAGAAGACCTCTTTCTGAGCACACCATGTGTCTGCACATTAAAGGGAGGTTTATGCAGGCGGCACTTGCGAGGCACTGTGTATCTCGCCCCTCTCTGAGATTTGTCGTTCTCAGAGATTTACCTTGAAGACTTTAGAATGGGCCTTTCCAGATGTGGCTCAGTGTTACAAGTCATTAACATTCAGCTGGAGCTTTCTAGAGGATACTGTACTGTTTTCTGCCACCATGCAGGTGTGATTCATTATGTTTCGCACTTCATTATCAATTTTTACTTTATTTAGGCCTGTTTTATTCATGACAGACAATGTGTGTGTGTGTGTGTGCATATGTGTGTGAGCATGTGTGTGAGGGCTGACACCTATATTTTCAAAGTTTTTTAAAAGAACATTCTTAAGCCTATCATTTTAATAAATGCTTATCCATGCCACCAAATTATTTTTGGTAGTATCCTATCCATATTGTTGCATCATGCTCATTGCTGATAGCACTTTTCAAACACAAATAAGATGTCAAAATTGCTATAACTTAATTATATAATTAGATTATATAAGTATAATTACTTTTTGTAAGGTATAATTTGATTGCTTTCTGTTAAAGGCTCATGATCAGTGCTGGATTTTGACCCAACGTTGGTTCAACAACACTCACAGGTGCCTGAATAGACTATTCAGTCAGTCAGTCAGTCATTTTCTGCCATTTTTCCCAAGCAGGGTCACAGGGGGTGCTGGAGTCCATCCCAGCTCACACAGGGCGAAGGACAGGGGACACACCCTGGACAGGTCACCAGCCCATCGAAGGGAGGAGTGTGACCGGGACGGCACCTTGCTCAAGGGTACCTCAGGGCAGCCTATTGGGACGGGGTTCAAACCCCCAATCCTCCGATCATGTGGCCAACACCCTAACCACTAGGCCACCGCTGCCCCTTGTCTATATAGTTGGTGTAATGTTAGAACTTTTTGATTGTGTTTATTGGACCTTGAAAGCATGCTAACACCTTTGATAATTTAATACCAATAATTTACAGGTATGTAATTTACTTAATAACCTTTATTGTTACAGAGCAGCACTGACCACAGAGGGATTTAAACTCCACCTTTCTGTATGTAGGGCATGTGTACATTTGTACCCTTTGTACCTTTTTTCTTTCTTTATCCATCTTTCACAAGGCTATATAGCTTTTGTTAGCACAAGTTGGTTATCCGTGCAGTAAGCATTCCCCTACAAGTATGTTGAGCAGTCTAGTAACTGTGGTTATGCCATGGCTAGCTTCATCCTGGTTGAAAGCATTGTTTAATGCAAGTTAGCCACAAGTCAGCTGGCCCTAAATCTGTATAAAACAGAACAGGTGCAGTCATCTGTGTTTGCTAGTTTTCAGCTCAATTCCAGGCTTGATGTAACATTTTGATGTTGTAGCTTGAACATAGATGCGCAGCCAGGGGTCTCATGCTCAACTTTATTGAACATAAACAGAATTAATGTAAACAATTACCGACGCTCTGCTCTGCTCTGCCTCATTGGGACTTATAAACCCTGCCCCAATAAGGCCCACCTGTACCCCGAATGAGCACAGGTGTGCACAGTCAGAACAGAGCGCCGCCTATCATGACACTTGAGCAAACAAACGGTCCTATTAAGTGTATAATGCAAAAGCAGTTATGTGACACTTGATGTCAATATGGGCTAATACGAGTGACCAAAACAACCAAATTCAACTCAAAGTGCAACTGTCCTAGTAGCCCTTTCTCATTTCAGGACGAGGTGTTTTTCTGTTGTTAGTGCAGACGTTGTTGTTAGTGCAGACCATGTCAAATTAGTGAAAAGCCTGAGGGCCCTCCCTGGAGGACACACACTCATGCACTGGGCCTGACTGCGGTCATACCAGCAACACTCTGCATTAGAGAGCACTCCTAATTAATTGACATTTTGGTCGACAGGGAAAGAGTCCAGATTACATTAAGAAAAACATGCTAGCAATTAAAAGAGCTGGCACTTCAAGCAAAACAGCCCACTTTCCCTCAGCAGCAAAGTTAAGCACACTGGAAAGCATCTCTATTCGTTAAAAGATGCTGGTTACTGACTTCCTATATACTGGTATATAGTATGTACCACAGGCACTGTATGGAGAAGTTTAGCTCATTAGTTTGAGCATAAAGAATCAAAAAGAATTGCACCCCGATGAAATGGTAGTTGGTTAAAATGCGTAATTTATGATTAGGCCTTTGTTAAGTCAAGTCAATTCAGTTTTATTTATACAACACTTTTCCGAGCCCCAATGGAGTAAGCCGAGGTCGACAGAGACTAAATTCCCTAAAACAGGAGGAAGAAACCTTTGGAGGAACCAAGACTCAAAAGGGGAACCCATCCTTCTCTGATCAGCAACAAATAATCAAGAAAGAAAAGAAAGTGTGTGTTTTTAAAGGAATAGATTTATCAATGAATTCCGGTAAAAGTATGGGTTACTGTAAAAGAAGTTCAGTTAGCTAATAGTGGTTCTGTTGAGTCAGTGGAGCTTTTGTTAGTCTTAGTTGGTGGCAGCAGCTCATGCTGATGATGCAGTATTATGCAGCTATTCTGAAGTAAAGGTGAGGAGAGGAACCTGATGATAGTCAGTTTGCTTGAGAAGTATGTCTAATGTCCTTGAAAAACATAAAATTTTTTGCTGTAACTTTAAAATTATTCCAGTACTGCTAGTTCAGTTAAGGCCCAAGGATCACAAATTTGGTTCTGTGAAGTATAATACAGCATAAAGTGTACATATGTAAATAAAAGAAGATAAAGTGTCTAATAAAGTGTTTTCATATTTCCATAAACAAAAGTGATGGTTTATATTAGTTTAATTTAATATTTTCAATTACCTAACCAGATTTTATTATTCACATATATTCTTATATACAGCTTGAGTATTCTTCATTATTTGTCATACTTTGTTTCATATAGTTTTACTGTAATTGTAGCATTTGATTATGGTTCATATTATTTAATAAATGATCTCCAAAGTCCTTGCTTTTGTACTTTTATATTAGCTTCTGCTTGAATTGCCTCCTGTTTTCAGAGAGGATATTAAAAGCAGTAATGTGCACTCAGTTTCATTACAATATCTTCAGCATCCTTTTCATATTCAATCTTTAATTGCTGGAATCGTTCCTCTGAAGTCTTGCTGTATTTTGAGGCCTTGCCCGTGGGCTTGATGAAATTAAAATGTGAACCCTCCTAACAGCATCATAGAGGATGAACAGTGTGTATAAAACACACAAAAAAGACTAATTTCAGCCAGTAATGATCTGGCCTGGTAAATAGGTAATGACCCTAGTGTATTCACAATGGAACTTGAGCATAAATTCACTACATTATGTTGATATACCTGTTTGCTAGTGTGTAAAATAAAATAACAAGTTGTGTGACCTTTTTCATGGTTTAGAAAAGCTGATAAAAAAGTCAATAATAAAAAATAAACAAAACTGTTCTAAATAGAGATTTAAAAATGATTGATTTGGACGAAATGCCAAAGGAAGACGATGTATGAATGCATTTAATTCTGTTTATATGCATTGGTACTAGTGTAGTAAAAGCAAGATTTTTTTCCATGACCATAACAAATATTTCTTTCATGTCTGAAAGAAAGAAGATATATCAGTTTTAAACATTTAGATACAGATCAGGTTTGAAGAAATGCCATAAATCAGAAGTCCATCTTGGTGAAAAAAGGCATTCATTAGATGCTTCCACTTTTGAAGGTGTTTGAGATTCACACTTGCAGGCAGGAATAAATGTGTGGTCTCATTAATTTTACGCATCCCCTGCGGAGGCTCTTCCAGAGGAGCGCTAAAGCACCCAGCTTGGCCCAGCTAGAGCCCACACACACTTTAAAAACCATCCCACTTTCTGAAACCTTTGAGTCGGTCCTCTGTAACAGGCTTCAATTCATTATTGATTAGTCTAGATTTCTCCATGGAGTATGTTTTCCAGGGTCATTCCAGTGTGCTCGTAACGTATGGCACTGCTTGACAATGAGCAGAAGATAAGGATCATGAGTGAGAAGAAGACGGCTCTTCAGGCTCAGGCTTATTGACTTAATGAGAAGAAAGACAAAGGCTACAAAACAGGAACCAGCAGATGCGCTTATTTATTATTTACGCCCAGTCACTGACATCCTTTAGAGAGAGATTCTCAGAGCTGTTGGCATCAAGGTCTACAGCTTAGCAGATGAGCTTCCACTGAGGGGGGCCGCCATTGAGAATGGGGCATGATGGAAACAACACACACAGAGAAATATTGCACTCTGGTCACCAGTGCAATTAATAGAAAAACTGATAAAGACTGCATAAAGTCTTGGTAAACTCAGAAAACGCTATAATATGAGGTTATGTTTTTTGCTTAACTGTGCTATTTTAATGAGATGTGTGTTGTATAGAGTATAATGTTAACAGTAAATACAGTGCGCTATGCTGTGTTTATTGTATAGCGTATATTGTATGCTATATACTAAAAAAGGGTATAGTGTGTGTACTATATGCTACGAAAAGTGTTTGCAGAACAGTGTATGTTAAATACAGTACTGTGCAAAAGTTTTAGGCAGGTGTGAAAAAGTGCTGTAAATAAAGAATGCTTAAGTGTTAATCATTTATTTTCATCAATCAACAAAATGCACTGAATGAACAAAAGAGAAATCTAAATCAAATCAATATTTGGTGTGACCACCCTATGCCTTCAAAACAGCATCAATTCTTCTAGGTACACTTGCACACAGTTTTTGAAGGAGCTCGGCTGGTCGGTTGTTCCAGACATGACTGTGTTTCAACCTCCGTGTGACATTGATGATCATCAGCACCTGTCTGGTAAAACTGGTTGATCATACAGCGACTATAATCCTACACAATCCCTGACTTTGTGCAAGAGTACCTAGAAGAACTGATGCTGGTTTGAAGGTAAAAGGTAGTAACACCAAATATTGATTTGATTTAGATTTTTCTTTTGCTCGCTCACTTTGCATTTTGTAAATTGATCAAAATAAACAATCATTATTTATATTTCTGAAAGCGTTCTTTGTTTACAGCATTTTTTCACACATGCCTAAAACTTTTGCACAGTACTGTGTATGTAAGTTATATAATATATAGAGTATATAGTATAGAAGGTATGCTGTGTAGTGTATATAAAATATATAGTGTATAGTGTTTAATGTATTGAATACTGTATACTATGTACTGGGCAGTGCATACCGTTCAGAGCGTACTGTTTGTTATATAGAGTTTAATACATATATTCTGAGTAATATTAAATTGTTTGCAAAATACTGTATCCACCTTTTTCATTTACCCCATTATGGTTTGAGTGGCTAATGTATGTGTGTAAACAGACAAACTCTGTAAGCTAATAAATGCAAATGTGAGAATGCATTTCAAATTTATATAATTTCGGTTGCTTGGATGACTGAGTTGGCACAAGTCCCCTGACATTTGTCTAGTTGGTTGCTGACACTGATAAATTCAAATTCATAGGGTCTCTTTAGAGACAACATGTCAGTCTTCTTATTATCAGAACTCAGTACCCTATTCATCTTATGTGTCAGCCAGGTCACAATATACTTCTACAAGGAAGGTGCCCTTGACTCATCCTGAGCCCTGCCAGCTTTCTTTTTAAACTGTGCATGACAAACCAGAAAATGCAATTCTGTCAGGTCCCATCAGGCTTTGGTTGGGTAGCAGAACTCTAGTACTGTTTCATTTATCAGTTAAAAACCTGGTAGTGTTTAAACCCTGTTTAATTTGGGCCTAGTTATACAATACACTAGAAATTATGCATATTTTAAGTGAAAGTGAAGTGAAAGTGACTGTTCTTGTCATTGTGAAACGCAGCATAGCATAGCACAACACAACGGAATTCAACCTCTGCATTTCACCCATACACACACGCACAGCAGGGGGCAGCTATTTAAAGCACCTGGGGGGCAGTGACCTTGCTCAAGGGTACAAGACCTACTGGTCTTGGATTTGAACCCACAACCTTCTGACCCTGGGGCCAACTCCCTAACCACTAGACCACTGCTAAAAATATTTTGCATTTATTTTTATGGGATATCCATTTGCTTTCAACATCAGCGTTAACAACTATAGCATAGCAATTATGGCTTTTAGCAGAGACTCTTACCCAGATCAACATAAATGTGCTTCAAAGTCCACATCTCTTTTTTATTCTTGTAAACTAGGTTAAAATCAAATCAAGTCAACTGTTTGCAAGGTAAGTAACATAGTCATAAACCCTTTCATTGACAAGTCAAAGAAGTCATTGTCTACACAACATTTAACTCAAAAATTAAAAGGTAAGGTTTCTCTTTAGTAGATATCTAAAACATATCTATAACAGGCAGCAGAAAAATGAAGCATGCAGGGGGTCAATCCACTGCAACTGAACTACAGTGTGTCTGTAATGCTCACATAACCTCAAAAAGTTGCATTTCACTTTGCTGTTAAAAGGTGTTTTAAAAGTGCCAGCCTATAAAATGTGGAGCAAAGACTTTTGGCACAAATTGGACATCAATTTTATGACGACACAGTGTACATTCAATTGGGTGCTCAGAATATCACAGCAGATGGGCTCTGTGAAATTGCTCTAGAAGGAGAGAAAGTAAAGGAGGAAAGTCAATATGGTCCTGCCAAGGGTTTTTTCTTTTCTTTTTTTTTTTTGATCAAAAACAATTGTCTGTCAATGAGCCAGTATGCAAATGATACTGCTGAATTTAAACGACCCATTAAAAGAGCCATAAACTGTAATGACCTACCAAGACAAAGGAGGGAGGATGAAGGGCTTGGTCATTAATCTGCTGCAGAGGAGGGCAGAGCAAAATCTGATCAGAAGACTGAGATGCATGGATGCTAATAAGACGCAACAGGGCCGTGCATAAATTCACAGAGTGGAATAAATCAAATAAGTAGAAAATATTTATTTTAACCCCTAAAATCCCTCCAGAGTAGTTCAGTTTTTCACTCTTTAGTTTTTCACACATAATTGCATAACTTGCATTTTTTACATTCATAGAATGAATTATACATTTTGAATGTTTCGGCAACCACAAGTGTTTTTGGATGTTTAAAATGTTTCAGTTGAATTTAACATACATTTTGTGTGTCATTCTTAGAAAACTGGACAAGCTCCTACACTCATCCTTGCACTGAAAAAACCCACCAGGTATCAGAGCAGTGGGCTGCAACACCTGTGCCCAAATTTGCCTACATTTTTCCTACTGGTCCGAGGGACTGAACCAGCTATATTTTGGTCGCAAGCCCGCTTTACAAACCATTAGGCCACGGCCCCTCAAAGGTAGCTCATTTGCAGCTAACATTATGGAGTATTTAAAGTTAACTGCATAGCTGTGAATACAGAGCTGTTCACATTTCCAGTTCTAGGACCAATTTGTAACCTGTACAGATAAATGTCAGAGTGAGAAATGGGAACTTAGCAGTTTAGAGAGGTGTTGGCGCTGCAGCACTGGGGCACATTCGGTGAATTAACCTGTCTTCTGTTGTGTAACGGAGATTGATGTTAGGGATCCAGGTGTATGAGAGGCGCAGATCAACCAAGCAGCTAATTATGACCTAATTATAATCCCAATGTAAGTGTTGTGCCTTCCCCAGATATATCTCTGCCTTAGCAGTCAGCAGTCTTACTTCTGGACCTTGCAGCCTAGTTGTTGATTAAGCAGCTTTAGACTGTGGAAATGCAGGGCCCGCTGATTGTTTCGTGATAATCTCTTAAGTAAAGATGATATAAAAGCTCAGCGCCATTGCTTTTCTTAGGTCTCTATTGCTAAACCCCTGCACCAATGTGTTCACAAGCTTAGGGGAAGAAGCAGGATTAGCCCACTTCCTCTGGGAGCTAAATGCCCTGGCTGGGAGCTTGCTGGGAGCTTTTTTTTTCTAGAAAGCATGCTGTCCCTTTCTCTTGCAAAGGGCAACTCAACATGGGTCTCCAGGACCTGGGCTGAATTTGGAGCTGTGTGCGTTGTGTGTAGGGGTCACAGATTGGGTGAGTTCTGCTAGCTCAGCGTGGCTTCAGTGCAGGGGAATGGACATCAAAGGGCTCCATAAGAGAGAGGAGAGGAGACACTGCTATCAACCATCTGAAAACACAGGACTGCGGGCATGCACACACACTCCACACACGATTCCCACTGGCACAGTGAGCTTCTTGCATAGATAGAGCAAAAGGTTCAGAAATTTCTTTCCATTTTTGAATCTCAAAAGAAAAAACGTCCTGCTATCTCAAATTTAAGCATTAAAGCAAAATAAATAAATAAATAAATAAATAAGCAATCATTATTGATATTTCTGAAAGCATTCTTTGTTTACAGCATTTTTTCACACCTGCCTAAAACTTTTGCACAGTACTGTATATATCATCATAGTTGGTAGTTACACCTTCATTAAACCAGAGATAAAGCTGGATTCTCTGATATGTTTAAAAAACATATTAGTGCTCCATTTATATCAGGAGAGCCCCCAGAGCTTTGTCACTGTAGCTGACATAAATATACTGCCAACTTTTTTTGGTGCGTTGGCAGCCTCCATGACCCGAATGCAGCATTCATGTCTCAATTTTGTTAATACCCTTTGCTTATATGGTTTTTTCTCATTAATAGCCCATCAAGTCTTAATGTGTCAAAAAATCTGGGAAAGATATTTACACTCAACCATCCAAACTGGGGTCTTTACTTGCAAAATGGAGGAGGACCAGTTCAGAAATGGATGCAGTGTCAATCTTTACTTCTAAGAAAAGTGCAATTTAATCTATAATCTTCAGACATTTTGGCTGTTTAACCTGATATAGAACAATGTTATTTGTTAAGAAATGGACTTCAATTCCTTCAAGAAGCAGCTGAGAAATACATTTGTGTCAAACATCTTTAGAAATGCTCTGACAGCAAAGCACCTGAACATGGCATATTTGTAATTCTGACCTCACGCACGAGAAGTTGAATCTTGCGAGCAGCACGTGAAGGCAGCAGGAGTCCCTGTAGAACATAATGCAGATGAAAGAAAACAGCTAAATCATTTTTAAATGATTTAAAAAAACATTAAAAAATCCAAAACTCTTTCTCCGGTAGTTCACGGTTAATTCAACATAAAAACTATAGATAATCAAAGATGATGAAAATGGTACCAGACAGGAACAGTTTTAATGATGCTCATAGCAAAACCAAAGCAGACTTCAGACTCTATGGTTTTACACCGAACTATGACTCTAAATAGTCTCTGACTAATAGCAGTTCTCAGTGCTGGATCCCTATAGACAGGGTGATTTACACTAGGCTGGAGTTGAGAGTGTATGTTGGGAAAAGTAGCCCTCAGAGCCCAAGAACTTTCATTAACACAGCAGGACCATTCTCTCGTACTGCTCCTACATTTCACTTCCCCCGTCTTGCAGCATAGATGCTAACACACTAACAGCTGATCTTCCCTCGGCTTTGAGTCATCACTGCCACCTGATCCAACGCATGAAGACAACTCAGGAGATAAAGAAGTTAGAGGTCAAAAAAGAACAGTAAAAGCATAAGACATGTACATGATGCCCCAAGACAGTCAGGATGTTCATGACAATGAGTCCAAATATCTGCGTTTAATAACATATTTGATGTTTCTAAAAGGATGAAGCTGTAGATTGCTCCAAAAGGACTAAGGAAGCTGTATATCATTCATCCCTGTCATATTTAAACTACTGTATTTCATCCACGTCTCATCTTATATGTTACATCACATTCAAAACCAAATTTCCTTTGCACAATAAAAAAAATGGACAATGTCCCGCAAAAAAAAAAAATTGTCTGTTCTGAAAATGCAGTAGCAGAAAGTAAAAATTTGTGCTAAAATGTAAGGAATTTTTTTTATTATCATTTACTCAAGCAATGAACAGATACTTGAAAGTGTTTGTACTTCATTACTACCCATTTCTAATAGTAAATACATTAATTTGTATTAAAACCATTTTGAGAAGCCAGGTGTCCCCGAGACATTTGACAAGCTGTGAAATTTTTTTGGAATCTGCATGCCAGGTTCATAGTATTAGGTGGAATGTCTGTTCTGTGCACAAACAATCATGCTATATATGTGTGTATCTGGCTCACTTCATGCCACTACTACATTCAGGCAACATACAACACTTGAAGTTCATGTCCATAGGACATTGGTTTGATGTGTTTGCACTGTAAGGGGCTTTAGTGTGACTGAAAGAGCGGTGAACTATGTGTGTGGCAACTTATAAACTCTGAATGCAAATCAAAAGCTAAAGAAGCTGCAGTAAAATATCATTGCTCTACTTGTTTTCAATTGAAAATTGAGAAACGTCTTGCTGTTATGGGGGCACATTCAGTTTCACGCATCCTGGGATGATCCGCCAATCAGTGCCAAAAAAAAAAGGGTAATCAGCATTGCTGTGTAAGCTGAGATGCAAAATATTTCCAAAATAATGCTCATGCTTAAGACCAGTTGCCAAGGATAGAATGAGATGCCCTTAGCTTTCTGAAAGAAAGAGTGGGAATTCTGAAGAATTTTTATCTGCGTCTCCCCCTAAAGGCCAAAATTGTGTTTAGTGACCGAGCAGTTGCGTGTCCTGTTTGAGTCATGGACTCACTCTTCATCATCTGTGGGAAAAAGAAAGGTCAGGGGAGGAATTTTGACAGCTTTTGGGCTCTGGGCCATGTTTACCTCCAAAAGCAGGCTGAGAGACACAAGCAGAACTCATAAACCATGCGGTACAAAAAAAAGAAATGTCTTTGAATGTCTGTTAACAGACCTACATTCACATTGACATTGGCAATACACAGTAGCAAAAAATGATAGAATAGATGAACTCCAAAACCAAGACTTCCAAAGAAATATACAGTTTTCTCCTTATACCATAGATGTAATTAAAAAAGTGGTGGATCCAGGCCCACTTCTACAGAGGGGCAAATGATGCCATCATCCCCATGACTTGATTTTCCTGCTCTGACAGTTTCTTTGACATAGTGACTATGTTTTTTGCTTGCACCCATAAAAATAGCCAAACAGCTTGAAGATGTTTATTTTCAAACTGTTAGCATTCCAATAGTTTTATTTTAGTATGCATCAAATCATACCCACCTCATGGCTATGTGAATAAAATGTCCTCTTGATCAGCTTGCACATGATGTACTCTCTCAGTACAACTTCCGCTATAAAGGCCAATTGTCCAGTTGTAATTTAGCTTTGAATAATACACTGTAGAGCTGTGCTAGAGAAATGTATAAATTGAATACTCCATCTAGCCATCTGTTATCTAAGCTGCTTATTCTAACCAGGGTGGTGGGAGGTACTGGAGCCTATTCCAGTGCTCATTGGGCAAAGAATGGAGTAACACCCCAGACCTCATCTGTCACAGATATTGAATTCTTGAATCACCTATTTTGACTACTTTCTGAAGTCAGCAACACAAGGAAATGTGTGGGATCTGGATCAAACCTGTGTGTCAAACTGCATTACCTATTAAACCCATCAAAATCCAAAAAATGTGGCTATATTTGAAGGACCATTTGCTGCTCATTAGATTCAGTGTAATACTCCTGAAAATAACTCACATGATGGACTTGAAAGCTTGCCAAAGAAAGCAGCAGTAGCTTAGAGGATGATGCTACTGTGTGTTTTTTTATAACATGTTTTTATTATAGGCATTTTTGATAATGCTCTGAATTGCACCCCTCAGACTGAATACATTTTCATTCAGGTCATCTGGGTAAATGACTTGACTCATATAATCACATCCTAGTCAGGATTTCATATCCCTCCTTATTCATTCTGTCCTGGCAATAGCTCTTGATGTAACTACTGGTGAAAGGACAAATCACTCAGGGGACCCTCGTATTAATACTGAAACACTTATACATTCAATATTAGCACTTTCACCACTTTAAAAGCATACTTTACTTTATGGAATATAATATATTCATTATCTATATGAATATATTATATTAAATATTATATATATATATTAAAATAGCATTGTTAATGACCTAACAAAAGGAAATAAACAGATAACATTAACAAATGGAAAACAACTGGAAAGAGTCCACCATCAGAAACCACATAAGCAGTTCTATTAACAACTCAACAGGCAAGTGTATGATTTACTCTCTATATTATCTCAAGGGTTACATAGTGTAAAACTAAAGAATAAAACTTTGGACATCAAACATCATCTAGGCTGTTTATTGTAAGTAGTGCTATTTTTGTGCGGACTAGACACCCACATCGTTCCCGTAGCTCTTCCAAACTGCGTCTCTCCTCCAAAGAGTGCTGTCCTGGCGGTTTTTAATTGTGCCCATGGTGATAATCTTCCTTACTTTCATGCAGATTTCAAGCCATGCCTCTGTTACAACATCAAGCGCTAAATGTTCAGAGCCTCAAAGGCCCACAGTTTTAGCAGAGGATGATATAACATACATAAAAACCCTGCTATGCTGTCCTGCCCAATAAAGTACCGCTTAGCAATGCAGTGGTACACCATATGACTGGACTTTGGCTTTAAATCATAAATGTGTTTTGGCATTCATGATTAGGAATCCCTCACTGTTCTGCTGATAATGTTCTCAGTGGAAGAAATGATAACAGCGTCCCTCTTACTTCAGATCCTGAAATGACTAACCAGTCGGTTGGCCATCTGCAAGGTTGTATATTAAACTCGTGCTCAAGTTTTTTCTTTCAAGATTGCTGGCCTACTGTGCAATGCTGGGACTAGAAAGTGAGATTCATGAGATATGAAGCATGATTTATGTTACTATGAGATTTGTTTTTCTGTTCGCCTCAGACAAGCTAAATTATTGAAGTATTGCAGTGAACTTTCTCATTTAATATTGTTCTTTGAATTGTGCTTATTATTATTAATTAATATTATTAAACTAACATGGTAATAAAGTTTTGATTTCAGGTCAACCTTTTAGCAGAGCCTTTGTAAAGTATATTACATAAATTAACATTGTTTCAGATCCAATTAATCACTGTCCAACTTCTCACTGCTCTCTTGAAACATGTAAACGATTACATGAGTAAAAGATTGACCTGTAAATGTAGCTAATCATTTTTATAGGCTCACCAAATATGTGCTCTTAATAAAGCAAATCATTGTTTTCAGTCCCACAAATCACCAAGTAGACCATTACACAGTACTGTAAAAGTGAAGTGAAAGTGACTATTTGTCATTGTGAAATACAGCACAGCACACAGTGAACCACAACAAAATGCATTCTCTGTCCAGACACACACATGCAATAGGGGGCAGCTATGTCCAACTCCTGGGGAGCAGTGACAGGGACAGTACCTTGTTCAAAGGCACCTAAGGGCAACCTGCTGGTCCAGAATTCGAATTCATGACCTTCCAATCTGGGGCTCTGTTCCCTAACCACCAGGCCACTAAATCCAACAAGTTATTGTTCTTACATTTAGATCCAGCCAATTACTGCTGTAGATCCAAGTAATGATTGTTGTAGACCTAGATGATCATTTTCCAAGAACCCTGTAATTATGGTTTTATATCTAAGTAATCATTGTCTAAGATCCTGCTTAATTCAGTTATAAGTGTAGCTAGTCTCAACCACAGAACTAGCTAATCACAGTCATAGATCAAGCTTATCCTAGGATATCTAACTAAACTAAACATTGTCACTGTGGTGTAGAACATGGTATAGTTAAAGTAAATCTATGGGTTTCAACCCCTAAAACTATTGGAGTTAAACTCTGCAGGAAAGTTAATCCTTTCAACAAAAAAACCTACATGGGGATGAAAAAAGCAGTCTGGTAGTTCTCCAAGAGCAGGGTTTGGCACTCCTGCCTTAGGGACACTCATATGGTGTCCAGTTCTTTCTGTTCTGTGCCCATCTTCATCTCAGTAGGAGAGGGAAATTTTTATCTCATCTGTCTGCTTCTAACTTTCTCTTTAAAACAAACACACAATGCAAATTCAATGAGTGGAGACTTAGTTTATTTCAGTCTGAATATCGGGGTAATGTCTGTAGGAGTAATACATTAATTCAGAAATGAAAGTGATATACTGGTAAGGAGATTGTTATAATGAAAGTTTTGTAACTGTAACAACATCTGACTTTACTTGCTCAACAGCCTTTATGGAAGGATGCAGTTATAACATTTATGCAGACACCTGCTCATCTAGTGTCTCTGGTTTGACCCCTCTTAACCCTTTAGTGCTGTTTTTCTGGGAAGACTAGCGTACTAGAGCTCTAGAGCTACACTCACTCTCTCAGCTTTTATTCATTTCTAGTTCTTAGTATTTGCGAGTAAACACTGATAATCTTGATAATCACATCTAAAGTTACCATTTGATGAATAATTTAGAATATTTAAATTCACAAGTAATTTCACTTTCGCTGTTGATCAGTGAAAGTTTCTGTTTTACATGTGGTAATACAAGTTGATTTAATATGCGTGACAGTCAAACATTATGCCTTTGATAGTTTACACTGAATCTCACCAAAACATTGCCTCTACACTTCCTGTAGTGTACTGCTCTTCATTTTTCATTTTTCTTCATTTTTGTTCTTTTAATATAGTGATAGTTTTGTTTTTGTTTTGTTTTTTAATACACTCTTATAATGCCTTATGAACACTTATGCAAACATTTAATATCCCTTAAACACTTTCCTCTTGTGTGATTTTTAAATAAAAATAGAAAATCAGTAAAGCCTGTAATTTGTAGTGACCAACTAGTGTTTTTTGCACCAAACAAACGTTAATCTGTTATCTGAGCAATTTATCCCAGTCAGGGTTGCAGGAGCCCATCTCAGTGCTTCTAGGGTAAAAGGCAGAGGTTTCATGCTGCACAGGTCACCCATCTATTGCGGACACACAACCACAGCCTCACCAGTTGCCCTGATGTGTATGCCTTTGGAAAGCCATAGAAGAACCACATTGGTTTCCTTTTAGACCATTTTAATGGATCGTTCTCTAAAATGTTTATTAATAGAACATGACACCATGAGCTTGGGGGTGTCTAATAAAAAAAAAAAACAATATCCATTTCTTTCCCCCCAAATATTTGTCAGAATGTTTAAATATTTAGGCTCGGTGAGAAGGACTTCCACTCGGGTAACCTGAAGAGCCTGGTTCAGTTCCAAGGTTGGCAGGACTGTTGAGTTTCAGAGTTCAGTAGGTTCAAGGTCCTTTGATTTACCAGTGACTTGACTATAAAATAATTTTTACAATATGAAATATCATATGGAGACCATTAACATTGCCATGTCATAGAGCGTTTTTGGGAAAGAGTCTGAAATAGAATGTAAACATTCTATCCAGTTTGCATACAGATAATTAAGCTGCAAATTAAGCCTCAAAATCAGTGTTTTTGTGATGTTCAGCCTACAGTTAAGCCCCACTCATTCATATTGAAGTTATGGGGACCATTTTTGAATGAGGCATGATTCATGCAAGCTGGTCAGTAGAGATATTACATATGTTAGTTTTTAAAGTCAATATAACTTAAACAGCCTTTCTAATTATTTGCCATATATACTGTGGGGGATACAAAGCCAACCCATTTTTTGCTGCATGAACATTTACATCTTTCTTTATTCTCAGATGGAAATGCAGAGTGAGAGGGAGTCGGTTGATGAAAGTTTATTTTTCAAAAGAAGGTAACATTGCAATGCCATCTGAAGCGAGTGTGTTTGTCTCACGTATACACTCACTGGCTACTTTAAAGCCTTCACTTAGAGCGTCACCTTACTGATGGCTGTAGCTCATTAGTTGATACGCAATTTGTGTATCATCCTCTTGTCTGTCATAAATGGTTACTTTTTGACCACGCAAACACTCTTGGGCGGTCACCTTTTGGATAGTGAACCAGTCTCAACCTAGCAGTGAAAATTGCGTGCACTGCTTGCCAAATGTTTATCAGTGCCACACCATATGCCACTTTAACTGTGAGACTAATGGTGTACCAACCAGCAGCTTAATAGCAGACCTGTGTTCAGACACTGATCAGTGATGAACAGGGTCAAGGACAGCTAACACACAAAAGTCTCATGTGTCTAGACCTACCCCTCATTTCTTCATATTTTGTTTCCTAAGAGCCAGACTTTCTGGTACTTCTTATGTATTGTTGAGAATAGTTGTCCTGGCTTGCTGAACAACTTTCAAAGTTTTTGCTCTCATTTTCAGTCCAGATCCAGTACCTGACCACTTTCAAAGGCAAAAGCATTTTTTGCATTTTGACAAAGAACAGAACAAAAGGCAGCCAACATCCAAAGAAGAACTGTGGAACATCCTTCAAGAACCCTGGAGAACTATTCCTGAAGACAACTTAAAGAAATGAAAAGAAAGCTGGCCTGTGAGACCTCAGGCTGTGTTGAAGAATAATGGCTTTAAAGCTCATTATATAAATGTTCGTTGTGTTATATACTGCATTTATATTTTTATCTGTACCTATTGTACCTATTTTTCCTAACAAAATATAAAGAAATTAGGGGTATCGAGACTTTTGCACGTTACTATATGTGACATGCTTAGCTCATAAAGCAACCACTGAGAGTAGTGCTAGCCTAGGCAGGCTTCAGATGCATATTTTTTCATGGCCAGGTACAGGATCCGAACATATATAACAATGAAAATGGTTACATTCCTTGTGTTTATGCCATGATACTCATATTTACATTCAAGTGATTTAAGAATGCCAGGTATTGCTATAGGCTGAAAAAGAGCAACATAAGAAACCATTTATGCTACTTTGCATTACTGAACATGTAACTTTGTAGACTATCATAATGGGTCAACGTCAAGCACTATACAAACCACAATCCGTGCAAAATATGCCTTTGTATACAAAAAAAGTATAAAACAATAACCTATGCCTACAATGCGTTTGTCATTTATAACACAGCTCTTTTACAACACTTTATACACACTGTTAAGAGGTTCCTTGGGGGGGATCATTCAATCTTGAATCCAGTTACAGACAGAAAACACATTACGTACTGGTTATAGTCAATATAAACATCAGAATATGAATCCTTTTGGAATAAGTCCTCGAGTTATGGTTTCTTGTTGTTCCTCAACTCCCGTGGCCTTCAAAAAGTCCCTGGTGACCCACCACATTTTTGTTCTTAGAACATTAACATGACTGAGCAAGATAAACAGCACCTACAGCTTTGTTTACCTACATCAGGTGTGCTTAAAAATAGAACAAAACAAAATGTGGACTGGATGGGTCTCTCAAGGCCTGATTGAAAACTGATGATCTAGAGCAGCGTTAAGTAATCCTGCTCTTTGGAATCCACTATCCTGCAGTGAGTTTAAGCTCCAACCCTAATCAACAGCCAAGATATGTATTATTTGTCTGCATATAATAACTGCATACCAAGCAGTATTGTTTTAGTAAAGTGGACATTTTAGTATAGTCAAGTGTAGCCCTGTCTCACTCACTCTCACTCATTTTCATAACTGATCAGGGTTGAATGGGGGTACTGGAACCTATCCCAGCTCTCAGAGGGTGCACACACATTAACACCTGGTGGGCAATTTAGCACCTCCAATTCACCTGATTTTTCACGTCTTAGAACGGTAGAGGGAAACCAGAGCTACCAGAGAAAACCCACACAGACACAAGGAGAATAAGAAGGACCTGGTAATCGAACCCAGGACCTTTTCACTGTAATTTAAGGGCCAAACAGTGATGTTCAATCTATCTCTTGGGCCTCCAGTAAGTCCACATTTTGCCTCTGTCCCTACAGGTTAATAGCACATTCTGCACAGAACATACCTAAAAATAACATACTGCTGCCACATATATTAAAAATCACTGTTTATTTACTTAATTTAACATGCTGAAAAAATATAATACACACAATATGACATGTGCAATAGCCTGGCCACCCATTCAGTTTTGCAAAGTTTCTTAGCAATAACAGCAAATACTGGGGTCCGCTACTGCATTATTTAGCCAATATGGATATATTATGTGGTAATATTCCATGCAGAAATTTTACGGAATAGTTATGTAAATAATGCTAATATTAGAAACTAATATTATATTGGAAAGTTCATAGACACCAAGTAGCATTTTTCAACTGACATTGTGCTAACTGTTGACTACTGACATTATTCACCAACATTAGCATGTATGATTGAAATATTCCTCAATTAATAGACTATAATAAGGGATGCTCAGCAAAATCAAGCACTCTAAATCAACCTTAAATGCAACTCCCAAATTATGTAATGTGATATGCAAGTGGTACTTGCTTATCACATAATCATGGGTGCTTGTGAGTAAAATCCTCATTGGAATGGAAAAAAAACTTGGACCTGACCCTTGGAAATCTTGGGAATGAATGGTCCTAAAGACAAAAGTAGGGTAGTGCTAGCCTATAGGTAGGATACTCAATGGAGGACCAAGAGGTTGTGGGTGGCTGTCTTGTCTCCTGGACTAGCGCAGTTTGTGCCCCTGAGCAAGACGCTAAACATTAAGCAGCTGCAGGGGGACTTTGCCTCATTAGGCAGTGTAGGACGTTCTGTTGCATCCTCCAGAGTGAACACATTATTTGAACTAACACCACAGAGCTACTCGATTTAAGACACTGAGTTGGGTTGCAGATGAAACGTGCAGGAAAGTGGATGCCTATTTGTAGGGTTACTCCCCACTGCACAACAGTGTATGGACACTAGAGTGGAAACACCAGAAAGCCGGAGAAAGTGGAGTATTTCCACCCACCCATCAAATTTCCTCGCTCCAGCTTCAGATAGAGTCTGTCTTCTCGCTCCAAGTGCAGCAGCACACCATTACTTGCTGCCTCACGTGTCACATCCTGATCACCCGCGAAGGCAGAGATTATGGGGTATTCATTGTGCATCAGGTTCACCTGGTAATGTTTAAAAAGATTTGCATGAATGAATTTTCATTATTATTCTTCTGTTTAGATATAAAAATTAAATGGCAATTTTACACTCATTCATTTATTTGCTAATTGTCAATTGGTTAATCGTTTTATTTCAACATTTTTTTTTTTTTTTGCACATACTTTCCTGTTAATAAAAAGAAAAGAAAAAAGAGTCTGGTTGGATTTATGTTTAGATAGAAGTGATGATACAGTTCAAGATGGAAATCTCTTTGTTTAGCAACATATTTTCCTTGTCAGTGTAGCTGGCTCACAGAGTGAAGAGCCTCAGCTCCTCCAGGCCCTTAATAGTAAACTACAATTTAACCGTTTCGATTTTTTGTCATTTAAATATCTTTTACTGACTTAAGTGACCATGCTTCAGTCTATCAGAGGAATGATCTGTTACCTGAATGGTCTGTCTGTTGTAAACCTTCACAACATGGAAGCTAAAGCTGTAGATTCCTCTTCGTGGTGCCGTGAACACACTTGCCTTCAGGTCAAAATGGTTACCGATGTTGACGAGCACCTGCACGAGGAAAAGAGAAAAAAGTCATCAGTAGAGCAACACATGGAGCAGCATCTTTACACACACAGAATCAGAAACTGGGATCAGAAACAAGAGCAGCATGCTAGTTGTTCATAGCCAAAACCACAATAAAATAATTAAATATCGCCATAGTCCTGAATCTCAAAACAGATCTATTTTCCAGCTTGTATTTCAGCACCAATAACATATCGGCTAAGCTGATGGAGCTTGGGTATTCTCCAGAAGTGAGCAGTATCAATACATTGAGGGTAAATGATCATCAATATTTTCTTTAATAAAAACACAGAAATTCAGTATAACAGTATGTTTATTTTCACCGGAAAGGCCATCAAAGAAAAAACCTTTAATGACTGAATGGTTTTGCTTGCTTTTGATTTGTTTGGTTCTTTAAATGATTGGTGCTGAAGCAGAGCCACAAACTCCATCTACATACAAACACACACAGTGGCAGTGGTTTTCTGAGCTGAAGCTAACTTACAGCTCCATTTCATAGTAACTGTTGTCTTCTTCATGAAATTGTTTGATGAAAGGTTTGGGTTTCATGAACGAGGATCAAATGACTGTGTAAAGGACACACAACAACAAAACACTACTAGTACACGTTTGATGTCATGAGTCACTCAAAGGGCAACTCACTGCTGAAAATCTAAGACTGGAATTTCACTAATGATCAGATCAGTATTTTATATAGGAAAATAATTATGAAGAATGAATTGGAGTTATATAACCATCACTAAAGAGACTGGGATTGACCAACCTTCAGGACTATGGCGTGAATGCTATATTTAATTATTTTATTGTGTTTTTGGCTATGAACAACTAGCATGCTGCTCTAGTTTCTGGTCCCAAGACCAGAGTGGATTCAAGACCACTGTTACTCTTTCCAGGAGTGGCTGACCAACCAAGATCACTTCAGAAGCAAGGCATGTAATAGTCACAGGACACAGGTGTCACTCCTTTTACAGGCAAGATTAGACAGGAGTCTCCATCGACTATGATCTTTGCAGATCTGATCTGTAGTGAGAGTAGAGTGGAGCTTGAGGAGATCCTGGAGAGGCAGAGATGTGCAGAAGGAGATGCAGAAAGCAGAGGTGACAAAGGTGGAAGGGTTTAATCACTTGGGATCAACAGTTCAGAGCAACGGGGAGCGCAGAGGATGGTAAGCATGAAAAACAAAGATTTAAAGGATCGAAAGAAAAGGTGCTTGACCCACTGTGGCAGCTACTGGTGGAAGAATCCAAAATAAGAAGAAGAAGGCAAAAGGTCACTGCTTTATTGAAAAAATTCTGGTTTGCCATCATCGGTTTACCCTCAACATTACTCAGCTGATCACCTCCCCAACCAATCAGCATTCAATGCCAATTTTAGTCTTTTGCCCAGGTGTCCTTTAATTCATTTTTTAAATGTACATTTTTTTCCTACGTTTCCAAAATACGACAAACCTATCAAACAAGTTTTAGGTGTTTAAAGCTGTTTATCTGTTCAATGAATTTAGTATTTGCTCGTTGGCGCCCTCTAGCGGTTGACAGCCGTTGGTCCAAATGGAGAAGTGGCCAGACTAACCTTCAACTGGCGATGAAAAAAACATCATATGATGCTTCAGATGAGATTTAATGACAACACGGTGTCTTGATGTGGTGCTAACAGTAATAAGGTTATGCAGGACATTTTATTAGAAACGCTGGAGAAGCTCCGGCTGCGTAAAAACGCGCGTAAAAGCGCAAAGGCGCAGGAAAAAAACCCGCCTTTCCTTTCCTGGAAGAAACCTTCCTGTCGGTCTGTGCGCTTCACAAAATCACAAGAAAATACTAAAAAAAAAAAAAAAAAAGACGAGGGAGAAAAAGAGTTTTAAACATGACCTACTAAGACTTCAGCTCAATCTGGTGGTTTTGAGAACACCTGCTGTCCCACTGCAGCACAAGTAAAGGAATCAGAGCAGGACCTGGTCGAAGTAGATGCTCATGGACTTGTTGCTCATCTCGGACGGCTCGTGGTTGGTCCCTCTCACGGCGGAAAAGGCCACTTTGGCTCCGGCTGCGCGCACGGATATGCCGAAGCTCGCGGCCCCCGCGCCGTCCCCGGACGGGTTGGAGTCACAGACCACCAGGCACTTCCCCTCCAGCACCACGGGCTCGGTGTCGTTCACACCCTCAGAAGATGAAGCGCAGAGCAGCAGCAGCGCGAGCGCCGGCAGCCTGGACATGGCGCACGAGCTCGAAGAGGAGGATGAAGAGGAAAAATAAAAAAACGTAAAAGGGGCTTCAGAGAGGAGGAGAAAACACCTGCCTCCTCTAACATCACCTCTCTCTCTCTCTCTCACACACACACACACACACACACACACACACACTGTTCTCTCTCTCACAAACACACACACACACACACACACACAAACACACACACACACACACACACACACACACTGTTCTCTCTCTCTCTCTCTCTCTCTGTCTCTCTCTCTCTCTCTCTCTCTCCTTTTACTTTTTCTTTATCGACCTTCCCCATCTTATTCATTCTTTCTTCTCTCCCCTACCTCTCTATATCTTTCCCCATTTCTCTTTCACTCTCTTTTCTTCTTTCTTCTTTGAATGATAAATCTGTTTGTAAAAACCTGAGGATGTCTAAACACAGACATTCTTATTAAAAGGAGCTTTAAATGAGAAATGTGTCTCTCCTGACATTCGTCTGCTAAGTTTAAACTAGACGATTCCTGTAGACAGACAGACTATTACAGACAGTCAGACAGAGAGACAGACGTTATTAAAGAGACAGACAGACAAACTTTAATATAGAGACAGACAGACAGACTTTATTATAGACAGACAGACTTTAATATAGAGACAGAAATACTTTATAATAGAGACAGACAGACTGACTTTATTACAGAGGCAGACAGACAGACTTTATTATAGAGACAGTCAGACAAACTTTCTTATTGAGGCAGACAGACAGACTTTATTACAGAGACAGACTGAAAGAGGAACAGACTTTATTATAGAGACAGACAGACAGACAGACAGACTTTATTATAGAGACAGACTGACAGAGAAACAGACTTTATTATAGAGACAGATAGACAGACAGACAGACTTTATTATAGAGACAGAAAGACAGACTTTATTACAGAGGCAGACAGACTTTATTATACAAACAAACAGACAGACTTTATTATAGAGACAGTCAGACAGACTTTATTATTGACGCAGACAGAAAGACTTTTAGAGTCAGACAGACTTTATTATAGAGACAGACAGACAGACAGACTTTAATATAGAGACAGACTGACAGAGTTTATTATAGAGACAGACAGACAGACAGACAGACAGACAGACAGACTTTATTATAGAGACAGACAGACAGACAGGCTGATCTCAGTGGGTTTATGTTGTGAAGCTGCTGTTTCCTGAAATATAAAGCGCTGAAGCTCCATCTAGCGGCTGCAGGCCGTTACTGCGTGTCTGAACTCTGAACTCAGCAGAACAGACCAAAACCTCATCAACTGATGGGAACTTCCATTTACTTCAGGTTAGTTTTGGAGCCTGTTTTATTTTAGACCAAAAACAGACAATAAACCAGTCCCTGTGCTTATAGACCCTGGACTACGAAGCTCCACTGCAGTTTATTTGATGGTTAAAAAAAAGTAAAAAAGAAGGAACTTCACTTGTTTATTCACGTAAAAATAAAAAGCCTCACAGCACATACTATATTAATATTACTCAAAGTCTATTTACCTTTTTATTTCAACTCTAAAAAAAACAAACTCCTGAAAATACTGTCTCTACTAGTTCTCCCAGCACAGACACTGTCACGTGTGTTAGGTTTTGGGCACGCTAGAGGGCGCTCTCTGTCATGTGTGTGGTGTTTTGGGCACGCTAGAGGGCGCTCTGTTCTGACTAAGCACACCTGAGCCCCTGCGGGCAGGTGTGCATCATTGGGGCTGACTATTTAAGCCCCCTGATAGGTCAGAAGACAGGCGCGACTCATTGAAATGAGTCTAACCTACAGCGTAGCAGGTGGTGTACCACCGTCCACACTACACTCTGTAGTTGTGTCTCTTTGTATATTGGAATGACATTGTAGTTTTATTCTCTTTTCACTTTTAGGTCTCATGTTGCCAAATCTGTAGTACTGTTGACTTCCTGTTATAAATGTGATTGTGGCTTAAAGCAAATAAGTGGATTAGAAAGGTTTTAATTTACAATGAAATTACATGAATATAAAAAACAAAACTGCATCACAGCAATCAGAGTGGCATTCGGCTGCCGTCAACGCTGATCTTCGCAGCAGGACTGGTCTTAGTCACACGCCGGATCTTTGCTAAGCGTTGCATTTGTCTGTCTAAACCTGACAGTCTCTTCCTCTTAGGACCCTGTGACTGGGTAAAAGAAACAGAAAGAAGAGCAGAAACAAACAAGCATTGAGCTACAGTACACAGGCGTCAGTGATTATATGATGATGTGAATAATTCAGATTGTCATTTGTGTTTTGGTGGAATAAACCTGCTAATGTTTCATGTTTATATGGAATATCCAGGGCTTTAAATCTTTGCCTAATTATTGAGTACTACTGAATGGTGCAACTTGAGTAAGAGTGCTCTCTAACAACTTAGATGAAGCTTTTACCCTCAACCATGTTATAATATGCACATATAAATACCACATAACTGTTAACATCCACTCTATATATCGATTCACAAAAATATATGTAGACTAAAATCATTTTAAACCACAATCATAACTCTCATATAACTCTGTTTTGATGTCAATAATTCCCCTCAGTCCACATCAACTGCTATCCAAAGCCCGTCCCACTAACCCGGTTGAGTTAAGCTCACGTTCCCATTTGGGCAGACTTCGTGAGCTATGATGGAAGGCATAGGCGCACGTGCTATAATACTAAACCAAGGACCTTGACTGCGATATTCTGAAATTAAAGTGACAAATTATTTCTCACTGTGGCAAATACTTTCTCTACATTCGTCCCAAACACAGATCCACCACTCAGGGAGCAGTTTCCTCAGATCACCTGCACAATGTAGTTTGTGCAAAAGTCACTATAAAACTATATAAACTATAAAACTGGACAGGAAAATAAACTTTGCGTGTCACATTATCTGTGTATGAGCTTCACACTCACATGTCCTCTCCTATCAACTCCGTCTCCAGATCACTCAGAGAACTCTGTTCTCCTGAACTGTGGCGAGAACACACACATCTCATCAGCATCCAATTAACTGTAAATATAATGTGAGTTAAGAGTAAACTGTGCTTATTCAAGGTATGTGTGTACCTGGGCTGCCTGTGAGGGGCGATCTGTAGATCCCTGTCTCTCTACTGCCTGTCCTCTCTTGTCATGCTCTTATAATCTGATGACAAGCCAAAGATGGCCCGGGACCATTCATCTACACATACAAGCATATATTCAGAACGAACATCTATAACACAAATATCTTAATTCACCTCTGAACCATTTCCAGATAAACCCAATCTATTGTGTTTGTTAAGGTCAATAAATGGTATGTATTAGTATCATGTGAGTTGCTCTGAGGATAGGTTGAGACCGGTCTTTTGTTTGAGGATTCTTTGGGATGTTTGTAAGATTCATAACAGCTCTGCAATTCACTCATCTTCAGGGTCTCCAGGCTAACCTTTGGGCTATGAGTACACACACATACACACAGAAACGCACAAAGACACAATTTTTTACACTCCAGCTTTAACTGTGTTGTTTGAGCAGTAGGGCTACATGTTCACTGTTATCACTATGTGGGCTTCCCTACACACTAAATCATTATTATCAGCTGAATGTATTAAACATGCTGTTATACCACTGTACAGAGGGATAATAAATAATAGACAACAACAATAATTATTAAAAGAAAACCACTGAGACCCCTTCATTTGCTAAGTTCTCAACATTAAAGAGCAGACCTATCTCTTCTTGACTTGACCATCCAAACAGCATTTATTGTTAGTTATAATTAGTTATAAGAAATAATGACCTCTATAAAATAAAAAAATATGAAATTGATAAACCCTTTAAACAATTCTGGTTCTTTTCAAAGATAAACTGCAGAAATGTAAAAATATCAAAATTCTGCCATGGTGATGAGTTCTGTCTGACCTCCTGCAGGATCTTGAGCAGTTCTCACAATCTTCAAGGCAGGGAGACTTTTATCAGGTGAGACTGATCCACTCTTTGTGGCTGTCATCACACCGCTGTCTATAAATGCCTCCCTTTTAGATGCTGCACAGTGACACAAACATACAAGCAATCCATACGCCACTAAATTTATAAATGGGTGGATGCTTCTGAGAAAAATGGTGCTGATAGGTTTGAGGTACCGGATATTATAACTCGTAAACTAGACAACTCAGACACATGTCAACCATCCCTACTGACACTGAGAAGAAGTTACTTACTTCTTCAAATACATCACTACTGTGGGCAGAAGCATCAGTTTATTCAGTGCAGGCTTCTTTTGACTGTGCAGTGTTCGATCCTCCTGCATGCACACACACAAACACACACACACACACATACAAACACACAGGCCCATGTTACATCATCTCGTTCAGCATCTTAAGGACATTTAGATTCTCACTAATGGCACAATTCTACAGAATATACAAATCAAATTATTTCTATAGTACAGAATTTATTTTCTTTGTGTTAAGTTTTTAAAAAGTAAACAACTTGTGCTTGAACAGCTTAAACTGCTGAATGATATCTTAACAATGCTTTGCTGGCCTGAAATGCTACTGATAAATTTATTGGTCAAGCCTCTATTGACATAAATCCCTTTCTTTTGGGGTGGCGAGGTGGTCTAGTAGTGAGATATTTGTCCCTCGGACCTCTGGATCAAAGGTCCCGGGTTTGAATCCCCACCTCCAGCACTACACCACTGGGTCCCTGAGCAGGACCATAGCCCTGAGTTGCTCAGGAGGGGACTGTCCCTGTAATTGGAACATGCTAAGTAAGCTCTGGATAGAGTCAATGTGATAAATGTAAATGTAATATTTTCTTAATATTGTAATCATTTCCATCCAGTATAGGAATTGTATGAACTTCACAGCTCATCTTTGTGTGCTGCAGAAACAACTGCCAAGTAGCTGTCATGTCTGTAATGTGGTCATGTGGCACTTTATCAGAACTTTGTCTCATGAAACTTCTTTGATGGCTCAGACTATCACAGGAGTTTATGATTTGAAGCAAAGCAACCTAAACACATCTGAAAGGCACACACACACACACACACACACACACAAACCTCTGCAGCTTCTGCCATCTTGGTGATCATGGCATTGACCAATTCGTCTGCATCATTGATGGAGATGCCTCCATCGTCATGACGTCTGCGTTTGCCTCTCTGAGCTTTCTTACGGGCCAGCATGATGTCAAAGTCAGACATGAATGACATGATGAAAAATAAACAGGCATTAATACTCTAGAATAAACATGATGAATAGATGAGGCTGATGATGGATGAATTTTAAAATGTACATCTTGGCAGCCAAGAATGGTAGTACAGTTTTATGATGCTCTGAGATGAGCTGACTTGGATATTGGAACTTAAAAAAATTAAAATAGAAAAAAGGAGACAGTATTGAATATTAAATATAAAACTGAATAAAAATGCAAAGTGTGAATATTATATGTTTACTTTTTTTTTATCTACAGGGAACGAAAACATACACACATTCATTTATTATCTCATATACTTTGACTTATCTCATACTGTATTGTTCCCGACACCCAATCATATAAAATAAATCAAACTTTTGAATTCAAGATTTCATTTTAGACTCAATCCAGTTTTCTAAATATGTATTATCAATAATTCATCATTTTTAAAAAGCACTTCTTTATAGCCGACTGGGCAGTCACTCTTTGCGCCTTTGTCCGCATCACCAGTTGAGTCTGAGTGATCAGCCACCACCACTGGCTCCCCAGCTTCAGCCTGCTGGTTCTCTCCCTCAGACTCCTCCTGGTTAAAGCCCTGTTCAGAAGTTATTACTGTATTATACAACAAGTCATGCATTTTCTGTTAGTTGTTGGATTTTTGCAAATGCCTGAAAAGTCTAAGACATGAATTCGACAATCCATTCTATTGCAAACAATTCATGATGAAGCAGAATTCTCCGTAAATCCTCTTCTTCCCCTCATCTCTGGTCTCCCAAGATGTCAGCGATCAGTTTCTGTGGGACAGCGATTACAAGGATTACAAACACATTTAAATTCATGCCACATAAAAAGTACAGCCATCAATTGTACACAAGATGTAATATTTGATGAAGTGCGTCATGGCAAAATACATTAGAATGGAAGTTCAATACATTTCCATCGAACTTACATAAATAGACTGATATCCACAAATAGAAAGAAAATAAAGAGACACACTTCCCTTACTCCTATCTAGATTATTGTCCGAGTTACTGCAGCTGGAAAGACCAGAGGTTTGGTTCTCTTTTCCTCATGCTTTGCTATACGGTATTCTGAGTGTCGAATCATCACAGACAGCGCTGCTCTTTCTCGCAGCTTTGGAGAGAAAGTGTTTATTAGAGCCCAATCAAAGTATCAGTACATACAGGTTCAAAGTAGGAATGGACATTTTACCATTTATGTTACAAACATAATGATCAATATTTTTATATGAGTGAAAAGATGAGTGAATGCCTGTGGTTTCCAAACCTCACTGTTAAACAAATGGCCTTCTTCACTCTTCACTGAAATTAAAGAGATTCTTTAGTTCAATGTTAACATTTTAAATTACAATAAATCGTTTAAAAAAACAAAACTCAGGAAATTCAGAACATACAGGAAGTTTGCCAGACATCTTGAGGGCAAAATCCCGGCCCTGGATGTTCCATAAATCAACGAAGCAATGCTGCCAAGCAATAGTCTCGACTCAACAATAAACTGACACAATCGATTTGCGCAAATGCTGATCAGCAAACAACAAAGCAATCTACGCTCAACGAATGAAAGTATGAGGTGTTTGCTCTACAGTGTGCACTTGATGAAGTGATGGACAAAATGGCTGATGTTCTTTTCTTACATCATAAAGCAGTAGCTTAATGGAACTTTGAGTGATGTTGCCATGGTGAGAAAATGAGCCAATTGAAACTCAGTAAGAAAGAGAAACAGGCCTACACTGACTTTATTTTAATGTTTTTCATTTTTAAATACTCAACTCAAGATTATCTAGAAAATTTGAATAATTTAAAAGATAAAAAAGGTTTAACTAAACACAGCTTGTTGCTTTCATTATTACATTTATTTTACATTTTTGTATGTATTCATTTTAAGTTAAACACTGTTCTGGATTATTGCAAAAATAAATAAATAAATAATATTGAATTGAGTTATTTTGGATTTAGTTAAACTCATTCAAAATAAAGGAAAAAAACATCACTGATAAATATTGCTCAAGGCAAATTTTACTAAAATGCTAAACCAGAGACTCTATCAAATCTGGCAACCATGGACATATATTTGAACACCTGTAAGCTGCATAATAATACACAAGAATACTAAAGAAACTAATTTTGACCTAACATGTCTCTCCACGTCTCCAGGCGTTGAGTGAGCGACTAGAGACAGAAGGAGGCATTACATGGCAAGGCATCACCTGGTACATGTAATGGCCTGATGTTGTGCTGAATGCCGTCTTCCACTCGTCCCCCTCCCGAATCCTCACCAGGTTGTAGGTGCTGCGGAGCTCTAGTTTGGTGGAAATAGTTGCTCCCTGAAGCTGTTCAAGGGCAGAGGGGACGAGAGGCAGCGCATATCGATAGTTGATGGTGATTGCGTTCAGCCCCCGACAATCGATACATGGCCAGAGTCCTCCATCCTTCTTCTTCACAATGAAGAACCCAGCGGAGGCCGGCGATGTGGAGGGTTCGATGAACCCCTGTTGAAGCGCCTCAGTCACATACTCCTCCATCACTCTGGTCTCGGGCCCCAAAAGGGGAAAGATAAGAGAACGAGTCGTGCTGGGCAGGAGTTTGGTCACTCGGTCCCATGGCCTGCGTGGGGAGCTGAGTGGCCTTCTTGGCGCTGAACACCTCGCTCGGGGAAGGATACTCAGCCGAGATGAAGGAAGGCAAATGGGCTAAAGGATTTTCCACTGAGGTAGAATAAAGGGAGACAGCTGGGCTGAGGCAGCGGACAGAACATTCAAGGAACAGGATCTTATCTCACCTGTTCTCCAATCTATGACTGGATTGTGACACCTCAACCAAGGGAGGCCGAGTACCTGAGGCAAAGGCAGAAAAGGGAAGGAGAAGCAAAATAAGGAAGGAGATGGTCTCTGTGTGGGAGGATTATAACTTGAGGGTGAGAGGATCTGTGATTCTGGTCAAACCGTGGGTATTCACCTGGCATCCATCCACCACCTTCACTGATACTGAATGGGACAGGGAGTGTTGAAGGACGAGGAGCCTGGCCGCCAAAAAGGAAGATATGAAATTCCCAGCTGACGCAGAATCTACATTCTACAAGGCAAAAACAGAAACAGACATGTTATTATACTGTAGGCTCATTTCAATAACAAATCGATTAGTAGAGATTAGTAGAGAGTTTTCTGGAACGCTTACAGTTCTTTCTTGCCAAGTGAGGGCATTCCAACCTCCAGTGCCCTGGTTCTCCACAGTCGAAGCAGAGTTTCTTTCTCAGCTAAGGATAAGCGCGTGGTTCCTAGCTCCATTCGCCTTCTAATGTCCGTCTCCCCTGCCGGTTGGTGCCTGCCACAGTGAGGTGAGGGGCAAGTTCTCCCGCTGGAGGACAGACTGCCACAGCAGCCAGTGCTGGTCTAAACTGATGGCCAGATCTATCAGTTCCTCCATCCCGCATCCCAGCAAGCCAGTTCTTTCTGTAGATCCTCATGCAAACCAGCACGGAATACCGTCAGGAGCGCTCATAATCCACTGACTCTCTTCTTGAGATTCAAATCGATTACGTAATCTGGCGCGAGAGCCAACTCCCTGCCTCCCAGTCACAATAATGACCCCAGATGTATGTGTCGAACAATCAAACCGCAATCAAAACTTAAATAAGCGATCATAGAGTGGAAAAGCTCACCTCCGACCGCAGTTCCCAATCTGCTGCTTTTCTGAGAGCCATGGGATAACTGCAAGATTACTCTCATGGTCTGTCAGATGAAGGATATAGAAATTTTATTCAAAGGTGACAACCTCTGCCTAGCTCAACCATCCACTATCTTCAGCCCCAGCTCCAAGTGCATACATAGCTCTGGAATCCACCATGGGACTAGAAAGCTTCACTCCAGATACTGGTCTTTCAAGCCAGGAACTCATATATGCAAAGAATCTCCATCTCAAATTCAACAAACAAGCATTAGGCTAAAAAACAAAACAACCCCCTCAATCATCCAAGGATGAAAGCGACAATTTTAAGATCAAATGTGTACTGACTGTACTATAAATCAAAATGGATAGTGCTCAAAGGGAGAAGCCGCAAAGGTACAATAAAAACAAGCATGCCTGTGTTTATACATAAACAACTACTGCTCTTTAAAGGAGGATCCCATTTTCAATTCATAAAAGCATCGCTTTTATTTAACTCTTCTCCAAAAGAGTTGAAACAGCAAGACCAAGCACTTCTTGTATCTGACCATCCAGTGTTTTAAGTGAGCAATAACAATGGAACAGAAAGCTTTAAAGTTAATGACACTTCATATTTGGTCGCATATCTCTTACAATTATTGCATCAATACTGCAGCCAATGGCTATGCCAAACTGTTGATTTCATTTTTGTTATGGATTTGCAAGCTTTTTCCACAATACTTCTCAGTCTTATCTTCAAAAGACGAAATGCATGTTCAATTACATTAAGATCTAGTAACTTGGCCAGTTCAAACCATTGGACCTTTCCCTCAGTCATTTTCAAATTGCAGTGTATTGGACTATTCTTCCTGAACCAGTCATTTTTCATCCTTATTCTGGTTTCCTTCTTTGCAGGACATTTCATATGATTTGAACATAGTGGTCATGCCATATTTAAACAAATAAAACTGTAAATATATGTCATTAAACTAATCGAGATATACATTTTGGGAAATAAGAGCTGAATATCTTTTCAGATCTATTTATAATAGTAATGAAATGTAAAACTGGCCTTAAATTGGCCTTGCTGGGACAATCGCTCTAAAGAAAACACTTTTAGAAAGAAACGTTTAAATGGCCAAATAAGCTAACCTCGAATAGTTATTCCCTCTCCTTTTCCTATGTGTCTGACCCCGAGACATTCTCACCTGCAGAATTGCTACTGCCGTCATCTGTGAAGAAAAAGAACTGTAAAAACTGTAAAAATTCAGACAGCATTAACAGAAGAATGAACATCACAAAGTTTGTATAGCGAACCAGCAAAACAAAAGAAGAACACAGTAAACTGAGCCAAAGCAGAAGAACTGTATTATCTTATACATTATCTTATATCTAGTATAACTGTATTTCAGTGTCACAGGGTGTTGAAACTATAAAACTATAACTATAAAACTATAACTATAAAAAACTATAAACTTTGATTATAATCAACAAATTAAACAAGGTGATGATAAATTTGTGCATATTATACCTCTCAAGCTTTATACTGGTGATAAAGATGCAGGCTGCATCCTAAACAGCATACTTACACACTAAATAGTATACAAAATCCATCTAAAATCCATTTAGTAATGTAGTGTGCAAAGTACAGAAATATGGGGTTTGGCAGGCAGCTATACTCAGCATATCAACATGATAAAAAACGTGCAGCCATTTAAGGTGGCTGAAAAGCAGATACTACTGGATCACTACAATGTGAAGTGACGTAAACGTCTGTTTGTGATTGTGAGAAAACCTTTGGCACAGTGAACTACAACGAAATTCTTTTCTGCATTTAATCAATACACACAGTGTAGCAGGGGGAAGCCATTCATTTTAATAAAATGTTTTTCCTTTGATGCACTTCACGACGGTATTAGATATTAGGAAAACAACAATAATCATTTGGTTACAGACGTACTTTCATGTATGAGAAAAATACTGCAGACTGGGACCCTCTTCTCTTTTGATTTGTGCTGAAGTTTTGCGGGAGCGCTAAAAAACCGGTTTGAGAATGAATAAGCTCTTAGCAATTACACTAAAATTACTTTTATCATAAAATTTCGTGCAATTATAAGAACATTTTTATATCCGTATTTAATATCTGCATGTAAACACCATCTGAGATGCACTATACATTTAGAAAAGTTAAAGCTGCACATCTCTCTGATAAACCTACTCTTGTCTGTATTTGAACATTTGAAAGATGGCATCATGCTCACGTAGAACTCTGGGCCGATACATCGTGCTCCACTTAGAAAAAAAAATGTCATTTAAAAAAATCAGCACAATGCTATACAGCTGTCTGTTTGTCATCCTGTGAGAGCATCTGTGTGTCACACTCAGCTCGCTGATTCAAGAAGTTCTGCAAAACTGCACTGCAGTAACAGCCAAAGCTTAGATCTGCTGCTACATTATTTAACCAGAATGGTCGTCTGAAGTTAACATAATGCGGTAATTCTCCATGTTGAAGTTTAAAGGAATAGTTCTGTTAATAAAGCTAATGTTGGAAACGGTGAATGTAAGCTAATAGCATTTTTTAATGATTGTGCTCACTAGTAAATATCCTCCTTATTCAGCATTAGCAAGTATAATTGAAGAATCCCTGGATTAATAGGCAAACAAAAGAGATGCCAGATAAAATCAAGCAGCCTAAATGTTCCAGCAAGAATTCCTGAACTAAAGGAAGTCCTAAAGGAAGTCAGTTTTGTACATGTGCAGTCACATTTAACAGTGTAGCACTTTGGGTGTTAATGATTAAAATGTTCACTCAATAATACATAAAAACCTTTAATAATCAAAATGTGTGCCAAACGCGACAACAGATAAATATGAGCGCTTTAGTACCACAATAACCAAACCTCGCCTTTATTACAGCAGCACAGATGTGCAGCAGTCGCAAACTGTTTCAAGCCAGAAAGATTCATTGATACCAACCTTTGTTTTATTATGAAACTGTTTAATGTAAAACAAATATTCTGGGTTTGTGCTGTCTGAGTATATTTTGATGTAAAGGAAACAGCAAACAGAAAGTCAAAAAACTCTTATTAGTATGGTCAATGTTGAATAAATGATTGTAATAAATGATTCATTACATATATATTGAAACTGCTTTAACACCAACATGTGTATTATTAATAATTCTATTCACCTTTTATCTGCAGCATAGCGGATAAATAAAACTATATTTTAAAGCCTCTTCTTAGTAAAGATTGAAACAAAACCCTAAAACAAAGGAACGTTACCGTAAGTGTCCTGTGTTGGCGCTCATTGATTATCCCGAGGATGTACATCACTGGATCCAGCAAATATTATTCGATTTTCTTCCTGAAGACTTACTTTAACTTACTTTCTTCTTCCTCTACGTATTTGAAACACTGAAGGCACTGAGGAAGCTGGATGGAGTGAAGGGATTGAGAAGACTAGAAAACTTAAAGCACTGGGGAGGTAAGAAAAACTGAGGGCACTGGAGAGCTTGAGGGAGACTGAAGATACTGGAGAGAATAAGAACACCAAAGATGTGTGAGACAACGAGTGAGTTTATTAAAATTGTTCATTTAGCAATCCTGCTCTCTACCACATTTTCCTTTCTGTATGCAATTGGGAGGTTGTGAAGTGCTGGAGCCAGTCCAGTCTCATAGAGGCTGACCTCTGGACAGGTGCGTCAGTCCATCGCAGTAAAGGTGTCAAAGGCACTAACACACACACTCACGGCCAACGAAGCATCTCCAATCCAACTGACTTGCATGTGTTTGGACTGCGCGAGGAAACCGGTGCTTCCGGAGGAAACCTACACTAACACGGGGAGAACATGCAGACTCCACACAGAAAGGACCTGACATTAGCGGAATCAAGCCAAAACCTTCTTGCTGTTAGGTTGGCGCACACCACTGCACCACCGTGCCGCACATTTGCAAATAAGAATAGGTTTATTACTTGTTTTTTTACAAGTAATTTAATAATTTAAATAAATAATTTAATACATTTTAATTGTGTATTATGAGGTATTATGGGAAAGAATGTCCAGCAATATAAACATTTCTTAATTTTCATTCAAATCTCTTAAACTATTCAAAAAACATAAAAATGTGCCTTGTTTTGTTTAAAATGTTTTTATCTGAAAATTATTTTAAGAGGTGAGGCATTTTATCACATTCTAACTGAACACTACTGTATTAATCAATTTATAACAAACTATGCCAATTATTTTAAGTGAAAGTAATATACATTTGAAAAAAACACGTAGAACACTACACCTCTGTACTGCTGCATTCATTCTTTGTATAAAATATTTGTCTGTGGATGGTTCAGAGCACAAAGGCTCCCTTTGATATTCAGGACATGGAAGCTTATGCCTGTTCGAGTGTAATTAGAAGGGTACAATTTGAAGCAGTGCAGGTTTGGGAACTAAAGAAAAATTTCATGTCACCTATTTGTGTTCATTAGAATTAACAGGTAGACATAAATAAACCGCTAAGGAATGAACTCATCACAATTTAAAATCCACCGTAAAGCCATGTGGCCATAAACACATCAAACCTACATCATTGACATAAAAAACTGTTTTTGATTGAACCAAATTAAACCAAAAAATCAGTAACATCTTTAATGCAGACGTACATGTTCTATTAAATAATCTACTCACACAGAAGGACTGACTGCTGTTGGCTATCCTGGAGAGCTTGAAGACAATGTCCATTCCTGAAAATTATAATTGTTCCTTGACCTTAAGAGAATAAAAAAATACATATAGTTCCTATAAATATTTAGTTCAAACTTATTTCAAAAACATATTCAGAACTCATCACAAAACCTTTCAAAAGCATGCAATAAAACCAAACACCACAACTAGAGTGAACTTGACTTCACGAGTGATTGTAGTTTTGATGGCCTGATCACATTGTGTCACCTTTACAAACCAGATGAACATTAAATAATCTGCAACGCCCTGTAATTTATACAAAACATATACATTTGAATAAATAAGAGAAAAATTGAAAACAGAGAAGGATTCTCATTTTCAAGGATGAAAAATGAAGAGAAAGAAATTATATTGACTCTATATTGATCAGTTTGATACGATTAGAAACTGAAAACAGCAGGGAGGTGAATTTTACGGCATCTGGTGAGAATGAAACTTTTATTTTGTTTTTAGTTCTGAATGTAATGACACAGGTTTATGAAGAATCTGGCGTGAATTAAACTTTTATTTTGATATTAGTTCTGAATGCAGTAACAGGTTAAAACAGAATCTGGTGTGAATGAAACTTTTATTTTGATATTAGTTCTGAATGCAGTAACAGGTTAAAACAGAATCTGGTGTGAATGAAACTTTTATTTTGATATTAGTGATATTAGTCTTTAGAAATCAGAATTTCGTTATAAACCCTTCTTTTGGATGTTTTTGTGGATAAAATCAGATTAAAACTCGGGATAATGAGCTCGTTGTTGATGGTTGTTCACTTTTAAAAACACTGGACTTCCGTTTCTATGAACTGCAGCACAAAACCCTCAAGATCTACACTTTAACTGAGAAAACGGCACAAAAACCACTTTAACTGACAAAACCGCCCGCTGTTTTTATTGAACCTTCACCTACATTAAATAACACCGCCAGCTTACCAGTGCTGCACAGCGAACTGAAAAACGAAGCTGAAAGCGTTCATTTCGAAGTTTAAACGCCACCAGACTAATGAAGTCCGTTCAGTCGGCGCGCTAATTGTGACTGAAATCATCCCCTCGTTCACAAACACACGTTCTTCTGTTTCAGAAAAACATACGGGGATGAGTGTGAAGTTTCATGTGAAATAAACCTCAGTGTTAGCTGTGTCTGTGCTGCGGTCCGTGGTTGTCAAGCTAACAGACTGATCACAAACTCCTGCCGTCAACTGGACAAGATGGCCGCCGCCTGCATGATTGAAGTGAAGAAGACGGCTCCAGATCAGTAGACTGAAAGACTCAGCTCATCTGGTTTCACCTCCAGTCACAGACCTTCATACCTGAGAGGACAGAAGATATTTAACATCACTACTGTCACTTTCACACGGACAGCACTGTGTTTCCTGCATCAGCTCACAGAAACATAATTTAAACCTTCATATTAACATCATCTGTACGTTTTTCTAGAAGTGAAGTATAAGAATTTGTAGAAATATATAACACCTTTTCCTAAATGTAGCTGATAATAATGTACATTTAATTATATCTTGTTGTATTTTTGTTCAGTTTTGTTAAAATATATAAATTTCCTAAAGGAAATATCTTTATTAAAACTATTTATTACTTAAAAATAACCCGTTGTGTTTGATTCAGTTTTTTTTTATTTTAGTTTGGCTGTTAATGAAACTTTGCTACATTGTTTTTCTAGTTTCACTTTTTAATGTCATGATTTTACAGAACTTTTGAAAGTGAAAGTGACTGTTGTCATTGTGAAAAACAGCACAGCGAACCACAACCAAATTACACACCTGCAGCAGGGGGCAGCTATTGCAAGGGAGCAGTGACGGGGATGGTACCTTGCTCAAGGGTACCTCAGGGCAACCTACTGGTCTGGGATTTGAACCCACGACCTTCTGATCCTGAATTTAGTCCTAACCACAAACCACCCTGCTTATTTTTCATGAAGTTTTTACAGTGTATACTTCCTCCACTTTGTCTCATTTTCCTCCCTTTTTGAAACAAAAAATTCTGAAACGTGAATTTTTGAAAAACTCTCCAAGATGTCTTTAAGTATTGGCTATAAAATGCCAACATACAAACTGTGCATCTCAAATACATCGTGAGATCTAAACTAGACAGACAGACAGACAGTGACAGATTTTTATTATACAGCCAGACAGACTTTATTATAGAGGCAGAAGAAGACAGACGAACACAGTATAGAGACAGAAAACGGAGCTTAATTATTGAGGCAGACAGACAGACTTTATTATAGAGGCGAAGGAACAGTTCTTGTATGAAGAGACAGACTGACTTTTATTGCTGGGGGTCTAAACAAGATAGACAGGCAGACGAGACAGATTTTTATTATACAGCGAACCAGACTTTATTATAAGACAGACGAACTAGATTTTAATATGAGGAACAGACAGAAAGTTTTGTGTGAGACAGACAGACAGACTTTGTATAGAGACAGACCAGACGGACAGGCTAGTCTCAGTGGGTTCCATGTTGTGAAACTGCTGTTTCCTGAAATATAAGCGCTGAAAGCTCCATCTAGCGGCTGCAGGCCGTTACTGCGACATAAGACTCTGAACTCAACAGAACAGAACCAAAAAACCTCATCCTTTGATGGGAACTTCCATTTTACTTCAGGTTAGTTTTGGGTTTATTTTAGTTAAAAACAGACATTTTGGACCAAAAACTTAGACAAACCAGTCCCTGTGCTTATGGCTGGCTGGACTACGAAGCTCCTGCAGTTTATTTGCTGGTTAAAGAAAAGTAAAAAAGACTTCACTGTTGCTCACGTGAAATCTAAAACTACTCACAGCTCATACTATATTGACATAACTCCAAGTCCTATTTCCCTTTTTATTCCAACTCCTAATGAAACAAGCTCCTGAAAATGTATCTCTCTGGTTCTCCTCACTGCTATTTCAGACCTCTTCCCGATGAACAATTATGGAAGACGTTTTCCCCTCGCCGGGCGTGGTCACGGAGGCCTCCTCTGGGCAGGCCACTGGAGGTGGGGCCGGTGGAGACTAATGTCACCTCTCTGGTGGAGGAAGAGGCCCACGGAAGAGCTGGTCTGCGGGTTTGAAAGTTCGGCTGGAGTAGTTGGACTCACCTGCGGCCCCTTGCAGCAGAACTCGGTCAGTCTCCTTGAGAGGGGCTGGACTCTTTCCCTCTGGAGTTGCCACCCGGTGAGAGGCGCGAGCAGGTGTGGGCATACTTATTGCCGACTTGGGAAAGCCAGTACGTGCCCGGTAGATGAGGTGGCGGCCCTCCGCGGTCGAGGAGCGGGTCCTTGGTGTTGATAACAAGCTTGTGCGCCGTCTGGACTACCCACCTTCTGGGGTCACTGGAGGGGCGCTGGGGAAAGCGTCCCTCCTGGTGACTCCATTGTTCGCTGAGGACTTCAATGCTCTGCGTGGTGACAGTGACACCTGGAAGGCGTGGTGGGAGAGAATAGCCCCCAATCTGAACAGGCGGTGTTTGTTATTGGACTTTTGTGCTGCGTCCTGTCCATAGCGAACACCATGTTTCAGGCGCAAGGATGTCACATGTTTTACCTGGCACCCAGGACACCGCGAGCCGCAGTTGTGTCGACTTTGACCGTCGTGTGGTCGACTTTGCGCTATGTCGCAGACACTTCGGGCGAAAGAAGAGGCCGGAGCTGTCAACAAAACCATCACCTAGTGGTGAAGTTAGCCGTTGGTGAGGAGGATGCGGTCAGTTACGATGAGCCCAAGCATGTGAGGTCTGCTGGGAGCATCTGGCAGAGTCTCCTGTGGGGATAACTCCACCTCCGTCAGCTTTAACTTGCGTCCCGGGGGGTGGGGACGTGAAGTCTAGATGGACTATGTTCGGCGCCTCCATTGTCAGCGGCTGACCGGGCTGTGAAGGTGACCGGTGCCTGTGGCGGTGGCCCAACTCTAGAATCCGTTGATGGACACCAGCGGTGAGGATACCATCAAGCTGAAAGAGTCCTACCGGGCCTTTGGCCGAGTGGGCTCCGGAGGCAGCTGATGGGGTACCGACAGGCCAGAACGAATGCGTAATTGGTTCTGAGGCAAAACTACGGGCATGGGAGGAGTTTGGAGAGGCCATGGAGAAGGACTTCCAGGCGGCTTGAGAAGTGCAGTGCACCATCGTCTCAGGAGAAAGCAGTGCACAGTCAGCACAGTGTATAGTGGGGATGGTGCGCTGTGACTCGGCAGGGCGTTGTGGAGTTGGTGGGAGTACTGAAGACCTCCTTGATTCCACAACAGCCTTCCGGAGCTTTGTACAGGGGACATAGGTGGACTCTTCATCTCTGGTTTAAAGTTCTCAGATGTTCAAAAAGCTCCTTGTTGGCAGAACTCAGAGTGGATGAGATCATGGTTCCTCAGGCTCTGGATGTTGCCAGGACTGTCTGTTGGCTGACATGCCTCTGCAACATCGCATGGACATCGAGGCGATTACCTCTGGATTAGCAAACTGGGTGGTGGTCCCCCTCTTTAGAGGGGACCGAGGAGGGTGTGTTCCCAACTATGAGGATCACACTTCTCCAGCCTCCGGGAAAGTCTATTCAGGGGTCACAGAAAGGGTCAGAGTCGGATAGTCAGTTCTGGTTCCAGGAGGGCAGTGGTTTCGTCAGGTCGTGGAACAGTGGACCCGGCTCTGCACCCATAGCAGGGTCCTGGAGGTGCACATGGGGTTTGCCCAACAGTTTGTATTAACTTTGTGAACGGAAAGCATTCGGCCGTGTCCTCGAGGGCTCCCTGTGAAATTGCTCCGAGGTATGGGGCTCCAGTTCCCTGTTAGAGCTGTCCGGTTCTAACTGGCCTGTCAAACTTGGTCGCATTGCGGCAGTAAGTCGGACCACCATTTGGTGAAAGTTGGACTCCATGAGGCACCACTGTCCCAATCCTGTTCATAATTTTTATGGACCCAGGACTTTAAGCAACCAGAGGCGTTGAGGTCCCATTTGGTGACTCAGGATTGGGTCCACTGCTTTGCAGATGGCGTTGTCCTGTTGGAATCGTCATGCCGTGATCTTCAAGCTCTCCTGGATGGGTTCATGATCAGTGCCCGGCGGCTGGGATGAAATCAGCACCTCAAATCTGAGGCCACTGGTCCTCAGTCGGAAAAGTGGTCACTCTCAGAGTTGGTGGTTCATGCCCCAAGTGGAGAATTGAGTATCTCGGAATCTTGTTCACGAATGAGAGTAAAATGGGCGGAGGTCGATCGGCGGATCGAACCCCTTCACGGTGATCACCGGGCTCTGCATCGGTCGTCATGGTGAAGAAGGAGCTGAGCCAGAGGCAAGCTCTCCAATTTTACCGGTCGATCGTTCCCACCCTCCTATGTCACGAGCTGTGGTAGTGACCGAAAGAGCGAATCGCAGATACAAGCGGCCGAGAAATAGGTTTCCTGCGAGGTGTCTGGACTATCCCTTAGAGATGGTGGCAGAAGCTCAGTCATCGGGAGAGCAAAGTGGAGCCGCTGCTCCTCCGCATTGAGAGGAATGAGGTGGCTCGGGCATCTGATTAGGATGCCCCCTGGACGCCTCCCTGGTGAGGTGTTCCCGGGCACATCACGGAGAAAGGGCCTGGGAAGACCCAGGACACGCTGGGAGAGACAATGTCTACTTGCGGCCTGGAGCATATGAGATCCGCCTGGAGGGAGCTGGAAGAAGTGGCCAGAGAGAGTCTGGGCATCCTGCTGGGCTGCTGCTTGTGACCGACTATCAGATAGCGGAAGAAAAATGGTCAGATGGACTGGATTCCCAGCACAGACATTACTCTGTGGTTATTGTCTCACTGTATATTCGAATGGCTTGTTAATAGTTTATTCTCTTTTCTGCTTTTTTTCGTCTCATATTGCTTAAAATCTATTAGTACTATTGACTTCTGTTATAAATGTGATTAAAACAGGAGTGTGAGCAAAGCCGTGTCAGTTAGAAAAAGGATTTATTGAAATTACATGAATATAAAAAACAAAGCTTTGCATCACAGCAATCAGAGAGTGGCATTGTTTTGCCGATCTTTGATCTTCACAGCAGGACTGGTCTTAGTCATACGCCGGATCTTTGCTAAGCGCTGCATTTGTCTGTCTAAACCTGACAGTCTCTTCCTCTTAGGACCCTGTGACTGGGTAAAAGAAACAGAAAGAAGAGCAGAAACAAACGAAGCTTTGTGAGCCACGGTACAGGCGTCAGTGATTATATGATGATGTGAATAATTCAGATTGTGTTTTGTGTTTGGTTAAACACCTTAATGTTTCATGTTTCTCTTGGAATATCCAGGGCTTTAAATCTTAGCCTAATTATTGGTACTACTGAATGGTGCAGCAGGTAGAGTGCACTCTCTAACAGTTTAAATGACTTTACCACTCAACCATGTTATATGTGCACATATAAATACCACATAGCTGTTATCCACTCTATATGTGAATACACAAAAATATGTAGGCCAAATCCATTTTTAAGCCACAATCATAACTCTCATATAACTCTGTTTTGATGTCAATAATTCCCCTCAGTCCACATCAACTGCTCTCCAAAGCCCATCCCACTAACCCGGTTGGAGTTAGGCTCACGTTCCATTGGGCGACTACGTGTGAGCAACGTTGGAGGCATGGGCACCACGATGTATGCTAAACCAGGACCTTCCGACGCGATATTTAATTAAGTATGAAATTATTCTCACTCATAACCAGAGCACTTTCTCTACATTGGTCCCAAACACAGATCCACCACTCAGGGAGCAGTTTCCTTAGATCACCTGCACAATGAAGTTTGTGCAAAAGTCACTATAAAACTGTATAAACCTAAAACTAGATGAGAAAATCAACTCAAGTATCACATTATCTATTGTATGAGCTTCACACTCACATGTCCTCTATCAACTCCGTCTCCAGATCACTCAGAGAACTCTGTTCTCCTGAACTGTGGCGAGAATACACACATCTCATCAGCATCAATTAACATGGCTCTGATTAATGGTAATGAGTTAAGAGTAAACTGTACTTATTCAAGGTATGTGTGTACCTGGGCTGCCTGCGAGGGGTGATCTGAAGATCCCTGTCTCTCTGCTGCCTGTCCTCTCTTGTCATGCTCTTATAATCTGATGACAAGCCAAAGATCGCTGGACATTCATCTACGTACATATTCCAGGGCAGAACATCTTCTGCTACAAATATCACCAATTCACACTCTATTACATTTCCAGGAATGCTTAATCTATTGTATTTTACATTAAGATTAATGAAATGGTATGTATTAGTATGTGTGAGTTTACATACGGATGAGTTTGAGACCGAGGTCTTTGTTTGGCTGGGATTCTTTGGGATGTTTGTAAATTCATAACAGCTCTGCAATTCCTCATCTTCAGAGTGCCAGTGCGCTGAGTAACTGCTTAGTACACACACATACAAGCACCTTCAAGATGCACTTTTCTCAGCTAACTGTGTTGTTTGAGCAGTAGGGCTACATGTTCACTGTTATCACTATGTGGGCTTCCCTACACACTAAATCATTATTATCAGCTGAATGTATTAAACATGCTGTTATACCACTGCACAGAGGGATAATAAATAATAGCCAACAACAGCAGTATTAAAAAGCCACAGGGCCCCTTCATTTGCCAAGTTCTCAACATTAAGAGCAGACCCTATCTTCTTGACTTGACCATTGACAATTATTTATTATTAGTTATAATTAGTTATAAGAAATAATGACCTCTATAAAATAAAAAGATATGAAATTGATAAAACCTTTAAACAATTCTGGTTCTTTTCAAAGATAAACTAAAGTACAAAACCATCAAGTCATAGTGTTGCTGAGTTGCTGCCTGACCTCCTGCAGGATCTTGAGCAGTTCCTCTCTGATCTTCAAGGCTGGGAGACTTTTATCAGGTAGAGGACTGATCCACTCTTTAGTGGCTGTCATCACACCGCTGTCTACTCAATGCCTCCCTTTAGATGCTGCCTGGTGACACAACATGCACAAGCCAATCCATAGCACAAATTTATAAATGAGATTGGATGCTTCTGAAAAAATGGTGCTACAGTAGGTTTGAGGTACAGGATGTGCAACTCGTAAACTAGACACTCAGACACATATTCAACCATCCCTACCGACACTGAGGAAAAGTTACTTACTTCTTCAGCCATCTTCCTGTGAGCAAGCATCAGTTTATTCAGTGCAAACTTCTTTTGACTGTGTGCAGTATTCCTATCCTCCTGCATGCACACACACACAAACACACACACACACACACATACAAACACACACACACACACACACACAAGCACACAGGCCACATGTTACATCATCTCGTTCAGCATGTAAAATTTGATTCACTGGCACAATTCACACAGAGAATATCCAAATCAAATTATTTCTATAGTACAGAATTTATGTTCTTTGTGTTAAGTTTTTAAAAAGTAAACAACTTGTGCTTGAACAGCTTAAACTGATGAATTATATCTTAACAATCGCACAACTGGCCTGAAATACTAAATAATTTATTTAGTTAGCCTCTATTGACATATAAATCCTTTCATATTGGTGGTGGTGGTCTGGTGGTAGGATAACACGCCTCTGGACCTCTGGATCGAAGGTCCCGGTTGTCCTCCTTTTCTCACCACTGGAATTACTAAAGCAGACCCTTAACCTGAGTTGCTGGAAGGACTATCCCTGTAATTGGGACCTTAAAGTCGCTCTGGAGTAAAGTGTCTGATAAATGTAAATCAATTTTCTTAATATTGTAATCATTTCTCCAGTATGGGAATTTGCTAAATGGGAGACACAACTCATCACTTATGTACTGCCAGAAACAACTGGCAGAAGTAAGCACAATAAATTCTGCAATGTGGTCATGTAGCACATTTATCAGAACTTTGTCTCATGAAACTTCTTTGATGGCTGAGACTATCACAGGAATTTTATAGTTTGCAAACAAAGCTAACCTAAACCATCTAGAAAAGCACACACACACACACACACACACACACACACACACACACAAACCTCTGCAGCTTCTGCCATCTTGGTGATCATGGCATTGACCAATTCGTCTGCATCATTGATGGAGATGCCTCCATCGTCATGACGTCTGCGTTTGCCTCTCTGAGCTTTCTTACGGGCCAGCATGATGTCTAAGTCAGACATGAATGACATGCTGAAAAATAAACGAGCATTAATACTCTAGAATAAACATAGTGAATAGATGGGAAATGATGATGGCTGAATTTTTAAAAATGTACATCAGCCAGAATGGTAGTACAGTTTTTCTGATATAAGGTGGTAGCTTGATTTAAAAAAAAAAAAAAAAATAGAAAAAGGGAGAAGACAGTATTGAATATTAAATATAAAACTGAATAAAAATGCAAAGAGTGTGAATATTATATATTTACTTTTTATCTACAGAGGCAACATACACACACATTCATTTATTATCTCATATACTTTGACTTATCTCATACTGTATTATTTCCCCTTTAATCATATAAAAATAATCAAACTTTTGAATTCCAGATTTCATTCTGAACTCAATCAGTTTCTAAATATGTATTATCAATAATTCATCATTTTTAAAGCACTTCTTTACACCCCGACTGCTGACAGATGAGGACTCACTCTTTTGCGCCTTTGTCCGCATCACCAGTTGAGTCTGAGTGATCAGCCACCACCACTGGCTCCCCAGCTTCAGCCTGCTGGTTCTCTCCCTCAACTCCTCTGGTTAAAGCCCTGTTCAGAAGTTATTACTGTATTATACAACAAGTCATGCATTTTCTGTTATTTGTTGGATTTTTGCAAATACTGAAAAGTCAAAGACAACTGTTCATTGATCACGGCCTATTGCAAACAGTTATGATGAAGCAGGGTCTCACCGTAAAATCCTCTTCTTCCTCATCTCCTGATTCTCCAAAGATTTTCGCGATCAGTTTCCTGTGGGACAGCGATTACCAAGGATTACAAACACACAAACACAAATTCATGCACATAAAAAAGTACAGCTATGGTGACACACAAGATGTAATATTTAGTGGTGCGTCATGTAAATAAATTAGAATGGAGTTCAATACATTTTCATCAGACATAAATAAGACTGATATCCACAAATAGAAAGAGAAAGAGCAGGAGCACACTTCCATACTCTATCTCGTTATTGTCCGAGTTACTGCAGCTGCCGACCAGGGTTTGGTTCTTTTTTTTCCCTGCATGCTTTGCTGCTATCGGCTGTTCTGAGCAATCGGAGGAATCATCTGAATAAGCGCTGCTCTTTCGCCAGCTTTGGAGAAAGTGTTTTATTAGAGCCCAATCAAAAGTATCGGTACATACAGGTTCAAGTGAATGGACATTTTACCATTTATATTTTCAAGTATAATGATCATATTACATATGAGTGAAAAAAGTAGTGAAGTACCTGTGGTTTTCAAAAACCTCACTGTCAAGCAAGATAGCCTTCCTCTTCACTGAAATTAGGAATTCTTTAGTTCAATGTTAACATTTTAATTACAATAAAATCGTTTAAAAAAAACAAACTCAGAATTCAGAACATACAGGAAGTTTCCCCTTGAACATCTTCAGAGGCAATCTGACCCTGGATGTTCGCATGAAATCAACTTAGAAGCAAATAACTGCCAAGCAATAGTATAGGCTCAACAATAAGCGTACAATCAGTTGTGGAAATGCTGATCTCAGCAAACAACAAAGCAAGAAATCTACGCTCAACGAATGAAAGTATGAGAGGTGTTCGCTCTACAGTGTGCACTGATGAAGTGAACTGGACAAAATGGCTGATGTTCTTTTCTTACATCATAAAGCAGTAGTTTAATGGAACTTTGAGTGAGGTTACCACGGTGAGAAAATGAGCCAATTGAAACTCAGTAAGAAAATAAAATTCTTTTATTATATCTAGATAAATATTAAATAGAATAATATCTAGAAAAGATTGTTAAAAAAATGTTTTGTAAAGATAAAAATGCTTTATTTAAGTATATAGGAACAATATCGCTTTTATTATTATGGATATTTACATTTTAAATATTTTCACATATATATATAGAAATGTGAAGTATATGTATATATATATATATATATTTCACTTTATTGAACAATGCAACATAGAAGCACCCGTACGTGTGATAATAACACAAAGAATGACTGATGCTCTACTCTGACTAATTGGTACCTTTAAACCCTTCTCCAATGAGACATACTTGTCATCCTTAATTAGACGGTAGGTGTGTCCAGTCAGAGCAGAGTGCTGCTTACCGTGATATAAAATAACTGTATATATATATTTTTTTTTTTTGGCCATTTTGCGTAGGTACCAATCACTGCATACTATTATAAAAAAGGTGTTATTGACTGTACCTCTCACTGGGTTTAATATTGTGGATGCCTAGTGTGTTCTCAAGCTTTTCCAGCCCCCAAAGTGCCTAAAATGAAAGGAAAAGCAAGATATAATTAAAACATGAAGGAATGAGAGAATGTGGCTTGGTCTGATTAATCATGTAAATTTGTGCTGCTATTGATGCTGATGTTACTCTTACATATGCTTCTTTGTTGTAAACCATGTACACCTCTTAATGGCAACATTATTACATAATGAGTGAGTGGACTGTTTCAGCAGGATAATGTTGCCACACTGCAAAATAGTTCAGGAATAGTTGTTGACTTGTTGACTTGGCCTTCAAGTTCCTCAGATCTCAATCGGATCTAGCGTCTTTGAGATGTACCTGACAAACTGAACCAGTGGCAGTCTTCAATGAGTCCAGTCTCCTACCAGTGACAAGCGATTAGTTGTCTTAATAGACAAATAGATCCACTGGAGTGTGTGTTTATGGAATGTCATTATTTGTTGCAGACCCTGAATGGTTAACTTTTAATACTGTGGGTGAAAACCCAACACACTTATAGCACCAAGGAGAAACCCACTGGAACTGCATCGGAACGTGCAACTCAACACCATGGAAATGTTGGGTAAAACCTCTTTGCCAGCCAGAACTTCCCACAACAAGAAAAAAGTTGTTCTAGATGACTATTGAAAACTTAAACTGACTTTATAAGACATTGTAAGCTCTGCACTGAACATTTTCTTATCAGATCTCGCTATTATTGGCACCATTCCTCTATTTTTTCTGGACCGCTTCCTATTTCTAATGCTGTGGACAGATTCAGTGCAGTCAGAATTAAAGCACATTTAGAGGGCTTACATTTGTACTATAATGTGGAATGTGTTTAAAGGGACCATAACCGGCCTCTCCTCTTCATCCTGCAAACTTTCTGCTTCCATATTTCAACTTCACAGGTGGGGCAGCGGTGGCCTAGCGGTTAGGGCGTTAGCTGCATGATCGGAGAATCGGGGGTTCAAACCCCTTCCCAATAGGTTGCCCTGAGGTACCCTTGAGCAAGGTACTGTCCCCGTCACTGCTCCCCGTGCGCTTTCAATAGCTGCCCACTGCTGCACGGGTTTGAGTGTGCATGGGTTAAATGCAGAGGTCAGGGCAGCGGTGGCCTAGGGGTTAGGGCGTTAGCCGCATGATCGGAGGATCAGGGGTTCAAACCCCTTCCCAATAGGTTGCCCTGAGGTACCCTTGAGCAAGGTACCGTCCCCATCACTGCTCCCCGGGCGCTTTCAATAGCTGCCCACTGCTGCATGGGTTTGAGTGTGCATGGGTTAAATGCAGAGGTCCAATTTCGTTGTGGTTCATGTGTGCTGTGCCATGACCTCGCAATGACAAGGGTTGTCACTTTCACTTATTAAAGCTTTAACTGAGAATTAAGCTGTCCCTCTAATAGACTCATTTCTAATCCTGTCCATCCTCGTCACACCCAACAAAAATCTCAGCATCTTTAACTCTGACACCTCCAGCTCCGCCTCCTGCCTTTTTGTCAGTGCCACCGTCTCCAACCCGTACAGCATAGCTGGTCTCACTACTGTCCTGTAAACCTTCCCTTTTACTCTAGCTGGTACCCGTCTTTCACAAATCACTCCAGCCACTCTTCTCCACCCATTCCAACCTGCCTGCACTCTCTTCTTCACCTCTCTTCCACACTCGCCGTTACACTGAACTGTTGATCCCAAGTATTAAAACTCCTCCAACTTTTTCACCTCTACTGCCTGCATCCTAACCCACCCTTTCATTCACACTCATGTATTCTGTCCTCGTCTGTCCCTCGACCGATCCGGTATGGAAATCTGTTGTCCACATATTGATTTGGCAAAGGCACCAGATGCCCTTACTGACATAAACCTCCCCATTTATCTGAGCTTGGGACCGGCCCGAAGAAATACACTGACTTGTCCCTAGTGGCTGGGATAACTTTATCACAGGCGTAAATAATAAAAGTAACATTTGCCCATGTTAATCTCTCTCACTCTCCTGTTCACATTCACTATTCTTCTGATCCTTCTATCTTCCTTTAGCTCTTTTTTTCACTCTTCTTCTCCTCCTTCTTTCCCCTTCCTCTGCCTTTCTCTCATTTTTCTTTAAAACTACATTTAGGGGAATAAAAATTCTGAGGAGTGAATTTCTGAGAAAAATCTCAGGTTTACCTCAACGATTTAATGTCAAACTAAATACAGAGTTTCATTAATACAAGCCATAAATTCTGCATCTGTTTATCTTCTGCCCTTCATCAGATCTGTAGACAGACAGACAGACAGTCTTTATTATAGAGAAACAGACTTTATTATAGAAACAGACAGACAGATCTCAGTGGGTTTATGTTGTGAAGCTGCTGAAATATATAGCACTGCAGGCCGTTACTGCATGTCTGAACTCTGAACTCAGGAGAACAGACCAAAACCTCTTCAACTGAAGGGAACTTCCATTTACTTCAGGTTAGTTTTGGAGCCCGTTTTATTTTAGACCAAAATAAAGTGATCGGATACTTGCCTATGGATCTGCAGACCAAGTGGTCACTGCACTACCACCATTGGGTTCCTGAGCAAACCCCTTAACCATGACTTGCTCCAGGGGGACTGTCCCTGTAATCAGGACATGGAAGTCACTCTGGATAAGAGCATCTGCTAAATGCCTTAAATGTAAATTACACATTCTTTACTACTTAAATCAGATATTTGTGTAAAGAAAATGACTCTGGTAAAAGTAATGATTGAAGATCTTTACTGAGGCAAAAGCAAAATGTACAGGCTTTGAAAATAACTAATGATCTTTGCATATCACTAATACCTGCAGCTTGTGCAAAAAGTTAATCTCTCTCCAAAATCATTTTAGAGTTGAAAGACATCCAAACTTCAACTCTAATAAAAAATGAAGAGTTGAAAAAACAAACCAAAAAAAAAAACAAAAACATATATACACTAAGCAGTAATTTACGCATTCAAAATGTTAACATTGCTATAATTTGTAGTTCCTGTTAAATACCTAAAATGGTTAACCAGTACTTAATTAAGTTAAATGTCGACAAAATGCTGGCCAACGTAAAGTTTAGTTTGCTTAACTAGGGTTAGGGTGTCTTAAGTGGCACAGTATTGTGAGATTTGATTGAGTCAGCGTGAAATAAGACAGTCAGAGAACAAAGTAAAAGCAAAGAAATCGGAAACTCTTTATTATCAAAGTTACACCCACACCAGCACAAGGTAGACTTCTTAGACACGTAGCCACATTACACACAATGTCCCTGTAGCCTGATAAAGATGCATGAGCTATATTACAGTCCTGTGGCTCCAGCTCCTCAAAAAGCTTGACTTAATATTCCTGTATTGTACATTCGCACTTTTGCAATTTTATATATATTTATATAAAAAAAAAAGAAAGAAAAAAACTAAGTTGTGGCAAAGGGATCAGAGTGGCATGCGGTTGCCCTCGACGCTGATTTTCACTGCATGACCAGTCTTTGTTAAGCGCCGGATGTCTGCAAAGCGTCGCATTTGTTTGTCTACACGTGATAAACTCTTTCTCACAGGACCCTGTGTGGAAGAAACAGAAAGAAGAGCAGAAGCAAAAGAAAGGTCAGTGATCATATGACACACTCAATTCAGTTTGTAAATTGTATTAAACACCTCTTTTTTTTCTCTTCCAGAATGTAAAAACAGTGGCCATATTAAATGTGTCAAAACTTAATGATGAATCAGAACTGGACCAAAAAGACACTCTACATTTGTTGAACTTGTGAAAGTTTGAGCCAATGTGGACAATATGCACGTGTGTAAATTCTAAAAGAGAACATAAGGCAGTGATATAGAAGACAATATAAAGATAAAATAATCCAAACTGCTTGACAAAAAGCTTGTCATAAAACACAAAACATGGTTATTTGTTGGTCCCAATCCGCTTTGCCTGTTTTTTTCCCGCTTTGCCCACAACTGTAAAAGACTAACACACGCCTTCCTTCATTCTTGTATCAGTGGGTGTGGGCACAATCAAGGATATTATTTCCACACACACATTAGCATGAGTGTATGATGGTTAGAAATTGCCAGTGGATAAGTAGTGCCAACAGGTAGCGCACGTTTAAATTGTACCTCCATCTTCAAACATCATCCTCATTACTATTGCCAGCAAATGCATTTAGGCAGAAACCATCCTTAATTTGCGTATGACACAATTTAGCTCCAGTCCAAGTGCCACTACACCACACTGCACACAATGCATCATGCAGCACACGCCACTTACTGCCCCCGCAGGCTGCTTTGTGAGCTACAGGGGCATGCGGTTTCCCTCCACGCTGAATTTCACGGCTCCCTGCACGCGACGCTGCTTCCTCTGCTCTGCAAAACGCCTCTTGTGCTTCTCCAGACGGCTGATGCCTCTCTTATAGCATCTCTAATAATCAGACCAAACCTCCTGATCAATGGGTCTCTATCCTAAAACCCCTGCAATAACCTGGGCTTTCCCATCTTAGCATAAGTATTTGTTATTAGAGTGCTGTCTAACACTTTAGATGGACACAGTGACGCTTTAGCAAACTAAATTAAATACTGAAGGCATAGGAAAAATCCCCACTAACAAAATTGGATCCATATCCTTGCAGAACTACAAACCATGGCATGATATACACATATAAATGCCACTTCACTCAAAGAAAACCAACTTGGTATCAATACACAACACAAACACAGCCAATTCACATCCTCAAAACATAAAACACAGATTATAAAACATGTAATGGCTTAATTAGAAGAAAAACATAAAAAAAATCACAATCAAACCTTAAATATGACTTGACTGAAAATGTTTTCCATAAATTCATGTGATCAAATATGACTGCATTTCTAAGTGATCTCTAATAAGGAAACAAAAACCACAGAACTCATCACACTCTAACACAATATAAGTTCCCTAAATGCATAAAGACAATTGATAGGATGATCTAGCACCCATGATCATCATAGTTTATAGTTTAATTCCACTGTAATTTCCAACAAATGTCAAAATCTCCCTCAATCACCCTCTACAACTATCCAAAGCCCCTCCCACTAACCCGGTTGGAGTCTGACTCCACGTTCCACTTGGGCCGAACTACGTAGTCCTTGTTTGAGGGCATGGGCACACGTGCACGCGCACAAAACCCAGGGTCGCCTGGCCGCAGCGCTCTGAAATAAAGGGAGAGGAAGACATACAAATATGTATAAAAACCATGAGACCAAGTAGTACGTGGATGCAGTTTATTTGCAGAATGGAAAGTAAAAAATAAAATTAAATTGCGCAAAAAAAGGACACATTAAAATGTCTCATACTCACTTCTCTTCTCCTGTCAACACCTTTTCCAGATCTCTTCGAGGAGTCTGTCCTCCCGAACTATAGAGACAACACATACGTCTCATCAGCACCCAGTTAGCATCAGTAGCAGACAGACATGCTTCTCTGCACAAAATCAGTACAGCTCTCCCTCACTGGAGTGCATCAGCTGTCTGTCACACTACTGGTACACTTGGTTGCACTTTAGTTACCACCGCAAGTAAAATTCTACATTACAATTTCATAGCAATTGTATTAATTCCTTAACCAAGAAAAATCTTGCACAGGATGGTGCAGTTAACAGACAAAAAGCAGAAACAGAAACAGAAAAGACGCAGTGAGAGATGAACCAGTTGAGTAGATGCAGGGAATGGGAGGTAAAGGATAAACACCAAAGATCACTGACTCAACACTGACAAACATGACCTGGATTCACACATCACTAGCACTGATCACATATCAGCTTCTAATCCCCATTGCATTTGCAACACCTGGTTTGCGAGCGAGTAGAAATGATATCTTTAGTCTGTATTGGGTAGACCCACACTTGTAGTTTTACTTTTAAGTAAAATAAGAAATTTTATAAACAGTTAATAAATGTTTGTGCTGAGTTTAGGCTATAGGGTAAGAAAACTTCCTGGTAAGAAAGGACTAATCTCCATCTTTGACACACATTTTAGCAGTATCTCCTTCAAGTCGAGCTCTCTTAAAATAACACTAAGCAGACTAGGTGAAACTAGCACCTGCATTATTCTGAAACTAACATTTAAGGCCCTTAACATTCTTTGCTCTTAACTGGGTTCAAGATTTAATGAGGGCTTTTATTCTGTGAATCTGAAGGTAGTGATTTGGAGAAAATATCTAAATGCAACTTCTTTAAACATGTTTCGATTGCAAGTTAAATTTTCTTTGGATTATTTTATTTATTGTTTTTGTTAGGCCAAATTTTTTGAAGACCATTAGAAAAAGTTGCATATATAGTGGGAGAAATAAGTGTCAAGCACATCAATCTTTTTTCAGTAAATGGGGGTGGCAGTGGTCTAGTGGTGGGTACTTGCCTACGGACCTATGGCTCAAGAGGTCCCAGGTTCGAATCGACCTCTGGCCACCACCACTGGGTCCCTGAGCAAGACCCATAACCCCAAGTTGCTCTGGATAAGAGCGTCTACTAAATGCCGTAAACGTAAATGTATTTTGTGATACGTATAAGGCATATGTATCTATGTGGAATGACACAGGGAAAATGTTTATCACACAAAGAAAAAGCTGTTCACTAAGGCTAGGAACTCCTAAGCAGTAAGCAGAATAAATATTTCCTCAAGCATAGAGCTCTCCCAAGATCTCTGCAACTTGATTATTCCAAACCTTATTTCATAACAGCTGAATCTTCCATTAAGCACCATTGGGGCCATTTTCTGCAAATGAAAGGATCACTTAACCATCAACTGGCCTAGCTACAATTGTTAGAGACACAAGTCAAACAGGCATTGCAGTGGTATAGCTGCAATGTGCGCTCACCCCGCAAGAGTCCATTACTGAAGATAAGGTATGCCGAAGCTCATATACAGTTTGCTTCACAACATTTTGGCAAGCTTATGAAACACTATGAGAATGTAGTCTGATCAGCCAAGACCAAAACACATCATGTTTGGAAGAGAAATGGCACAGTACACCACCTGAAAAACAGAGTAACATCAGTAAATTCTGAAGGTAGAAGCACCGTTGTTGGGGTGTTTCTCATCTCATTGTGCTGGCAGATTTTATATAACTGAATTAACAATGAATGGAGCTGCTACTTCCATGGATCTTCCAGCACGATAAAGATCCAAACAACTGACCAATAAAAAAAACAACAACTCTCAACTGGTTTCAGGGAAGCCCAGCTAATAACTTGATTGAAATCCAATTGATAAAAATGGTATAAGGAACTAAAAACGAAGGTATCTTCAACCTGCAATCTTTCAGATTCAGAAGAATAGGTCAACCATCCCATCCAAGTACATATAGAAAGTGTCTTGTCAAGTTTCTCCCCTAAGAATTACATCAACATGTTCAATACTTTTCCCTGGGTCATTCCAGTTTCTTAAACATAACTTTATTTATTGCCTTTCTGTTGTCAAATCTTTATATTTGTATTTATTGATGACTGATGAGAATTTCATTTGAAATTCATATTTCCCCCACTGTAACAAAAACTGCAACAATGGCAATTTGCAAATTACAATTTTTCAAATAGCCAATTCAGTATAAACAGAGATCAATTTTACAGCCCTAAACTGGGGTTGAACTTGGCAGGCACAAAAACTGCTTGAAATGAAAAAGAAAGTGACTATTCTTGTCATTGCGAGGTCACAGCACAGCACACAGTGAACCTGGACCTCTGCATTTAACCCATGCAAACACCGTGCAGCAGGGGGGAGCTATGAAAGCGCCCGGGGACGTGGACGGTACCTTGCTCAAGGGTACCTCAGGGCAACCTACTGGTAAGGGGTTTGAACCCACAATCTTCCGATCCTGTGGCCAACTCCCTAAACACTAGGCCACCGCTGCCCATGTGTGCCTGAACATAGAATTATGACTGTCGAGGAAATGCAACATCAGAGCATGCTTTCCTTTTCAGTATTACATCAAGTACTGCTCTGCAAATATAAGAAGGTTCAATTACTGCCAGAGGCACACATGCTTTCCCCCACAGGCACTAAAAATGGCCCAAATCTACCACCGACAAAACTGACCAACCAGCTCTCATTACTGGCTGTTGGGTACCTAACAAGAGATGGGACCTTATTTCTCCAAGAAGGTGGCTCTCATTCAATCTCACGCACACATACACACACTCTGTCTCATGCACACTTGTACACACAAGTGCTCACACAAAAACCAACAATTAAACCTGAAGAGCAGTGACGTGCAGAGCATTTAGGGCACTCATGCACAAACACACTCGAAACCTGAGCGGCCCAAAGACGTCGGGTTCCTCCGCCCTCTCAACTTTCTGAGGCTCACTTCAGCATGTGAGTGAGTGCAAGTGTGTACGTGTACATGTGGTGGTGGTGGTGGAGGGTGGGGGAGTGAAAGGAACAACCACAGTTGTTGAAATACAGGATGAAAGAGAAAAAAAAAAAACAGAATAAGGAGGAGTTACTAAGAGTGAATGGAAGCATGAAATATTAGAAATGAAGGCGGCAACTATATGTTACACGTTTTACACTCACTGCTCATTAGGGCTCTACTGATGGTCTTCAGCCAGAGACTTTAGGCCATCTGCTAATGACACATTTCTACTACCCTTCATAAGTAGTCAATTTTTGAGCACAGATCTTATCTTGCCAGGCTATTTTTTTATATGGTGGACAATTCTCAACTTAACACTGATCAGCTAAACTGTAAAAGACTGTAAAAGAATGATCAAGTCAGCACCAACATGTCAGTGTCATTGCTGAGTTGAGAATGGTACAACACAAATATTATTTATTTAGAATGGAGTATAGGGGCTAACAAGTTGTGCAGACAGGCTATAATCCATTACAGTGACCAGTAAGTGGAAGATTGAGATCTAATAAAATGGAGTTTAGATCAATTGTTTTTGACAAAAAGAAAAATAACAAGTTTACACGTGACTAAACTTTGGATGTGTGCAAGAGTGCAAAGTGTGTGTACCTTAGACGCCTGCGGGGGGCAATTTGTTGATCCAAGTCTCTCTGCTGCCTCTCCTCTCTCGTCATGCCCTTAAAATTTGACGACAAGCCAAAGATGGGCCGCGACCATTCATCTACACATAGAGGCATCCACAAAATTAGAACTAACTTCTATACAAATATCACAAATCCATTTCTAGATTGTTTTCAGTATACATTTGAGGTTAATGATATTGTATGTCCATGTGTTTGCTCAGGTGTGAGATTACATACTGATGAGTTTGAGAGCGAGGTCCTTGTTTGGTCGAGACTCTTTGGGGTGTTTGTAGAGAAACATTACAGCTCGGCCGATTCCACTCATCTTCAGGGTCTCCTGGCTAACGCTGGGTAACTAGTGAACACACACAGACCAATACCAACCTTTTTTCCCCCCAATATAGCTTAGGCTGCATGGTTTATAACTGAGCACCAGGAATGCATGATTATACAAATCTGCTCTGTGGGAAAACTAGAAAACACTTTAGGAAGGTGTGATGTAAACTCTCCCACCAGGGGTTCACTTACAGTAACATCTGTAAGGTGAACATTTTTGAGCATAAGAGTAAGGTGCTACTAGTTTATTGCATGTAAATACGATAACTCCGTTCCAGACCGTACGAACTGTAAATATTTTTGAAAGATTTTTAAGCACAAAAACAGTTAATTATATCACAGAATACATAGTGTAATTGTAAACTAAAGGAAAAACTCTGAATATCAGAGAAAACTTTAAACAGAGAAAAAATAACATTGTAAGAGTTTGTGAGCCAAGTTCCACTAGGCCCTTGCGAATCGTTCGCTGTAAACACTTTTGAGAAAAATCCTTAATTTATACAAAATCTAAACCTTAGCAACAAACCTTGCTTGTGTTGAGTTCCAGCATGAAGGAAGTGTGAACTGGAGGGGAAACTGGCCGCCAGTGTTTTGTTCGCAACCAAAAATTGTGGTCGTTAGCAGATGCGAACATTTTTGCTTAAAACTTTTTGATGGTTACCCGATTTGTACGCGTTTGGAAACATTCATGACGAGAGGTTCCGCTGTATGTCCATTAAACAGGACACTCACTCAGACAATAACACAAAAAAAAATTGCAGTCTGCCATTCTGTAGTTGCTGCCTCACCTCTTGCAAGATCTTGAGCAGTTCCTCTCTGATCTTCAAGGCTGGGAGACTCTTATCAGGTAGAGGACTGATCCACTCCTTAATTGCTGTCATCACTCCACTGTCTATAAATGTCTCCTTTAGATCCTGCCTGAAGGACACAAACACACACAAGCCAATTCATATAAACAAAAATTGACACAAACTGATCACAAATACCCATCAGAGAGATGCACTTTAAATCTTTTCGATTCATGCCTCAGATGGGTCTACCACTCAAATGGTGTCCTTTGTGGTCCCTTTTCTGATGAAGACAAGGGGGCTGTTAAACTGTACAGTTAAGTATTTCAATGCAAATCTATTAGTAGGAAGTCTTTAATGAAGTAGCTAATAAATGTGTGGAGGTGGAAATAATAAACTAGACTTCGTACATGCATACATAGAAGATAACTGAGAAAAGCTACTTACTTTTTTAAATGCATCACTACTGTGGGCAGTAGCATCAGCTTTTTCAGTGCAGGCTTCTTTTGACTGTTCAGTGTTCGATCTTCCTGTATCCACACACACACTCATGTTAAATCATCTCTATAAACATTTTAAGAAAGTTCATATTCTTACTAAAGGCATAATTCCACAGAAGAGCACAATGGGAGTATGTCTAAGTACAGAAGTTATGCTGTTGAGCTGGTGAGGGTTTGGCATATTTACAAGTGCCAAAAAAAAAAAAAAAAAAAACACACACACACACACACACACACACACACACACACACAAGCAGAACAGGCAGCAACTCTGGCTGGCTAGCAGGCTGGATAAGAGATCTGGTCTCCAGCAAATAAACATTCAAAAGACAACGGCAATGCCATTGTCTGTGTCACATTATCAGTATTTTGATTGGCTGTTTCATTAAACAAATTTTGAAAGTTAAGGTTCATCTGGTAAGGCTAGCTCTAAAGACATTTTAAAAAAGCAGTCCTTTAACCAGACACACACACACCTCTGCAGCTTCGTTCATCTTTGTGATCATGGCACTGACCACATCATCAGCGTCACTGATGAATGTTCCCCCATCTCGGTGTCGTCTGCGTTTGCCACTCTGAGCTTTCTTACGGGCCAGCATGATGTCAAAGTCAGACATGAATGACATGCTGAAAAACAACAAATGTGCAAAAATCATAAATATGTTACTGACCTGAAATTTACACCAGATGTCAGTAACAACCCAAGTAATCCACACATATAAACAAATCAAAATAAATCCATTAATGACATGATACAGCGAAGAAGTATTGAAGAACATGCACAAAAGGAGGTGCAAAAAGGCAAACAAAGCCAAGAAATCAGCTGAAATTTGTCAGTATTTAGAAAGACAAGCCTGATCCCTGTCATTGCAAATTAGTAGAAGCTGGATTAGTCCTAATTGATGGTCTATAAAAAAGGTTTTCTTTACCAAGGTATCACACAAGAAGCATCTCACAAAGGGTAAAAGTAAGGAGCTCTCTCAAGACCTTACTGACATACATACTGACAGCACTGATTACAGACATAAGTTTCCAAATATTCCAGTGAGCAATGTTGGGGCCATAATCTGGAAATGGAAAGAACATCATGTGCTCCTGGCAAGATTTCTGACAGAGGGGTCAAAAGAATAATCAGAAGAGATGTCCAAAAGCCAAGGACCACTCGTGGAGTGCTTCAGAAAGATTCATTCCACTTTACTACAAATTACTTAATTTATTTGTTGTGATTTCTTTGTATATGTGGATTACTTGGGATGTTACCAACATCTGATGTAAATTTCATTTCACCCCATTAGAAGTATATTTACTAAGAAATGCTGGTGTGTTCAATACTTGTTTTCCCTTGTGTATATATATATATATATATATTTTTTTTTTTTTTTTTTTTTTTTACCCCCACCCACACACTTTATAAGGCTCAACCATAGTCACTAGAGTTACTTTCCCATCAATATGTTAAATTCAACAGGAATGTAATCAGACATCAGAAAAAGTAACCAGATGTACTGATTACTAAAATTCCCAACTCTCAAAAGCTTATAACTCACTCTTTTCCGCCTCTGTCCACATCATCATCGGAGTCTGAGTCCTCAGCCATCATTTTCTGCCCACCCAGTTTAGTCTGCTGCTTCTCTCCCTCCAACTCCTCTTGGTTGAAACCCTGCTCACACATACACACAGCCAGATTCAGTGACTTCAGCAGAGGCCTAACAACTGATATGAAACTAGCTTAATATGAGCTGAAAATGGTCAAATATGACAGTCGGATTTTAAAATGACATTTCTCAAAAAACCTGGAACTCCTCTTTAAATACATAGAGGAGCTTCCCATAATGTTAGCAGTTTGAAATGTTTTCTTTTACAGAGGTGATGCTGACAAAAAACACACTCTATAATGAGTGTGACAGAACTAAAAGCTGCAATATTATATAAGTCACATATAAGTAACAAACTTTCTGAATTATTTGTAGGATTTTTGCAAACACTGATCTATCTTACAAGATACCAGGCCAATCAGGCAACTAATTCATTGTTCATGCTCTATAAGAAACAGGTGCGTTATGACACAACAAGGGCTCACCGTAAACTCTTCTTCTTCCTCATCTCCTGATTCTCCAAAGATGTCAGCGATCATTTTCCTGTGGGACACATAAGGTTACACACACATTATATTATATACACACAAATACATAGCCATCATGTTCACACAAAGATGTGATAAGTACACTTGGATAAAATGACAAAAATGGGAAATTTTCACTATACCTAAAGAAATGTGTCACAAAACTACTAAATACAGTAACTATTCATCTTCCACACTTTACCCGGTGTAATATGCTTTGTAATGCAAGGCAGTTAGCCTGTGTTGTTTAAGTACTGGTGACATGCACTTATATATGTATATGAGAATATGAGAGAGCGAGAGAGTGAGAGGTGAAAACAAGTCCACTTACTCTTCCTCATTATTATCAGAGTCACTGTCGCTGCCAAACAGTGTTTTCTCATCTTTCTTCCCCATGTCCGTCTTCATCCTGTCGTCATCATCTTCACTGTCTGAGCCTAGCTCTCTTAGTTTTGCAGCTATAGATTTGTCTGGAGCCTCTGACCCTTCATCACTAGAGTCATCATCAGAGACAGCCTTGCTCTTCTTCACAGCTTTGGAAACAAAAACGTACAGTATCCCATCACGGTATCAATACATATGGGTTTAACAACCATTTATGCTATGAAATATAATGAAAGTGAAAAAGTGAAAGTGACCATTTTTGTCACTGTGGAACACGGCACAGCACACAGTGAAACACAACGAAATTGCACCTCTTCATTTCACCCATACACTTCACACACGTGCAGCAGGGGGGCAGCTATTGAAAGTGCCCGGGGAGCAGTGATGGGGACGGTTACCTATTAGTAAGGGATTCAAACCCACAATCTTCCAATCTTGGGGCCAACTCCCTAACCACTAGGCCACTGCCGCCCCTAATCATGAATATCACATTTTTGAAGGACCACAATCTTAATAATCAAGTTAATTCCATGCTGAAAGTGAAAGATGAGGAAATTTTACCTTTTGTTTCTTCTTCATCCTCACTGTCAGATAAAATGGCCTTCTTTCTCTTCACTGAAATCACAGAGATTTTAGTTTAATATGAATATGTAAGAATAACAATCAAGTAGTTTACAGTGCCATAAATCAGTAAGATCAGAAATGTCAGACATGACAAGACAAAACAAAACAAAAAAACTGAAAATTCCCATGGAGATAGCTTGGGGGCAATATCTGATCCCCGAATAATACTGTAGTCTGCTTACAAACAACAAAAAAATAAAATAAAATAAAATTGTATGGGCTCCAATTATAAACTGATAAACTCATTCTATCATTGGAAATATCGCAGTAAAAAACTAACTAAATGAGACATCTAATCACTCTACAAATGATCAAATTAAATGTGATCACTAACAGTGTTCAGTGCATTTCAAGAGGTGAAAATGATCACTGGGACAAAAATGGGCAAAATGATATATGGTCAGAAAGTATCAAACATATGCAACTACTTTGTAAATTATTAAAATAATTACAGATTAGAAAACTAGAAAATATCCTATAACACTTTAAAAGCTTAGTACTAATCGAATGGGAATATTTCACATAAATTTTTTATCAAATATGATTTGAAACAAGTTCAAAGAGCTGCAAAAGAAATCTAATGAGCAATATTTTAATTTAAAAAATAAATAAAAAGCAGCATGGTAAAGTGACTAATGTAGTTAAGTCACCGATACTTCTCCATGTGCAAAGTCATTCACATCAGCTTTAATGATATGTCTGTTGCGCCTAGTAAATTGTGTGTTCTGACATTTTCCACCACCAAAAGTGCCTTCAATGTGCAAGTGAGCATCAGAACGTCCATACCACGCATACAGCATGTTAACTGTAGAAGAGGTGGAACTAGGATGCACTTTGGGAAGATAGCAAGCTGCTGGAGGCTGCGTGAACCTTTGGGCAATGTTATGCTGGAAAAACTTGAGTGCCGGTATTCATGCAAGATTGTGAGTCACACGTAAGATTGTTTTAGGTGACTAATCAAATTACTCTGCTTTCATACCTTTCATAATTTCTGTACTGACCATTTTTCTTATCAAATAATTTAAAGTGCTTCCATGAGTATTGGTCTCTCAGGCACCTTTGCTCCTTTAGCTTCAGATTTTTCTGCACCCCTTTTTATTTCTAATGCTGTGAACAGACTACCTGATTTCAAAATAATCTTCAGTTACAAACAAAGAAGCATGTTTCCAACGGACAAAGTTTTACTACAATGTAAAGTGTATCTAATGTAATCATACCTGGCCTCTCCTCCTCCTCGTCATCACTGTCAGCTATACGCTTTAGAGGACGTTCTTCATCCTGATCACTTCCTGCTTCCTCTTTTGGCTTCCTCTCCTCCTCTTCCTCACTGTCTGAGTTAATCACAGCTTTCCTCCCAGCATCCACGTCATCCTTCTTTCTCTCTTTTTCTCCATCCTCTCCCTCAGACTCCCTCTGTGATCTTTTTTTGGTTTTCTCTGCATCGGATTCACTGTCTGAGTCTGAACTCTGCCTCCTCCTGCGGAGTTCCTCATCTGATTCACTAGCCTGAAGTTTCTGTTGCTCCTCTGTCTCTGATGTGCTCCCCTTGCGCTTGGGTGGAGAGCCTTCGGCATCATCGTCGTCATCACTGTTGGCAGGCCGCGGGCGTTCTGGCTCAGAATCACTGGCTTCACCCCTGCCACCATCTTCATGTTCTGAACCACTATCACCACCATGGGTTGCTGCATCGTCCCTTTCGCTGCCTTCATCCTAAATGCAACAAACACAATTATATTAGGCCAGTATACACCAGTCCCAAAAAGTTAGAGACAAACACATCTATAATAAGTCAAAAACAAAATTTTTTAATACACCAAAGGTACCAGAATACTGAATTCTGTCGATTTTAATACAACATTTTTACCCAGTGTTCTAAAGCAGTACCTATACACAGAAAAGCACTACATTATGTGATTTATCACAGTACTAAAATCATAACACACTTTGCTTACCAAGTGGTCCTTTTGTGTAAAATAAAGTTAATTATTTTAAGAAGCACAATTAAAATAAGCTTGCTTTAGATTAGGACAAGTATTTTAAGATCAACTTACTTTACATATTTTAAGATTTTATTTTTGCATGGATAAAACAAGACAGTGTTAAATAAAAGCTGGGCCAATCACTCTGAAGAAACCACTTTTAGCAGAGAACAGTTACAGGGTCTAAAATCAGTGCATCTAACCTCAGAATGGTGCGAACCTCCTCTCATTTCCTCTTCAGCGTCTGACCCCTGGGCATTCTCATCCTGCACAGGGGTGCCACTGCCATCATCTTCTTAGGGAAAGAACAGTAAACATTCAAAATCAGACAGCATTAACAGACACATGGGCAGCACAAATGTCTTATAGCAAACCAGCAGGACAAAAGAAGACCACAGTAGAATCCTCAAAACAAATTGAGCTAAAGCAGCAGTACTGTACGATCATCAAAATCTTGGAAACATTTTGCCAGTGCTTCACAGTAACAGGATGTTATGATTACAGATCCAAGTTGAAATAAGTGAAAGTGACTATTCAGCATCGTGAGTACACACAGCACAGCACACGGTGAACCACAACAAAATTGGATCTCTGCATTTAACCCATGCACAAACACACACCGTGCAGCAGGGGACAGCTATGAAAGCACCCGGGAAGCAGTGACGGGGACGGTACCTTGCTCAAGGGTACCTCAGCGCAACCTAGTGGTAAGGGGTTTGAACCCACAATCTTCCAATTCTCTGGCCGACTCCCTAAACACTAGGCCACCACTGCCCCTGCTGTAAAAAATGCTGTAAGCCTTGATTAAAATCAAATGAATCAGAACAACTGACCCCCAACAAGGTGATAACTTTATATAGTGATTATAACCCCCAAGCATTATACTGTTTATAAAAGTCCTGAACTGCATAATACCACACTAAGAAGTATGTAAATAGACACATCAATCCAAAACCAAGGCAGTAATGCAGTGTGAAAGTACAGTAATGTGGTTGCACTGAGGTGTACTTTGCAAATCAAAGTGCGTTTAATAAGAGCACCCACTTTAGGTGGCTTTCAATCTCTCAGCAATTTCTCAAAAGACAGACAATTTGCATCATGTTTAATACTCCATGTACACCGAGAAAGCCTGAAGAAACTGAAACCAAACCTTTTTTCTTCCCGGTCCCTGAACACACGAATAAAGGCTAGCTAACGTACCTGAGTGGCTCCCTGAAAAGACTTCATCTTCACCATCCATTTGTGCTTGCGACTGGACGGTTCCTCACCTTAATTTAGAAATTATGACAAATGGTTGCTGATATGGCTATTCTTGGGAAGAAAGATCAGCTACAGAGAAAAGAAACACAATAACAGCCGCCTCCTCCGAGACGGCGGCGCTCGGTACCGGTGTCCTTTTTTCCTATTTCTCCTCACAAACAGATCGTTCAAGTCGATTACTCAGCTCTAAAACGATCTTCTAGGTCTTTATAAATGATCTATGTTCACGTTTGGCTAAAAATAGCGGTAATATCTTAAACTGGCTGAGTTTCCTTGGAGTGTTCAATGCTAAAACTACAGCTCCACCACCAAAATGGATCCGCGAATCGATCATGGCGCATGCGCGACATGGCGCAAGGAGATGACGTCACGTCATCGTGGGGGGAGGGAGGTTACGCGACACGCAATGATAATTTACATGAAATGAACATAAATTAAAGTGAATTTAACTAAAATCTTTATCAAACAGAAAAGGTGTTGCTTCTAAAGATTAAAAGTGGAGCAGAGAGACAGTAGAATTCAATAAACCTGACCACAACCTGCATTGTTTTTTGAATGGCAATGCACTCTGATTTTACAGACTGACTTCGACAACTTTGTTTCTAATTAATTTTTTTTAATCAAAAATATAATTTATGAATATCATCTGATAACCTCGTAGCATGGTTGTCTTCTCACAGCGAGAAGGGTCTGGGTTTGATTCCCTGGTTGTGAAGCCTGGATGCTTTCTGTGTGAAAGGATAAGCAGCTCATGAAATAACCAGGTCTAATAACCTCCAGTAAAAAATAAATAAATAAATAAAAAGAAAAACAAATGTTTGAAAAATAACTAAATCACACCAGTGAGAGCCAGATTTTGTTTTTTGTAGGCATCTTTCTTTCTTTCTTTCTTTCTTTATTTATTTTTTTTTGGCTGTTCCCGTTTAGGGGTCGCCACAGCGGATCAACTGTCTCCATTTCTTCCTGTATTTGCATCTTCCTGCTTCAAACCGACCACCTGCATGTCCTCTCTCACCACATCCACAAACCTCCTCTTTGGTCTTCCTCTTCTTCTCTTTCCTGGCAGCTCCATCCTCAACATCCTCCTTCCAATATAATCCTCGTCTCTCCTCTGCACATGTCCAAACCAACGCAACCTTGCTTCTCTAATTTTGTCTCCAAGACGTCTAACCTGAGCTGTCCCTCTAATATACTAATTTCTAATCCTGTCCATCCTCGTCACACCCAACGAAAATCTCAGCATCTTTAACTCTGACACCTCCAGCTCCACCTCCTGCCTTTTCGTCAGTGCCAACGTCTCAAACCCATACAACATAGCTGGTCTCACTACTGTCCTGTAAACCTTCCCTTTTACTCTAGCTGGTACGCGTCTGTCACAAATCACTCCAGCCACTCTTCTCCACCCATTCCAACCAGCCTGCACTCTCTTCTTCACCTCTCTTCCACACTCGCCGTTACACTGAACTGTTGATCCCAAGTATTTAAACTCCTCCACCTTTGTTACCTCCACTCCCTGCATCCTAACCACGCCACTTTCCTCCCTTTCATTCACACTCATGTATTCTGTCTTTGCCCTACTTACTTTCATTCCTTTCCTCTCCAGAGCATATCTCCATCTCTTTCACTGATCCTCACCTCTTTTCTTAACCTAGCTTCTACTACTCTTTCCCATAACTTCATGGTGTGGCTGATCAACTTTATCCCTCTATAGTTACTACAGCTCTGTGCATCAACCTTATTCTTGAAGATTGGTACCAGTACACTTCATCTCCACTCCTCAGGCATCTTCTCACTTGCCAAGATTGTGTTAAACAATCTGGTCAGAAACTCAACTGCCATCTCCCCTAAACATCTCCATGCTTCAACTGGTATGTCATCCGGTCCAACAGCCTTTCCATTCTTCATCCTCTTCATCGCTGCCCTCACTTCCATCTTGTTTATTTGCTGCATTTCCTGGTTAACTCTTCTCACATCATCCAGTCTTCTCTCTCTCTCATTTTCTTCATTCATCAGCTCCTCAAAGTATTCCTTCCATCTGCTCAACACGCTCTGTTCACCTGTGAGTACGTTACCATTTCTATCTTTAATCGCCCTGACCTGTAGCACATCTTTCCCAGATCTGTCTCTCTGTCTAGCCAATCAGTAAAGGTCCTTTTCTCCCTCTTTACTGTCCAACCTCTCATACAATTCACCAAACATCTTATCTTTGGCCTTCACCACTGCTTTCTTCACCCTGCGGTTCATCTCCTTGTACACCTGTCTACTTTCTTCATCTCTCTGACTGTCCCATGTCTTCTTTGCCTCCCTCTTCGTTTGAATACACTCCTGGACTTCTTGGTTCCACCACCAGGTCTCCTTATCCTCTTTCTTCCTTCCGGATGTCACACCAAGTACATTTCTAGCCGTCTGCTTTATCACTTCTGCAGTAGTTTCCCAGCAATCCGGTAGCTCTTCAACACCTCCCAGTGCCCATGTTAACTCCTGCCTGAATTCCACCTTGCAGTCCTCCTCCTTCAGCTTCCACCACTTGATCCTCGACTCTGCTCTCACTTTCCTCCTCTTCTTGACCTCCAAGGTCATCCTACAGACCACCATCCTATGCTGTTTAGCTACACTCTCCCCTGTCACTACTTTGCAGTCTCTGATCTCTTTCAAACTGACCCTCCTGCAAAGAATATAATCCACCTGTGAGCATCTTCCTCCACTCTTATACGTCACCCTGTGCTCCTCCCTCTTCTTAAAATAAGTATTAACTACAGCCATTTCCATCCTTTTTGCAAAATCAACAACCATCTGTTCTTCAGCATTCCTCTCCTTGACACCATGCCTACCCATCACCTCCTCATCATTTCTGTTCCCTTCACCAACATGACCATTAAAATCTGCACCAATCATCACTCTCTCTCCCCTGGGTACACTCTCTATCACTTCATCTAACTCACTCCAGAATTTTTCCTCTTTCATCTTACAACCAACTTGTGGAGCATAAGCACTAACAACATTCATTATCACACCTTCAACTTCCAGCTTCAAACTCATCACCCTCCCTGACATCCTCTTCACTTCCAAAACACTCTCCACATACTCTTCCTTCAGGATAACACCTACTCCATTCCTCCTTCTATCCACAACATGGTAGAACAGTTTAAACCCTCCTCCAATACACCTGGCCTTACTACCCTTCCATCTAGTCTCTTGCACACACAAAATGTCAACCTTCCTTCTCTCCATCATATCAGCTAATTCTCTACCTTTACCGGTCATGCTGCCGACATTCAAAGTCCCTACCCTCACTTCCACTCTCCTCTCCTTCTTTCTCTCCTTCTCCCTCTGGACATGCCTTCCTCCTCTTCTTCTTCTTCTTTGGCCAACAGTAGTCCAATTTCCACCAGCACCCTGTAGACTAACAGCACTGATGGCGGTCGTTGTTAACCCGGGCCTCGACCGATCCGGTATGGAATTCTTTATCGTTGTCCGCATATTGATTTGGCAAAGTTTTACACCGGATGCCCTTCCTGACGTAACCCTCCCCATTTACCCGGGCTTGGGACCGGCACAAAGAAATACACTGGCTTGTGCATCCCTAGTGGCTGGGTTTGTTTTTTGTAGGCATGCTTTATTATATTATTATTATTTATTTATTTTTTTTTATTTGTGCACCTGTATAGTAAATTTAGGTTTGATTCCCAGTTGGGGTGAAGTTTGCATGTTCTTCCCCATGTCTGACTGTTTGCAGGACTGTCCTCCAGCAGTTCAAAGACTAGTATGTCACATAAACTGGAGATGCTGAATTGCCCCCTGGGTGTGGTTGTGTGTCGGTGTGTTTGTTTGACTGACCTGTGATGGTCTGGCGGTCAGCCAAGGTGTTTTCGCCCAGTGTTCACATGATTATCTGAATGAATATATTCATGCATGATAATGAATGTATGAATGAATGTGTGGAGAGCTATGAGTTCCAGCTCAGTAGTTTTGAAAATTGGACTGTGGTTCTGGAGGACCAGTCCAGCAGAATCTATCACAGTTGCCACTCCTGACAGAAAGGAAAAATATAACACAATTTTGAGTCACTCCCTGCCAGGCTCAAGTGCTCCTCAAGGAACAAATAAATTCTTACAAAAGAGAATCTGAGGAGTGAATGAAGGGAAAAGGGGACATTTATTTAGGATAATGTATGTTATCAGTGCTACATAAAGAGGAGCCATGCTGTTGGCTAGAAGGTAGAGGAAGTATTTTCTTTGGTCTCCTTATCATTTTTGCACAAAGCATAGACCAATCCTGAAAACTTGCTTTTAACACAACCTTGGGATTATTATACACATGTTTTAGGAGATTATTGTGGCCTACATGATTTTTATATTGAGCAACAATATGTCACGCTGGCAGGCTGTTGGAGGAGGCCCTAGTGGTAGGGTATTTGCCTATGGACTTATGGCTCAAGAGATCCCAGGTTCGACTACCACCTGTGGGTCCCTGAGCAAGACCTGAGTTGCTCCAGGGGGACTGTCCCTGTAATTAGGACATGCAAGTCGCTCTGGATAAGAGTGTCTGCTAAATGCTGCAAATGTAAATGCATAGCCTTTTCTTCTTATAAGGAATCAGAGAATAAAGCATCTTCTTCTTTCATCCATTTTCATTTCTTCCAGTCCTCTGCATCTTCCTCCTTCAAAGCTGCACATCCTCTCTCAACATGTCCATAAACCTTTTTGGTCTTCCCCTTTTCCTCTTTCCTGGCAGCTCCATCTTCAACATCCTCCTCCCAGTTTAATCCTGGTCCCTCCTCTGGACATGTCCAAACCAATACAACCTTGCTTCTCTAACCTTCTTTAACTCTGACACCTCCAGCTCTGCCTCCTGTCTTTTCATCAGTGTCACCGGCTCCAGCCCATATAACATAGCTGGTCTCACTACTGTCCTGTAAAATCTTCCCTTTTACTTTTGCTGGTACTCGTCTGCCACAAATCACTCCAGCCACTCTTCACCACCCATTCCAACCTGGGAAGACGAGACAGTCTTCCTCCAATTCGCAATTAAAGAATTGCAAGAGGCAGCCAGTCTGAGGTGTGTTCTCTTCAAGATGAGTAACCTAAACTCGGTCAAGCACTAAAGGAAAAATAATGCTGAGTCTGATAAGGTGAGTAAGGACAAGGGTGAACAGATTATTTTGTTAACTAAAAGCATTAACAGTCTCCAAGAAGAACTGATGGCCGGGTCAGAAAATCTCAAACAGGCCAATCTGAAGTACATCACACTTCTCTCTGAAATTCTGCAGAGAAACGAACAGATCAGTTGCATGAACATGCAGATCACCCTGCAGCTGAAACAGAGCTCCTTCCTGGAGCAGAGATTAGAGGAGGTGAGAGGCGAGCTGCTGGAGGAACGAACAGATCATGCTGCAGCCATGAACTCTCTGGAGACATAGATTTCTAGACTGAACTCCAATGTTTCCGAGCTTCACACCCTGTTTAGACATAAAGACAAATCGTCCAGAGCATACAGAGAGAAGACAGACTCACAGATTGCTTATCTGAAGCATCGACTGATAGAGAGTGAAGCACATCATGAGAAAATGCAGGTGGAGTGAAAGGAAGAAATAGAAACTGCAGCAGCTTATCAGCACTCTGAGACAAGGAGAACTGGAGAAAACTGACAAGCTGGAGGAGATGTTCACAGCAGGAGAGCCATGCTCACTGAAACAGCACAAGAGTGCTGCAACAAGAGGACTCCCTGCTAAAGAGTAAGGCTGATTTGGAGAGCTAGGTGGAAAAGCTCACTGCGGAGCTTCAGCAATCCAGAGCGGAAGACGAACTTCAACCGTGAAATGCTCTGACCGGATTAGCTAGAGACCCTGATTTATGAAAGGATTTTGAACGGTATCTTCACAGATCCAGATGCTTGGAAATACCTCAGACTTGGAAGAGGGCTAGGGTGCCAAAGAGTGGACTGGGACTTTGGGGTGCCCCTCGCCGCCGCCCCCGCAGCCCTGGAAGTGGCTGCAGCGGAACGTATGTTCTGGGAAGGTATGTTCTGGGAACGTATGTTTTTGTTTGGCTCTCCCCTTCAGGGACGGTCACGCTAGATGGCACTCTTAATTGACCAACGCTCTGCTCTGACTCATTGGGGCTGAAATAGCCAGCCCCCAATTAAGAAAAACCTGTGCCCTCATGATCCCAGGTGTGCTTAGTCAGAGCAGAGCATCAATCATTTAAGAGGCTTAGCCTGTGTGATAACGGTGGTTTTCAGTTCTTTATGTTTGTTTTGTTCATTATGGTTAATAAAGTCAAGCACCTGACTCCCGGCTACGCATTGATGTCCTACCCACAACACCCCAGCTTTAAATCATTATTTGGTAAGGAGTTCTCTAGATAATATGAAGTATTAAATAGTTTTTATTTAAATAATAGTATAACAACTTAATAATTTGTTCACTATTACCTCGTAAGTGTCAGTTTCCTTGTTAGTGCCCATTTCTTTGCTGCCCTCCAGTTATAAGCCATCACTACATCCCAGTCAGAAATTCTGAGTATCTGCGAATCATCAGATGGTCTTTCAGTTAAGGTCTGAGAACTGAGTGTTCTCAAAGGCATACCTCTGTTAAGATAATTTGGCTGGAGTTGTTAGGTAAGATGATCAGGGACCTCATGTCGGTTACGGTTCACTTCCGGTTCCGGTGGTACTGCTGCGCGCGTTTGGCTGCCGCTTTCCATTGGAATTTTGTTTGTTTGTTTGTTTGTTTGTTTGTTTAGTCTCTTTACTCGGCCCTGTATACCAATATTTCTTATTCTGTGTCTGTGAGTTGCTATGATGATTTTCATCTGACTTTGCTCAGCGTTTGGACACTACATCACAGAAGGCTGACGCTGAGCAAGAAGTAAATCCCGCACAAATCCAAGCAGTAGCGCGGGATTTACTTCTTGCTCAGCGTCAGCCTTCTGTGGACTTTCCGGACATTCATCGTGTTTAAACTCTGTGTACCGAGTAGTGACCCAGACCCACGTCCCCGTCTCTGACCTGTTCTGCGAGTCCTCTCCCTGCTCACCCTGCACCCAGCTGGTGAGTGAGTCTCCACTCATCTGAGAACTCTGAACATGGACACCAACCACCCTGACTCTGAACATCATCCCGTGATAACAAGCACAAGTTTAGCTCTCTTAAACATCTGCTCTCTGACTGACAAAGCTCTCATACTTAGAGAACTAATATTGGATAAAAAACTGGACATGATTTTACTGACTGAAACATGGCAACCCAGCAATGACTTTCTGGAACTGAACAAGCTCACTCCTGCAGGCTACAGCTACCTGTGTAAGCCCCGTGGAAAGGGCCGAGGTGGAGGCCTGGCTGCTGTCGTTCAGGATGGGGTGCAAGTTAAGGTTCTGGACTTCCATGATATCTCATCTTTTGAATATATTGTGTTCAGAACTGTCAGTACTAAACCACTTGTTGTAATTTTGATTTATCGACCACCTTCTACGTCTCTTTCTATGTTCTTCTCGGACCTCAGTGAACTTCTCACACTTACCTGTGCCCTGTCTGAAAACATCATCCTGCTCGGTGACTAACATTCATGTAGACACCGTCTCTCCAACTACTTCAGAATTTTTGGCCCTTCTTGAATGTTTCCATCTCACTCAGCATGTGAACTTCCCCACACATACACGTGTACACATACTGGATCTGATTTGTTCATCTGGACTTAAAAACACTTCTGTAAACTGTTCTTCTGTTGGTATTTCTGATCACTATTGTATCGAATTTGCTTTCGAACTAACCTTAGATAATCTATGTAAAAAATCTACAATTTCATATAGAAATTTAAAATCTGTTGACATTCAAGGGTTACATCTCCTCTTTCAAATTTCTTAAACCTCTCCTATCCTGATGCTATTCTGAATTTATACCAGTGCTCCATTTCTGCCATTTTAGATAAGTTTGCTCCAGTCAAAATCAGGGCTGTACCCTCCTCTCACTCCTCTCCGTGGTTCACCCCTGAACTAAGGTCCATGAAAGCTGTTGGGAGGCGATTTGAACGGCTGTATAAGAAATCAGGCCTCACGGTGCACTCTCAGCTATATGTTGATCACATGCAAAAATATCGATCTGCCCTTAATATTGCTCGCTCTTGGTACCTCTCCTAAATCAACAACAGCAGCAGCTGTAAGCCCAAGGCCCTGTTCACTAGTGTGAGTAAACCTCTTCAGCCCCCAGCACCTTCTCACTCAGGTTCTCACTCATGTGAGTCCTTTCTTCATTTTTTCCAAAACAAAATCGATCTGATATATCAACTTTTCACTGGTACCCCTCCACCATCTTGTAACTTTTTCCTAGAAACCCCAGTACAACCCTTCACCAAGTTCACTCTTACAAACTCGAACTATGTTAATGAATTAATTAGGAAAATTAGTTCTTCCACCTCCGTCCTTGATCCAGCACCTACTTCTCTGCTTAAATCCTGTCTGTCTGCCATCTCTGCCTCTATCTCCCATAAACTCATAAACTGTTCACTCTCCTCTGGTGTTGTGCCACTGGGCCTGAAAACTGCTGCAATTACACCTATTTTGAAAAATAACACTTTGGATCCCAGCAATCTGAGCAGCTACAGATCTATTTCTAATCCACCTTTTATTTCAAAGCTCCTTGAAAGGGTTGTAGCTGCTCAGCTGCAGGAACATCTAATAATTAACAATTTATATGAGCCGTTTCAGTCAGGTTTCCGTCCATTCCACAGCACCGAGACTGCCCTGCTAAGGGTCACCAACGACCTTTTACTCATTGCTGACTCTGGTTCCCTCAGTATCCTCCTTCTCTTAGAACTAAGCTCTGCCTTTGACACTGTCAATCATAAGATCCTTCTTTCCCGCCTTTCAGCCATTGGGCTCTCTGGTGCCGTTCTTTCTTGGTTCACATCTTATCTCACTGATAGACAGCAATTTATCCGCCTCCATAACAGCAGATCATCTCCTGCTCCAGTTAAACAGGGTGTCCCTCAGGGATCTGTTCTTGGACCTATATTATTTATAATTTATATTCTCCCTCTCGGTCATATTATTAGAAACCATGGCCTCAGTTTTCACTGCTATGCTGACGATACCCAAATCTACATTACCACCTCCATTTCAGCCACTCCGCCCCCTTCCCTCACAGCTTGTATTCATGACATAAAACTATGGCTCACCTCTAACTTTCTCAAACTCAACACTGACAAAACAGAACTTTTATTAGTTGGCTCCAAATTTCTCATCACTAAACTACAAAATTTCAGTTTATCCATTGAAAATGCTCTGGTTATGCCCTCACCCTCTGTCCGGAATTTAGGTGTTATATTCGATCCCTCTCTGTCATTTGAATCTCACATTAATACAGTTGTGAAAAATGCTTTCTTTCACCTCAGAAACATCTCACGTCTCCGCTCATCTCTTTCATTGAAGCATGCAGAAATACTTGTTCATGCTTTTATAACGTTCCATCTCGATTACTGCAATGCTCTTCTCTTTGGTCTCCCAACTAGAACATTAGCCAGGCTCCAGTACGTGCAAAAATCTGCAGCTCGTGTTCTCACGTTCTCCAAAAAATCTGAACATATCAACCACATTCTCCACAAACTTCACTGGCTGCCCATATCGTATCGTATTCAATACAAGCTGCTTCTCATCACATTTAAAGCCCTTCATGGATCTGCTCCTTCATACCTCACTGAATTACTCCATTCATACACTCTCACCCGCTCACTTCGCTCCTCCGGCACAGCATTACTCTCAGTTCCTAAATTCAGGATAGCTTCCATGGGGGGTAGATCATTTAGTGTTGCTGCCCCTAAACTCTGGAATTCCCTCCCTCAAAACCTGCGATTAATGTCCTCGCTGTCCCTCTTTAAAACACAGTTAAAAACATATCTATTCAGTTTGTGCTATTCCACTTCTCCCAGTTCTTAATTTCCTTATTCTGCTGTTTGTTTTGTCTTTGTGTTTGTATTAACTGTTTTTTTTTTTTTTCTCTGCTCTGTAAAGTGACCTTGGGTTTGAGGAAGGCGCTATATAAATAAAAATTATTATTATTATTATTATTATTATTATTATGTCTTGTTGCTCCACATGGAAAAGGAAGGTTCAAAGGTCTTTAACATAAGTATGGTTGGCACAGCAGTCACTGTTGTTGTTCTTAAGGGGGTCTTTGCTTATTAAAGTGAGTAAGCGGGTCTTTGCTTATTGAAGTGATTACTCTGTTGGTCAGGATCTGTCAAGGTCATTTCAGGTTCAAAGCAATGGGATTGATGAGACTGGGTAAAAGGCACATGCTGTTAGGCTATGCTTAACCTTAAGCATTCCCTCTTCAGCTTTCCAGGATGAGTGTTTATGTGTAGTGAGATATCAAACAAGCCTTGATGTCGAACCAGACCGCTGAAGAAGGCCGCCAATTACAATGAAATCGATAGCTTCAGATGAGAACTGTTCATTTGAAGAAAAAAAATCACAGAGAAAATACTAGAATTCATGCCTTCTAGCTTCTTATGTTCCTATGATGGCTGTTATCAGCTTCTAATTTCAGTTCTGATCGTTCATGTATAGCCAGAAGTTAGTAATTGAGGTGTTTTAAAAATATAACATTGTGAACATTGCTTATTAAAATTATCACCAACATGCTGGCGAAACAGCCAATGTGGAAAAAGTTAGCTAAATGACAAGTTACAGCTGGACTAATGAGAACTGATCACATCAGTTGACTTCTTTTATACAAGCAGTTATCGACTGTTCCAATATGGTGGATGCGCAGATGTAAGTGTATCTATAATGGAAAAGGCAGTGGCAATGCGATATATCTGAGATGAAATGTGTGATGTTAATGTAGCTGGATATAAAATATACAGGGCTACAGCTCTGGAAGCTGGACATCTGCAAACACTACAATTTCTTCCAAAATGGCCAGTTTTGCTGAAGGCTTAATGGAAGGTGTAAATCCCTGATCTCAGAATGGTTTGAATAACAATTTGTCGTAAGTGCTGTAAATATAAATCACAGTAACTACCTACCATCTCCACAATCTATAAGTTACTTTTCATTCAACTGAACTGAACAAAAATATTAGATCAGTATTAACAGATGCTCAAAGAGTAAATTTATGGAAATATTTTGGAAAATACACCACATACTAATTGGCCATCAATTGACCAAGAGATGGCATATTGATGAGTACTGAAACAATTACAATATTTGAGTCCAAATGATTGGATGTCTGATATATATATGTATATGTGTGTGTGTGTGTGTGATAAATCAAAGCACCTGTCAACTCTGCAGCTGGTAGTTACTGCAAATTTATTGTTTGTTCAACTGATATGCTTCAGTTAAAAATAGCTCATTTTAAAAGGTGGATTTAATTTTGCCCTGGCTTTTAAATAAAATAAAATGAATCAGTGTATCATGCATCTCAAGTTTCACTATAATTTGATTTATTTCATTTTATTTGATGATGTCTTACTCTCTCTCTCTCTCTCTCTCTCTCTCTCTCTCTCTCTCTCTCTCTCATTTTCTTAGCTTTTCATTAGCTACTTGTCATGATTACTGTTATGGGGCAGGGAGATGAAAGATTACACCAGATAAACACATCACTCATTTAATTTTAAAAGAAGTATAGACAATAAAAAAATTAAACATCAAGTTATGTTTTATTTTAAGGTGTGAAAATGACTTATATGCCATTGAAAAATATAACATACTGTGAGAATTATGTTCAGTAACTGATGCAGTTGAATAACTTTCAAGCTTAAACCCCTAGAAACCAGTTGGGAAAAATCTTTTGAATATAAAATCAGAGGACTGTGTATCTTTTGTGTGTGTGTGTGTGTTTTTTTTTTTTTTTCTCATTCTGAAGGTCAGGGCTTTGATTATATAAACTGTTTAGTGCCACTGATTTTTTTTCTTTTTCTTCTCTCTTTATACATTCATTCCAAGCCTCTAGCTCCAAATTTATATCAAGGACTTTAGTGAGTAAGTATTGTGAAAGTTTTAATACCTGATGCCACACAGACCAAGTCGTGATCTTTTAAGTGTTTTTTTCTTCTGGTAAAATCTCTCAGTAAAACAGAATGGATACTTTTTTGAGCAGTTGATAGAAGGTTACAGAGGTCATTAGCACTGCATCCCCATTCGGCTCATCTATTAATTGCTTACAGAGCTACATTTACATATCCAAAAATGATCTATCACATGATGAGGGCCTCAAGTTCCATTCAGATATATTCTTCCAAGTCCTTCCAGTAGGGGACAGTAAAAGCCTGTAGCAGACTTTGGTTAATGTTTTCTATCTGCTTTTTCATTGATTTACCAAGGTGATGTACTTGTACCTCAGAAGGAACCTGACTCGGGGTAACTCGGGGTTAAGGTGGACTCTTGCTCAGGGTGGGATTCGAACCTGGGACCTCTTGAACTATTGGTCTATAGGCAAGTCAGATTCACCAGTGAAGACGGCATTTGTTATTAACTGGGAAGCCAACGTGAAGACCAGAGAGCTAAATATGAGAGGAAAAGCTCATGCCATATAAATCTGAGAAAAATCAGTTAGAAGCTTAGAGAGAGCATATTTTCGTCAGAGAAGCACAGAAATGGTTAAAAATAAAACAAAGCTAAAAATTGAATAATTATTACAAATGCAAATGCGATTAAAACTGTAAAAAAAAATTAATTGGCATAGAAAAGATAATCTAATGCTCACTGACTGACTCAACATTAAACACCATCATCACTGGAGAAATAAGTGATTTTTTTACAGTCTATGTTAAAAGTTGTGTGTTAATAATGTGAATGGGGCGTTCTGCACATTACAGCCTGACACGTTGTGCCAACCCCTTATTTAGGCATAGGCAATTTAACATTATTGCTTTAAATGTTTGTATGTTTTAAATGACTCTTTAGCATTAAACAGAAATATAGACTCTATGTTTCCACAAAAAGAAAGGATTCAGAATGTTTTGAAAGCAACCAACAGATTGTGAACCCCTCTCATAGCTATGCCTGCTGAGCAGTGTTCAATCAGTAAAGAGCCCCAGAGGGTAACTACCACATCCACAGTGGAGCAAGTAATCACCAAAGTACTCCCACTGGTTATTCAGCCTATCCTTTTGATGGTTCAATTGAAACAAAAAAAAAAGTAAGTCATTGTATGAAGGGAGGGCTCTAAGACTGCTGAAGTTCTCAGCTATACAACATAAATTTAGATACCACAATAAACTAATAAAAATAATTTATTCAAAACCTAGCTTTATCAGCTTTCTTCCATGGAAACAGTATAGTTAACTGCAGTAAGGGAGACACTTGAGCAGATTTGCTCCACAGTGTCATACTTTTTTAATTAAGTGACAGCTGTGGGTTTTGTTTTAAGCCATCACAGGGAGTATTGTTTGCTTAATCTGTTATTTAAATGAAATACCCCACAGAAATTATTTTAATGAGTTTTTAACTTGGTAATGAAATTTTACTTCGTGATGAAATTTGCTTTTGAAGGGAATTTTAATACAGAAATGTTTTACCAAAGGTCAGATTTTCAGAGTGAAACAATGCCCTTCAGCCTCCGATTCATCAATCATCCAACATTAACAATAACATTAAAACAACTGACAGATGAAGTGAACAGCACTGATTATCTTGTTATTGGAATGTCTGTGAAGGTGTGGTTTATATATTAATCAGCAGGTAATGGTAACTTTCTGAAGGTGATGTGTTAGAAGCAGGAAAGTAATTGACTAGAGCAACCTCTCAGCTACATTGATGTGATGTGACGACTGGGTAAGAGCATCTCAAACAACCGCCTTAAAGGGTTTTCCTGGTATGCAACCTACTTGACAAAAGTGGTCAAGGAAGGACAACTAGTGAATTGGTGACATGGTCATGGACACCCAGGGCTCACTGGTGCAGGACTGAAGGCTGAATCAATCTGGCCCAATACAGCAGAAGAACTCAAGAGAAAATTTCTGACAGCAATGCCAGCCATGACATGTGGAGAGAACACTCTGGATTCCATTCCACCTGATGCGCTTGTCTTTGGAGGAAACTAGAACTCTTAAAGGAATCCCATGCAGACATCTGTGGGATGTGATGGCCAGTTTGTAGAGGCCCCACCTGACAACCGCTTACTTTTTGGTGCAGATATCACAGTACACCTCCAGACCTTCTCACCTTCTTGTGAAGTCCATGTCTGAAAAGGGTCAGAGATGTATGGGTGGCATGAAGAGGACCAACAAAATTTAAAGCAGCTAGTCACATTTCCATGCTGGGAAGGCGAAGGCCAGCACAAGGTTCCTGTGCAGTTCCTCGAGTCATGTGCAGTTCCTCACTTTTTTTGATTGCTGCCATCATAACATAACTGGACAGCTAATCACTGATGTAATGCAGATGAATCTTTAAGCACAATTTTAGTTTTTCAGAGGTGTAAAAAGCCAAAGCTAAGACAAATTCCAAAAGTAATGCTTTGGAGTGTTATAAAAAAAAAACCTTCAAAACCTTCAAAAGTCAAAATTTGACCATGAATTTCTGCAGTCAGCCACACATGGTGCTTGAAGCCTGGAGATAGAGGGCAAACAGAAGAATGCTCATCATCACATACTTGCCCCAAAATCTGTTTAGTCATAAATGTTAATCTCTGCATTTCAGGTTTCTGACACTCCATGGCACACTTATGATTTTACATTAATAAAGGATATTGTATAGTAAAAACAGGTGAAGAGTATAAATGGAGTGTTATGTCCCATTTACAAATCTTTAATTGATTGTATTGTAAGGTATGCATTGTAAGGTAAATATGCAGAACTTATCCTAAGTCACAGGAATAAGAATGGTTTGAAAAAGGGTTAAGTAAAAATTAACAATGGCTAACAATGGTTTAATTTGGTTCAGAGACGCAAAACATGCAATAATATTCCATCCATCCATCCATCCATCCATCCATCCATCCATTATCTGCCGCTTGTCCCAAACGGGGTCGCGGGGGAGTGCTGGTGTCCAACCCAGCGCACACAGGGCGAGGACGGGGGACGCACCCTGGACAGGTCGCCAGCCCATTGCAGGGAGGAGCGGGACGGGGACGGCACCTTGCTCAAGGGTACCTCAGGGCAACCCATTGGGAAGGGGTTCGAACCCCCGATCCTCCGATCACGTGGCCGACACCCTAACCACTAGGCCACCACTGCCCCCCTGCAATAATATTGAAAGTATATATATTGAAACACACCATAGCATAGCACAAAAGGCAACAAAACAAACTGCTTTCTCTGCATTCAACCTATTCACGCCATGCAGCAGGGGGCAGGCATACATTCTGGCACCCAGTGACCTGACTGGAAAATAAAATACAAAATAATGAGAGAGATTGCTCTAAAAGCAACAGTATTCATGGAAGACCATTGTAAAGACATTTGTTTTTTAAGCAGAATTTTTTTTATAAATGAGCCAAAACTGTATAAGAAAGATTTGTGAGATTTTTTGTACCAAATGAGGTATTCACAAATTACACAAATTGAGGCTTATCATAAAATGAATTATGTTGGTTTCTTCTGCTTATAGACATTATTTAGATTATTTAGATTCTAGCAAATCTATTTAGATTCTAGCAAAACAATGCTTTATAGAAAATAAATATTTATCATACACAACTATGGGTTTAAGTCTGTGTTCTGATGAGAGATTATTTAATGCAGCAGATTCATATTGTACAATTATGTCCTACATATGCTTTATGCAAATGTTACCTGTTTATGCCATTTCTCTGAGCTGATAAGAGAAAGATTGGTAATGTAAACGAAAGTGCAAAACAGTAGAAACAGCAGACATGATGGTTGATTGCAGTAGCCATATTTTCTGCATATTTGTAACAGTGCAGTGACAGTAGGGATAAATAAGATGGGAAATCGGTGAGATTATGATATGTTATTTAACATCATGTATCTGATCCTATTAGAATGACAGTTATGGAAAAATGGAGAAACTGCACATTGCTGAATACAGAAAAGTAAGATTTTTGCAGAAATGTTGGCAGGAACAATGCTTCTTTGCTATTACTGCATCCATCCATCCATCCATCCATCCATCCATCCATCCACCAAATCATCCACCCATCCATCCATACATTTGATGAATACAGTAATACAGTCCTGGTAGAGAGCAATATCGTTATATTGTTATGTGAATGTGCTCAGTTCATCAGTATATCAGTTATTAATTCTGACAGCATCAAATGAGCCATATGTGGACACAGTCTGCTCTCTACCAGGACTGTATCGCTCCATTTCTCCCCATCTGTCCCTGTGTCTTTCACTCTTAGTCTTTCACATGCACGTAATCACACTCAGTTTAAAGGGATATATTATGACAGTTTTAGGACTCTCCTGTTTTTTCATTACCCCAATGACATATACAGTCAAAAGTTTAAGACCACTTGACAAATGGCAAAAAATCATATATTGCATGGTTGGATCTTAACAAGGTTCCAAGTAGAGCTTCAACATGCTACAAGAAGAAATGGGAGTGAGACAAAATATTTCTTTGAGCATGCAATTTATTGAAAAGCGGTGGCCTAGTGGTTAGGGCGTTGGCCACATGATCGGAGGATTAGGAGTTTGACTCCCTTCCCAATAGGTTACCCTGAGGTACCCTTGAGCAAGGGGCCGTCCCCGTCAAGCTCCTCCCTGCAATGGGCTGGTGACCTGTCCAGGGTCTGTCCTTCCCCCTTTGTGAGAGCTGGGATGGACTCCAGCACTCCCCTGCGACCCCGTTTGGGACAAGTGGCAGAAACTGACTGACTGACAACGCTTAAACTGAAACAGGCTGTTTTACAGCTGATCTAAAGTTTAGGACCACACCTCCAAAAAAAACCCGTAAACCCCCCCAAAACAGAAAATCAAAGTTCCAAACATGAACTTGAAATGAGTAGCTCCACCGTTATTGATGATCACTTCAAAAATTCGTTGCGGCATGTTTGATGCAAGCGTTTCCATGAAGTGAGTGGGAACATTTCTCCAAGTGGTGAAGACGGCCGCACGAAGGGCATCTACTGTCTGGTCTGGTTGTCAATTTTTGTAAACTTCCCTTGCCATCCATCCCCAAAGGTTCTCAATTGGATTTAGATCAGGGGAACACGCAAGATGGTCCAAAAGAGTGATGATTTTCTTCTGGATGAAGTCCCTTGTCCTGCAGGCATTGTGTACTGTAGCGTTGTCCTGTTGAAAAACCCAGTTGTTACCACACAGACGAGGGCCCTCAGTCATAAGGGATGCTCTCTGCAACATCTGGACATATCCAGCGGCCGTCTGACGCCTCTACACCTCCTGAAGCTCCATTGTTCCACTGAAGGAAAAAGCATCCCAGACCATTATGGCACCCCCTCCAATGTGGCACATAGAAAACATCTTAGGTGGGATCTGCTTGTCATGCCAGTAATGTTGGAAACTATCACCAAAGAGAATAAAACTTTCTTCCACCTTTCAATGTCCCATGTTTGGTGTTCTCTTGCAAAGTCCAAATGGTCAGTTCTGTGGCGTTCAAGGAGACGAGGCCTTTTAAGATGTTTTTTGTTTTTGAAGCCCTTCAGTCTCAGATGCTGTCTGATGGTTATGGGGCTGCAGTCGGCACCAGTAACAGCCTTAACTCTGGCTCAGTGCTGGTGAAATTTTTTTGGGTCTTCCACTGGACTTTTTTGTTCCATAACCCTCAGGATCATTTTAGAAATTCCAAATGCCTGTCTTACTGTGTCCCACCTCAGCAGCGATGGCATGCTGCGAGAGACCCTACTTATGCAGTTCAACAACCCGACCACGTTCAAAAAGGGAACGTCATGGCAGTGTGACTACCTGACAGAAAATGGCAATGAATCCACAGTTTTGCACAGATTTGGCCTTTTAAAGGCATGTGGTCCTAAGATTTTGATCAGCTGTAAAACAGCCTGTTTCAGTTTAAGCGTTGTTTTCAATAAATTGCATGCTCAAAGAAATGTTTTGTCTCACTCCCATTTCTTCTTGTAGCATGTTGAAGCTCTACTTGGAACCTTGTTAAGATCCAACCATGCAACATGTGATTTTTTTGCTATTTGTCAAGTGGTCTTAAACCTTTGATCGGGACTGTATGATTCATCAGGTGAGGAGAGTAAGCTAAACATGCAGACTGGTTTTCTTCATTGCTGGGCAATTACAAATTTAGTCTCAGGTGATGTGGATGGGTGTAATCCTTTACACTTAGATAAAAGAACTTGAATGGAAACCTTTGGAAAACTAACAGAAAGTCCAAACAGGAAATGTTTTCGATGTTGCTTTGAATTTGCCCCACCTCCTATCTTTTCCTCTTCACCGCTCTTCCACACTCCCTGTTTCTCTGAACTGTTGATCGCAAGTATTTAAATTCCTCCACCTTTGTCACTTCTACTCCCTGCATCCTAACCATTCCACTGCCCACCCTTTCATACACGCTCGTGTATTCTGTCTTAGTTTTACTCACTTTCATTCCTCTCAATCTGCTCCCTACTCTCACTACAGATAACAATATCATTAGCAAACATCATAGTCCACAAAGACTGCTGTCTAAACTCGTATATCAACCTGTTCATTGCCATTGCAAACAAGAATGTCCACAAAGTTGATCCTTCATGTAATCCAACCTCTACATTAAATGCATTAGTCACTCCTACTGCAGACGTCACCACTGTCACCCCATTCCAGATGTCACCCAAAGTACTTTACTAGCTGTCTCCCTTACCACTTCCGCAGAAGTTTCCCAGCAATCTCGTAACTCTAATTTTAACCCTATTTTTTTTACAATTAACATTACTTGATGAGTTCAAGACAAGGAGTTTGCTCAATTTCCCAGGTTAACTTATAGAAATTTACAGAGTAATTATTGCTTTTGCATTGGCCTTTGTGCTTAATATAAACATTTACATACTGTTTCAATACATTATCTATAGTTTTTTGTGATTTTTATTTAGTAACATACCTTTTTAACAATCCATTTTGAGAGAAAATGGGTGTGAGTGAAATTACACTGGAGTGGAAAAATGCTAATAACAGTTAAGGGGTTTTAAGCAGAAAACCAAATGGGAACAATTACTTATATTATCATTTATCACTTCTGTGTTTATTTTATTTCATTAAAATTTTGATGACTGCTCATTCTCCTCTAGGCTTCTAAAACCCATTTCAAAATCACAGCTTATACAGATGATTATACTACGAGAGAGAGAGAGAGAGAGAGGGAGGGAGGAAATAAAAGAGTTTTGCATAAAGCATATGTAGGACATAATTGTACAATATAAATCCACTGCATTAAATAATCTCTCATTAGAACACAGACTTAAACCCATAGTTATGTGTAAAAATGGTCAGAGCCTGATATTTTTTCAAGTCCATAGTTTGTTTTTCTCTCACAGGGGTGGATAGCCCTCCCTCTCCCCCATCACTTGTAAGCCACTGTAAGCCAACTGAATACAAAGTTGGACAGTTGGACGATATAGAAAGTTGGACAGTTTGCATTCTCATTTTTATTGTAAATTACTACTTCATGATGAAGTCACGATGAGTAAACGCAAAAGTTAAATTGATGTAACTTTATAAATTAATTTTATTTACAGTTATATATACAGTTAAAGTTTATATATATATATATATATATATATATATATATATACATACAGTTATAAATATTGTTGCATCAGCTGAAAATATGTATGATGGCTTACCCATAATTCTGATCACACCTATGTTGACCACAAAAGTAAGCACATAGGAGGATTTATACTGCAAAAAAAAACACTTAATGGCAAAACCTATTGTCCTGTTGTAAGATTATGCAAAAATTATATGTATACCAGAAGCATTGTGTGTGTGTGTGTGTGTGTGTCTGTGTGTGTGTGTGTGTGTGTGTGCGCATTTCTGTTTGGATGTTTGAAAAGCTGAGTACTTGAGGAGAGGGGGCTGCTTTCCGTGTGAGTGAAATAGAGCACCTAATGTTCTCTGTTACATCATTAATTGTGAAAGGCTGGCTAAATGGAAAATGAAGATGCTAACAGACATCCTGGCAAATGAGCAGAAAGAAAAAAGAAAGATTGTTTGACTGTTCAGCTACTGTTCATCTGAAAGAAAAAAAGAAAGAAAGAAAGACTGTAACATTTCTGGACACATTTAGTTTATTGGTTTCTCTTTATCTACCTTTTGATCTAAAAATGTAAAACAGTGATGAATTCTTTTTTTTACATTTTTTTTATTGAGGTTTATTGTTTGTGTTTATTCCAGTCTGTAACGGTGGCGGGGTGCGGGTAGGACATCAACGCAGAGCCAGTGGTCCAGAACATAACTTTATTATCCATAGTAACCAAAAACCAAGATACAGGGAGCTAAAACACCACTATTAGCTTAAGGCTTCGCCTTACAAATGAACCGCACTCTGTTCTGACTCACTGGGGCTTAAATAGCAGCCCCAATGAAGCATACCTGTGTCTTCATGAGCCCGGGTGTGCTCATTCAGAACAGAGCGCCCTCTACTATACCAAACATGAAGCCCAACCGTGACACAGTCATTATAGAGGCAGGAACATTGTTTGTGTCTGTAATGTCCAGTTGACATGTTTTTCATAACTCTACACCCAATTTTTTAAAATTGTTCCTGTTTATTGTTTCTAGAATATGACATTCTCTCCAAGCCTTTCATTTTCAAAGAAACCTTTGTTGAAGCTTACTCTCTCTTTAGCTTTCTGAATTGTTATTATAAGTATCTCTTTTAAACAAGAGAGTAAAGAACAAGAGAGAAAGATAAAGAAATTAGAGAGTGAGAATAACTGAGAAAGAGATTAAAAGAGAAAGTGAAAGGCAGAGTGTGTGTACCATTGTTTTACTGATAGTAACTGTGTGCCCCATCAAAGTTTTGATAGTCTGACTGTACAGAGGCTGTCAGCATGGCATACAGTCCTCCTTCTGCTGTCAAAACGTTCACATCCTGATGTTTGCCTTTCTCAGTGTGTGTGTGTTTTATTAGAAAGAGTGTGAAAGTGCATTGTCGCTTGGGAGAATAGTAGCTGTCATTTACTGACATGCTGTATAAACTTTGAGCCAAAGCATCAGTCAGGCCTGTCTCAGCTGAGCTGAATTTCTGCACTGAAGTTTGCCTCTTGGGGTATGACAGCTCTGAAATTATCACAACAATGCAGTATAAACAGGCCTTACTCCTCAGATGTGTTGATGTATATGCACCGGAAGTTATCTTGACAAAGGAAAATGCCTTGAATTCAGCATCATTTAGAAAGCCTGAGGCATTATCAGATTTTCAGTAGGGACCCTCACCTAGCGATGGCATACTGTAAATGAACCAATTTTGGTTTAATGTTAAACACAGGCATTGAGTGTAGATCTCTGATGCTCATCTCCTGCCTGCTGTACACATTACTCATTTACAAGTGGGAAGGTTTTTCCAGATTATACTTGTTTTATAGTCAATTAGAGTAAAACATGCTATCTGGGTCTCTCTGAGGTAAGGTAAGCTGATTCAGTGATGGAGCTACAAGGTGGTACAGATTTTTCACCCCACAGTAAGAAGTTTCTGGGTTCAGTTTCCAGCTGTGATGTCCTGTGCCCTCACTGTGTGAAGCTGCAGTTTCCTCCCCTGGACTGAAAATCTCTACCCTTTGGTCCAAAAGGGCTGGGTAGGCTGCCCCTGCAATCCTGGTTAAGATAAGCAGCTTTCAAAAATAAGAGGATGATTAAAGATAAAAGAAAATGTTTTACCTTTTAAATATTGTTTCTACTTAAAAACAATTACACATGGTTGTGCCAGGCAGTATCTGCTGTGGTAACTCTGAACTGATGCACAAAGAAGGAGGAAGTATAAAAATAATATGTTTTTATAGTATAAAGCCTTGTAAATGCATTTATAGCGAACAGAGTAGAAATAACTAATAACTAAAACTAGTAAAAATAATACTTATTGTTATAATGGGGCATCCTGGATTTGATTCCCAGGCAGGACGATCTGGGTCCTTTCTGTGTGGAGTTTTCATATTCTCCCTGTGTCTGCATTGGTTTTCTCCAGGAGCTCCAATTTCCTCCCACCAAATCAGATGCACAGCTGGAGAAGCCCTGCAAATCTCCCACTCCCAACATGACCCTAATTAGGACAAGCAGCTATGAAAATGAGTGAGTGACACTAATTATTATAATTGTCTTAAAACATTCTAATAAGTGTCAAATATTACATATATTGAACAAAGTAGGTGTACAGCCTTTTCCTCTGCCAGGATATTCCACTTCTTCGAAAGCATATGTAAAAGTTTGACCTGACAAAATAAAAGTATGTTTTTCTTCATCTTAAACAATATTAATCCAAATGTTTATGCTTAGCTTGTGGCCCTACAGGCTTTTATCTCACTGGTAATGTTAAATCACACACTTCACTGTATTTGCCCAGCAAAGAATCCTTGAAGAATTGTTTCATATTAAAACCCAAGTCATGCAATAGGTGACTAATGAGTGCAGGGGGTGGTCTGTTAACAGCATAATTTATTTAGCTACAGTGGTGCTTGTAAGATTGTCAACACTTCACAATGTTAATTTATGCACAAAAATTAGATGAAACCTGAGTTATTATCAGCTTTTCTTATTGAGTCATACAATCCAGGATTACATATCTGTGAGTTAACCTGAAGTAGAAAAATCCACTCATTATTCCATTTTGCTTTTGGACATAAATGCTTAAAATTCTGTTGGGATGTTCAAGACTTCGCAAAGTGAGTACAAGCAGTTAATGAAGGCAAAGGGATTACTTTTGCTAAGTGAGCAAGTATCATATTATATTTTTTGTCTCATTTGTTGAATTGGGTTCTATTTATCTGCTTTATAATTTCAAAATCTAATAATGTTGTAGGTCATTTTTTATGCAAAATTAAATAAAATAAAAGAAAGATGGCTAAATGGTACATATAATGAAGTGAAAGACTTTGCCGCCAGGAAACGAGCACAAAGACGTATGCCAATGAAATTCAAACTCTGCTTTCACCCATACATGCAGCAGGGGCAGCTATTGAAAGCCCGAGCAGTGACTGGACGGTGGCCTGCTCAGGCAACCCCACTGGCAAGGAAATTGAACTTGCCACCCTTTCCTATCCAGGGTCAACTTCTCCCAATCACACTACAGGCCACCGCTGCCCATTACCAATGTAAAAGAAGCCACGTAAATGAGCGTAATGAATGCAATGAGGAAGAATACAAATAAAGTACACTTCTACAGTTTTCCTACACTCCTTTAGCAGTGGTCAAAGTTCACACTTCCCTTGCTTCAGTACATATACTCAAAAACAACTTAGTACTGGCACTGTACTACTGTGTCTATTGGAAATTTACTCAAAAATAATGAACAACTCACACTTTATTTTCAGTAGAGTGTGCTGCTCTAGTTGTTAAGGAATAAATTTACATTACATACTGTTTAATAATGGTTAGTATGTTTAAGAGCATTAGCCCATGCATATAATTGTCTGAGAATTGCGCATTATGTGGGAGTCCATGATAATATGATTTTATTATAGCATTATTTGAGTAGGGGTCTTCTGGCCCAACAGCATTACTGACATAGCAGTGATGTTAGACATACATTGTATCTTAGTATATATCATGACAGCAGTGAGTGAGATCGTGATGGTCTTAGTGAATTCTATTATACTTAAATGTTAAATTTTTATTCTGTTTATTTTTCAACAAATAAAAAGGCCCTGAGTTAACATGCTCCTTGATGTCACACTGTGTGAATTTAAAATGATTGTGGTAAGTCGAAATAATAATAATCAGGGTGCTTACAAGAACTGGAGAAACGGCTTTTAGCAGTCATATGAAGACTGAAAAGCTAGTACAAAAGAAAATAGACAAATAAGTGGCTGTGTGTCTGTGGCATGAATGAGAGTGAAACCCCATTTTGTCCTAGGACAGTATCTTGTTAATCCTGGGAGAGGCTTTTTAAGAACATTTGATGGAAACTGACCTGAGGCTAAAAGCCACTGCTTCTATATCTTTTTTTTTCTTTTACATTTTTTTTATTTTAACATGGTCAGCTTCTGTTCGAATGACAAAGATGATACAATTCTGTAATTTATTACAGATACACTCAGTTTAGGCAGAGAAGATGAGCTACAGAGTTTTGTATTCAGCAACGGATGGTTCTATTTGCTCCATTGACACAGTAGATACCCTCTCGAACCGCCAATTTTATCGGTGGAGAGGTTTATGTGTCCCAATGATCCTGGGAGCTATGTTGGTCGGGGGTTTTATGCCCTGAAAATCAAGGCAAACAGGTCCTAGGTGAGAGAAGAGACAAAGAGCGGCCCAGGACTCCTCTTAGTGATGAGAAACATTTTGACAACGCTTCCTCGCCCGGACGTGGGTCATCAGTTCTGAGCCAGGGCCTGAGGTGGGGGCCTGATGGCTAGCGCCAGGTCGGGCCTTCACCTGATGGGGCCCGGCCGGCACAGCCCGAAGAGGGCAACGGGGTCCCTTCCCATGGGCTCACCACCTGTAGGAGCCAAGAGGTCGGTGCAGGTGAGTTGGCGGTGGTCAACATCGTGAGCCTGGCGCATCCATCCTCGAAGGCAGAAGCTGGTTGGCTCTAGGGACGGGAATGTCACCTCTGGTGGGGAAGGAGTCTGAGCCAGTGCCGAGGTTGAGAAGTTCAAGCAGATATAGCTGGACTCACTCCTCGACGCACAGCTGGGACTCCTGAACCAGTCCCTTCAGAGGCTGGACTCTCTTACCTGAGCGCACTGCAGTAAGGCAGAGCAGGTGTGGGCATACTCTATTGCCCCCGCGGCTCAAAGGCCTGTACATTGGGGTTTGGCACCAGTGGATGAGGGTGGCCTCCTCCCACCGCTTTCTTCTCTTCGGGTTGGGGACGGGTCCTGCAAGTTTGCGCTATGCGCCAAACAGCAGTCTGACTACTCCACCCTTTCTGGGGTCTCTCTGAGGCGCTGAGCGCCCCCTGCTGGGACCCATCGTTCTCTGCTGGGGATCAATGCCACGTGGGCAATGATATGAGACCTGAAGGGCGTGATTGGGACAGAATGCCCCGATCTTAGAACCAGAGCGGTGTTTTTGTTGTTGGATTCTTAGCCACGGATTGTCCATAATCAACACCACGTTCAGGCATAGATGTCCATGTGCACCTGGTATCAGGACACCCTAGGTCACAGTTCTGATGATTGACTTTATAGTCGCGTCATCGGACTTATGCCAAGGCGTTCCTGGGACACCGGGTGAAGAGAGGGGCTGAGCTGTCAATCAAGATCACCTGCGGTGAGCTGGCTTCACAGGGGAGATGCTCGGTCAGCTTCGGTAGACCCAAACGTATTGTGAGGGTCTGCCGGGAACGCCTGGCAGAGCTCCCTGTCAGATCGAAGCTTCAACCTCCCACCGCAAAGCTTTAACCACGCCCTGGGGAGTGTGTGGACATTGAGTCCGAAGGGCTATGTCTCGCGCCTCCATTGTTGGTGGCGGCTGACTGGCTGGGTGGTCGCAAGGTGTCGGTGCCTGTCGTGGTGGCAAACCCGAGAACCCGTTGGTGGACACCGGGGTGAGGAGGCCATCGGGTTGAAGAAGGCGGAGTCTCACTGAGGCTCTTTGGCCAGTGGCTCTGAGGCAGCTGATAGGTACCGCAGGCTGCTGTGAATGCAGCTTTGGTGGTTGCTGAGGCAAAACTCGGGCGGGAGGAGCTTGGTGGGAGGCTGAGAAAAAGACTTCCAGACGGCTTGAGGAGATTCGGTCCACCATCCGGCCTCAGAAGGGGAAAGCAGTGCAGGTCAACACAGTGGGAGGTGGGGAGAGGTGTTGGTTGACTCCACTTTCGACGTTGTGAGTCGGTGGGGGGAATACTTCGAAGACCTCCTTAATTCCACCAACATGCCTCCCAATCCACCAGGTATTGAAGCTCCTCATCAGCCAAGCCGGGAGTCCAGAGCGGGACCTGCAGGGCTTGACTCCATGCGGGTGACGATGACAGAGGGGGTTCAGCCTTCCCACTGAAAAGAAGGCCCTGGGAACGCAGGGCCTGAGGAGGGGAAACGTGGAAAACAGGGGCAGTGTATGACTGGTAGCTTGAGGACGGGGTGACTGGATTGATCCTTGGGCCCTACTCGAAAGGCCCAATGAAATCGGGGCTGAGTTTCTTGGCTTCAGGGGCAGCCGAGCTTGGAGGTCCCGAGTGGAGAGCCACACCCTGCCCCGGCTCAAAGTCGGGGGCCTTCCTGTCGACGCCATCGGCTTGTTAAGCGGAAGTTGAAAAGACTGCCCATTCGGAGTGTGTGGGCCTTCCCACACGCCGCCTGGTAGTCTGGAAACTCAGGTGCCGCATGCTCGACATCCGTAGGTGTGGTGCATCCCAGGGTACAGAGGTGGTTGAAAACCCCAACACATTCGAACGTGGTTATGCTCTGTGGAGGAATGGCGCAAGGAGTTTTGCACAGCCTGCCCAGTAGAGGTACTCAGCCCAGTCGTATACAAGCCGGTGGTGATAGTACGCCTCAGAGGAACCTAGTCAGTTTGAATGGTTCGCTTCGTCTGACCATTGTTTGGGGATGGTAACCAGGATAACCATCCAGCCTTCAAGGCTCTGGATGCGACCGTCATGGCCGACACGCCTGCAACATCGCATGGAGATCGGGACGTGCTCTGGATTGGCACCGGGTGGTGGGGTCCCCTTGGGGTGGCAGACCGGAGGGTGTGTTCCAACTATAGAGGGACTGCCACTTCTTGTGATTTCAGGCACAGCCAGGGCGTTGAGGGGTCCCAGCTTGCGGGTTTGTAGATTGGGTCTGCTTTTTGCAGATGACGTTGTCCTGTTGGCTCTCATCAGGCCGCTGATCTTTCAGTTCTCACTGACCGGTTGTTCGCAGCCGGGCGTGGAAGGGTTGGGATGAGAATCAGCACCTCCAAATCTGAGGCCATGGTCCTCAGTCGAAAAAGGTGGAGTGCCCTCTCAGGTTGGGAGTTGCCCCAAGTGGAGGAGTTTAAGTATCTTGGGATCTTGTTCACGAGTAAGGGTAGAATGGAGCGGGAGGTCGACAGGCAGATCGGGGCAGCATCCGCAGTGATGTGGGCTCTGCATCGGTCCGTCATGGTGAAGAAGGAGCTGAGCCAAAAGGCAAAGTTCTCAATTTACCGGTCGATCTACGTTCCCACCCTCACCTATGGTCACGAGCTGTGGGTAGTGACCGAAAGAACGAGATCGCGAGTACAAGCGGCCGAAATGAGTTTCCTCCGCAGGGTGTCTGGACTCTCCCTTAGAGATAGGGTGAGAAGCTCAGCCATCCGGGAGGGGCTCAAAGTAGAGCCGCTCCTCCTCCGCATCGAGAGGAGTCAGATGAGGTGGCTCGGGCATCTGATTAGGATGTCCCCTGGACGCCTCCCTGGTGAGGTGTTCCGGGCACGTCCCACCGGAAAGAGACCCCGGGGAAGACCCAGGACACGCTGGAGAGACTATGTCTTTCGGCTGGCCTGGGAACGCCTTGGGATCCGCCCGGAAGAGCTGGAAGAAGTGGCCGGAGAGAGGGAAGTCTGGGCATCCCTGCTGAAGCTGCTGCCCCCGCGACCCGACCTCGGATAAGCGGAGGAGAATGGATGGATGGATGGACATTATAGATTTTTCTTCTTAGAATTACTCATCAATCTTCTCAAATGTACCTAACAAGATACAGTTGAACTGGATTAGGGGAGGAGAAAGAACATTTAAAAAACTGGACCCATGCTGGTCTATTTGTGTTTCTGAGGTTTGTTTCTGCTTTACGCTTTTTCTTTCCCCAAATAAAAGCAGAAAAGTATTGTAAGTTAGAGCAACTTATTGATCCTGACCAACCTGACCAACAAGTCACTCTTCGCTAGGTATTTTTGGGTGGGGGACCATGCAATAAACAAACACACATATGAAGCTACATAAATGCTTTTAACACATATTTGCATGCAACCCGTCATCAGCTGACTAGCCTCCTCACATGGGGGAAAACACTAAAGAGCTGTGTAAATACTGTTCAACCATGCTCAACCATGATCAGCAACAAACTGAATCAACTGCCTGTTTCTGCAGTTTCCACACAATAATGTGAAATGAAAGTGATTATTTCTTGTAAAACACACCATAGCACACAATGAAACACAACCTCTGCTTTTCACCCATACATTAGTGATGGGGATGGTACCTTGCTCAAAAGTATCCCAGGGAAACCTAACGGATTGAAACCCCACAACTTTCCAATCCTGGGACCCAGTCCCTAGCCACTAGGCCACCCCTGCCCCATATTAATATGGGATATTGATAAAGTCTCTTTATCTTTTTATTCTGGCCTTTTATATTTGGACATTTTAATAAATATATTGTAACATGTGGTCTCATTACGTTATGTTTTTTACAGTAAATGAGAGGGAGCAATTACCATCTGACAAACTGATAATTAATCACTGAAGATTAGTTTCTCTTGATTCTGTATTACATTTTTAATGATTTAACACAAAATCATAATATAATTGTGACAATCCAAATAATTTGTTTTATACTTGTGATATTAATTCCATAGCAAGGTCTCCCAACAATCTTTCATTGATCTTTCGTTGGCCAACATTTTTGTTAGTTGTGGGGAGCATAGGTATCAAGGAGCACCCTTGAAGCATCTATGTCCTATAGAGGGTCATCAGCCATAACGTTAAAACCACCTGCCTAATGCTGTGCAAAAAACATTTGTGCTGCCAAAACAGCTCTTACTTATTGATATATGAGCTCCACAAGACTTCTGAAGGTGTGTTGTGTTAATATCCATCATTAGAGGCTGATCCCTGCAAGTGCAACCTGCAAAACTGTTACTCACCACTTTTCACAGATGCTTTGGTTAGGCTTGCATTCTTGACAATTAAGAAGCTAAATCAACACTCTTTGCTATGTTCCTCGAAACCTTTCTAAGCAATTTCTGCAGTGTAGCAGAAAGAGACCATTGCCATTAGGAAATACTAGTGTCATGTAGGACAATACTTGGTCTACAAGAGGGTTTAGGTAGGTGTCAAAGTAATATTAACACAAATACCAGGACCTATGATTTCCCAGCAGAGCATTGCCTAGAGCGTCACACTGCCTCTGCTGGCTTACCTTCTTCCCATAGTTAATCCATGCAAGCAACCCAGCCCTTTACATCAAATAAAAGAAAATGTGATTCATAAGTCAGTCCATCTTCTTCCATTGCTTGATGGTTCAATTCTGGTAGTTATGTGCCCATTGTAGGCACTTTTGTATAAGGGTCAGTATGGGTATTCAAGTCAAGTCAAGTCAAGTAGGATTTTATTGTCATTTCAGCCATATACACAGTACACAGTGAACCGAAATAACATTCCTCCAGGACCCTGGTGCTACACACAAGACAAGACACAAGACAACATAAGACACAACATAATACACAAAACGGGGCAACAAGTGCAGACAAGACAGACAACAACAGACGGCACAACAGACAGTACATTCATCTGTAGTGTTCGGAACAAAGCAGCCCAGGTAGATTATAGTGTAGCAGTGTGGTGGAGCAGTGTTATTGGTAAAGTGCAGAGTGCAGCATGAGATAAATCAATAAATACAAGATGAAAATGGTGGACTGGGTAGATATTGGCAGTTTAAGAGTTCAAGAGTCTGATGGCCAGGGGGAAGAAACTATTTCCCATCCTGGAAGTGGAGGCCCGTATGCTGCGGAACCTTTTCCTGGATGGTAGGAGGGAGAAGAGAGTGTGGGATGGGTGGGAGGGATCATCCACAATGCTGGTTGCTTTGCGGATGCAGCGAGTGGTAAAAATGTCCTGTACAGAGGGCAGAGAGATCCCGATGGTCTTCTCAGCTGTTCTCACTACCCGTTGTAGGGACTTGCGGTCTAAGACATTGCAATTCCCGTACCAGGCAGTAATGCAGCCGCTCAGGATGCTCTCAATGGTTCCTCTGTAAAAGATGGTGAGGATGGAAGGTGGGAGATGGGCTTTCCTCAGTCTGCGCAGGAAGTAGAGGTGCTGCTGGGCTTTCTTTGTGATGGAGTTGGTGTTGAGGGACCACGTGAGGTTGTCAGTGATGTGAACACCAAGAAACTTGGTGCTCTGGACCATCTCCACAGGTGAGGTGTTGATGATAAGTGGATTGTGGTCCCGACGTGATCTCCTGAAGTCAACAGCCTCAAAAATCTCTTTAGTCTTGTCGACGTTCAGAGACAGGTTGTTGGTTCTGCACCAGTCCGTCAGCTCTTGTATCTCCTCTCTGTAAGCCACCTCGTCTCCACCGCTGATCAGACCCACCACGGTTGTATCATCAGCGAATTTGATGATGTGGTTCGAGCTGTGCTTGGCTGCACAGTCGTGGGTCATCAGTGTGAACAGCAGTGGGCTGAGCACACAGCCCTGGGGGGCTCCTGTGCTCAGTGTGATGGTGTTGGAGGTGCTGCTACTGATCCTGACTGACTGGGGTCTCCCAAGTGTTCAGGCCCAGCAGCCTCAGCTTCTCACTCAGGTGCTGAGGGATGATGGTGTTGAATGCTAAACTGTAGTCGATGACTGATATTCTGACTGGTCTGTGTCTACGCAGCTCCATATGCTAACAAAATGTGATGCACTTTGTGTTCTGACACCTGTCTTTCCAAGACATCAGTGAACGTTTTCAGCAATTTATACTACAGCTGTCGGATTGTACCAGACAGGTCAGTCTTCACTTCCCATGTGCATCATTGAGCCTTGGGTGCTCATGACTCTGTTGCGGGTTTATTGGATGTCCTTCCTTAGAATATTTTTGGTAAGTACTAACAACTGTATGCCAGCAACTTCCCACTAGACCTGCTGCTTTGGAGACACCCTGATCTAGTCATCTAGCCATTACAATTTCTACAGAGAAAAAGTTGCTTAGATCCCTAGGCTCGGCAATTTTTCCTACTTCCAACACTGATTCATTGCTGTCTAATATTTTCCATCCCTTAAAGGGTGACATTGTAACAAGATAATCCATGATATTTACTCCCCCTGTCTCTGGTTTTAATGTTGGGACCGATTGATGTAAGTGTTCAAGGTAGATCACCTGAAGCTGTTGCAATTTAACCAATCCACACACTGTCCTGCATCTCCTATTAACAGGATTATGCTAGTTTACTTTTATTACCTCATCTTTCTAACCCATCTCTCTGCCTCTCCTTCCCAAAAACATAAAAGCTTGTTATCTTCCTATTTGCTTTTTTTTTCTGTAGCCCGGTAATATCCGCACATTTTCTTAGCTCTACCCCCTACTTTTCTGTCTCACACTCCTCAAAATGTAAACTGTCTGTCCTTTTGAATCCTTTGGTAGTTTGCTGCTGGTTCAGTTTCTTATGAAAGCTGAATGGCTGTTGCATCATTACCATTTATTCACTTACTTGATTCACTTACTTTGATACTCCTTGTGAGCCATCAATCACCATTGATCAGTTGATGCAGGAGATTCGATCCATGTAAATGCAAATAGACAGTCTTCTTTGCCTTGCTAATAATCGACTGCTTCATCAGAGATCTGCAACAGCTATTCAAAGGAAAAAGACAGGCTTTCAATCTAATCTCTAACTGCTGCATCACAGAAAAAAATTTCCCACTTTCCTGAGCAGAAACCCTGTTGACTTTAAATACACTTATTATAGACTACATTGGGCAGTTGCTGCATTCTAATGAAACATTGTTGCAGTATATTTTCAATGCTTTCACAGTTAAGGTCAAGCTCTCTGTAATCATATGACTGAGCATGCACATACAGTAGTGCAGAAAAGTTTGTGAACCCTTGAGAATATTTTGTATTTCTATTGCGCAATAATGCACTGTGCAAAATTCTTGAGCCACCCCTCTATTCATTGTTTGCTTTTTGTCAGTTTCAGAGGATGTTGATTGTAAAGACACACAGAGATCTACAGTACTGTGCAAAGGTTTTAGGCAGGTGTGAAAAAATGCTGTAAACAAAGAATGCTTTCAAAGATGGAAGTGTTAATCATTTAAAGTCAAGACAAGTCAAGGTTGCTTGTATTGTCATTTCAACCACATACACAGTACATAGTGAAATCTAAATCAAATCAATATTTGGTGTGACCATCCTTTGCCTTCAAAACAGCATCAATTCTTCTAGGTACACTTGCACAGTTTTTGAAGGAACTCGGCTGGTAGGTTGTTCCAAACATGACTGCGTTTCAACCTCTGTGTGACATTGATGATCATCAGCACCTGTTTGGTAAAACTGGTTGATCAGACACCGACTATAATCCTACAGAATCCCTGACTTTGTGCAAGTGTACCTAGAAGAACTGATGCTGGTTTGAAGGCAAAAGGTAGTAACACCAAATATTGATCTGATTTAGATTTTTCTTTTGTTTGCTCACTTTGCATTTTGTAAATAAAATATTAAACAATAAACAATAAACAATCATTATTTATATTTCTGAAAGCATTCTTTGTTTACAGCATTTTTTCACACCTCCCTAAATCTTTTGCACACTACTGTATGTGTAAATTATTTAAGCAGAAAACCATGAAGCAATGAAGAAACAGGGCAGGTGATACCAGATCATCAGGCCAGTGATTAGTTTACTGATCATGGTAAATGCTGGGTGGTATCTAAACACATTGCATCTTTAGGCACTTTGCAGCCTGTCACTGTAAAATCTGAACTTTCATTGAATTCAAAGGTAAGATATTGCAGTATTTTATACCGAATGTACATACATTTTTTAATGATGTGTAGCTAAAACAGCTGTATTGAACAAATCTGCAAGTTAGTATTCATGGCAACTGGTTTTATCCTAATGAAGTTCAATATGATTTAGACAGGCTACAGAACCCCCAGGCTGATCAATACTAATCAACAGTTTTGCACAACCTGCTTTTTAACATGAATATGATTTGACTTCTCAGATCAATACTACAAATAGGCTCTACTTTATTAAAAACTTTTAGCTTTTTTTTTACACTATTTTTTCTAGGGTGAGACTGGACCACCATCCTAAAATATTTAGCTAAGGATGGCTCTGTGACCAGAAACTGGAGTGCAACAGGAGTTATCAAACAGAAGCAAGAAGTTGTGCTCTAGCACATGGTGTTCTAGCTCAATTTGATTGAAGCAACCTATGTTATGTTTCCAAGTTATGTTTAGTCCCCAAGATGTGGTGAATTCTTCCATTACTGTTTCATTACTGTGTGTTTATATTTTTTTGATCAAGATATTATTTGGACCAAATCATCATCATAAACATCATCATCTCTCCATGAGATTTTTTTCCTTCAGGGGTGAAGGATCTGTCGGGGATCTATCGGGGCTGCCCCTTGTTCCCGATCCAGTTTGTGATTTTCATGGAAAGGATTTCAAGGCGCAGTCAGGTGGTGGAGGGTGTCCAGTATGGGGGTCTCAGGACTGCATATTTGCTTTTTGTCTATGACGTGGTTCTGGTGGCTTCGCCAGGCTTCACATCTGGGCAAACCTCCTCAGCTAGCTATTATCGCGAACCAGTCCCGGAAAAGCGGTTCTGAAAATGGATGGATGGATGGGAGGGGTTGGCCAAAAGCTTAATTTCTGTTCATTTTTAAATTGCTATTCAGGCCTTCCAACCTGTCCTTCATGTTTTTTATATGGACAATACATAAGTGGCAGCACAATTAGACACCTTTCCAGGCTGACAAAGCTTGTTGGACTTTTTTGCTGGCTGAATGAGCTGAAATGAGAAAGCTGAAAACAGTGGAACGGCTCTGCATGTTTTACAGTGAGAGAATCACAATGAAAAATGGAAAAACCCAAATGGGTGTCTGTACTATGCATACTGTATCCCAGACCAAGCAGCTGCTTATAATAAAGAAAAGGATAAGGATAATTCTCTGAAAGAACATTGTATAGCAGCACACAACAGCACTTTTTAAAAGATAAGCTCAAAGGATATTTCTAAGCTACAGCTCATCACTCATCACTTAACCAGATGAGTTGTGAGACTTTGGCTTTTTCTGGCTGGCAGCAGTCAGTGCAAAAAGAAATGTTATTCTGCACTGCTGGAAGCTGAAGTTGACCAAAGTGGAGGGTCAGTTAGGTAAAAGCAAACTAGTTCCTGATGGCTCTCAAAGGACATGGTTAAAAGGCACCTGCTCACCCGTGTCTTCTAAAATCGGGGTTATTAATAAAAAAGTGCACCCTCTCATTGCTGCAGTAACAGTGTGTACTCCTCTGGGAAGGCTTAATGTTAGATATTTGAACACTGCTATGATTTGATTGAGAACAATGGTGAGATCAGGTGGCTGATGTTTAGTTCTGTATCACATTGCACTCAAATGGCACTCTAATGAATTAGATTATGTTGGACAAATATTCAAGCTCTAAAAAGGAGGATTGATTCCACAGTTGTGGCTTTATGAAACCAGAAAACATCCTCTGAAACTTGAGGCTACTGTGTGAGTAATAGAAAACATTTTGTTAGAATGTATTTTTCTGTATAGAGATAAAATGTTTTCAGTTGGAGACAAGGTTAGAGAAGCAAGGTTGTGTTGGTTTGAACATGTCCAGAGGAGAGACGAGGATTATATTGGGAGGAGGATGTTGAAGATGGAGCTGCCTTGCACAAGGAAAAGAGGAAGACCAAAGAGGTTTATGGACGTGGTGAGAGAGGACATGCAGGTGGTTGGTTTGAACCAGGAAGATGCAGAGGACCGGAAGAAATGGAAATGGATTATCCACTGTGGCAACCCCTAAACGGGAGCAGCCGAAAGAAGCTCTTCATTCTTTTTGTAAACCATTTTCTCAGTTTTTTTGTTTGCTGTCTTCCAAATGAAACCTTTTTTTTTTTTTTTAACTAGACTTGCACACACACTGAGCAAATTTTCTTTTTTGTATCAAAGAAAATGAATGAGATTCATTGTAATACAAGAAGAAGATTCTCTCAGCAGGGGAATGAAATTTAGATTATCCATTACCCCTTTTCCTCTTGGTTCGCCTTTTTGAAATAAGACCTTCATGGTGAAAATCTTCACTGCAAACAGTTCTATCAGCTTTAGGGCTGAGTGGCGGACAGTAGCATTTCAGATATGGTGACCTTAGTTTTTGTGCCCATTTCACTGTGAAGAGGATACAAGGAACTTCAGCCTAGGATCACATTCTAGGCAAAGATCACATGAAAATGATATAATCTGAATTTTCCATTCTGATATTATTATGAAGTAAGTACACAATTGGTTAGTCTTCACCATAGTTTATTAAAATACAATTTTTACCATAATCAAATACATGAAACCAGAACTATCCTCTATTTTAATTTAATAGATCAATATTTTAAGCATCTATTAAGCCTTTCATTTCAGAAATGTGGTCCTCTTACTACGAACCAGTGTTTCAAACCATGTCTGAGGTTCAGAGGAGAGGTTGTTTAGTAAATGAAGCAATTCCATTAGGAAGAAAATGGACTCATTTTGCTCTTGATGGGCAATTTGTGTTGAATAGACTCCATCTGAAAAGGAATGCTTTCAAACACTTTAGAGTGACAAAGTCCACCCTTATGCCATCTTTACCTTCTTCTAGGTTGCTTCTAAGCCCAGATAATATTTATTATGCCCTTAAGAGACTGTTCAGTTTCAACACAGAAGCTCCCCAGCTGGCATGTCTGTCTGAGTTCAGTCATTTAGTCAAACTACATGGCCATTATGCAAAATGACATAACGCATATTAAAATCCAAAAAGGAAGGAAAACTCAAACCCATGAACAATCATGGGCGCTAGTCCCTAACCACAAGGCCACCACTGCCCCATAATTATCTTCATATAAAGTGAAAGTGACAACCCTTGTCATTGTGAGGTCACAGCCCAGCACACAGTGAACCACAACGAAATTGGACCTCAGCATTTAACCCATACAAACACCAAGGACCTTTTCTCTGTGAGGCGATAGCACTGCACCACAGTGCCACCCTTATTTATATATTTATGTTTTACTGTTATTCCCTGCTAAGCCTTCATAAAACTATGCTGTAAATATAGCAAATAGAGTGTCATAAATGAGTGTCACAGATGAGTCCTTGGTTTTTGTTTTGTTAATATAGTTAATAAAGTTATGTTTCGAACTCCTGGCTCAGCATTGGCGTCCTCCCTGCACCCCGCCATCGTTACAATGAGTTAAGTTGGGGATTTTCAAGGCAGATTTAAGGTTCGGTGCAGAACATGTCACCATGTAATAAGACAGCAAGCAAAAATGTTTTTACTCACTTGTTTTTCCTCTGAAACAAACAAGTTCATCTTCAAACCTGAGTGACCAAGAGGACTTAACCATTAAGATGGAGGAAACCATGAAAAAAATAGGATGAAAGAGCTCCAGAGACATACACAGAGAAAACAAAAATAAGAGGAAGCAGGGTGGTGGGAAAAATTGTGGGAAAAAAATTAAATAGGTGTTATTGCAAATTACATCTCTTCAGCAGAAATAGTTTTATTTCCATTGAGGGTCTTGAGTTTTGTTCATGGCTTCCTGAGGTCTGTGCTATGCCTGAAGTGGTCAAGTAACTCAGTGACAAGTGAACCTCCATCATTTATTGGGGCATCGGTGGCCTAGTGGTTAACGAGTAGGGTGGGTGGCGGTGGTCTAGTGGTAGGGTACTTGCCTACGGACCTCTGGATCAAGAGGTCCCCGGTTCGAATCCCACCTCTAGCACCTGAGCAAGACCCTTAACCCTGTAATTAGGACATGGAAGTCGCTCTGGATAAGAGCGTCTGCTAAATGCCGTAAATGTAAATGAGTAGGTTCCCAGATCTGAAGATTTCCTTACCAATAGGCTGGCCTGAGATACCCTTGAGCAAGGTACCGTCCCATCACATCCCAGGCGCTTTCAATAGCTGTCCCCTGTTGCATGTGTGTGAGTGTATGGGTAAAATTCAGAGGTGTAATTTCATTGCGTTTCACTGTGACAAGATACGAATGGTCACTTTACTACAAATACCCCGTCCTTTGCCCTGTGTGAGCTGGGATGGACTCCAGCACCCCCCCGCGACCCCGCTTGGGACAAGCGGCAGACAATGACTGACTGACTGCTTGTATTTCTGTGGAAATATTTTGTTAAACACTCATTATTTTAACCACTTTTCCTGATTAGGCTCACAGGAGGTGCTTGTGGCAGAGAAACCAAGGAAAAGGTATAAAATGAGCAATGGGTTTTTACTCTCTGAGCAGGCAACATTTTTAATTAGTATTTCATGTATTTTGACTGTGGGTTGTGATTAAAAGGTAATTATCAAATTTTGCTTTTCACAGTAGAAATAAACATCCACTAAAAGGCATAATTAAGGGAAAAGATGTGCGCAATGTTTATGGGCAAATGGCTGCTTTGTTTTAAAGTAGTAACTACAAAATGGTCCATTCATTGTATGTTTTCTTTTTTGAGGGAGCACTTAATTACTAAATAATGTTGTACTGGAAAACTTCTCTTAACATATTATGCACTTATTCCAACAGTTGTCACAACATACCATAAGAGCTTACTCTGTATCAACCTTATGATGAAGAACACTTTATGACCAATGACCATTTGTTGCAATAAACCTTTATTGAAGTCAGATATGTAGATTTAAATCACAGGTAATGACAGGTTTATATATGTGGCATGAAGTCAGTGATTTTACTTTAACCTCTGTACTGGTGATGGATTACCTGACAGAGTTCTTCTTTCAGCTGCTGCCGTTTATGGGACACCACAGTGGATCATTTGTTTCCATTTCTTGGACCTCTGCATGTTCTTCCTTCAAACTGACCACCTGCATGTCCTCTCTCACCACGTCCATAAACCTTTTTGCTCTTCCTCTTTTCCTTGCGCCAGGCAGCTCCATCCTCAGCATTCTTCTCCCAGTATAATTCTCATCTCTCCTCTGGACATGTCCAAACCAATGCAATATTCCCTCTTTAATTTTGTCTCCAAAATGTCCAACCTGAGCTGTCCCTCTAATATACTCATTTCTAATCCTGTCCACCCTCATCACACCCAGCAAAAATCTTAGCAATTTAATTCTCTGACACCTCCAGCTCCGCCTCCTGTCTTTTCATCAGAGCCACCGTCTCCAACCCATACAATATAGCTGGTCTCACTACTGTCCTGTGAACCTTCCCTTTCACTCTCGCTTGTACCTGTCGATCACTCCTTCCACTCTTTTCTACCCGTTCCAACCTGCCTGCACTCTCTTCCCCTCTCATTTTTCATTACTCTGCACTGTTGATGCTTTTACCTTTATCCTACACCTCTACTCCCTGCATCCTGACTACTGCACTGTATCCCTTTGTTCACACTCATGTATTCTGTCTTTGTCCAACTCACTTTCATTCCTCTCCTTTCTAGAGCATATCTCCATCTCTCCAGGTTCTCTTCAAGATGCTCCCTCCTCTCACTAGAGATCATAATATCGTCAGTCGTCATAGTCCACGGGGACTCCTGTCTAATCTCATTCATCAGCCTGTCCATTACCATTGCAAACAAGGCTCAGCTCTAATTTTTTTATGTAATACAATCTTTACATTACATTAATGGTTACTAACTAAAAAAGACCAAAAATGCTTTTTTCTTTTCTTCTCAGAAATCATTTGTCCTTCTCTGATGCCCATGGAGTTTCCCTCTGCACAGATTACTCTAGATCACCTCTGAAATGGCCATATAAAAGGCACTTTTACCCATTCAGCTTGTGCTGCTTTTAGTTGCACAAGCATCTCTATAGGTGCTGTGATTATGGATCCTATTGAACATACACATGAGACCGCAGGGTCCAGATGGCTACACATGTTGTCGAAATGGTTTGTAATTATCTGAGCGAGCAACCTAAAATTTTACCTGAAATAAGTGGGCCGCCATCCAGGAGTGGAGTTCACCACCCCTGGTCTAAATACACTGGTGCTACAGTGATGTGAATTGTAATGGGTTGTTGCCTGAAAGTGCAATATTTTCATTGTTTGTTTGGATTTGAAAGAATCTAAAATAACTAAGTGTATTCAGATTGAATTACTCTTTTGTAATCTAAGGGATTCCCTTATTCATTACAGAAACCGCAATATAAATTGTATTCAGTAACTTACATTTCTAAATAATCTTACCCAGCCTTGATGTCCATCAGATATCATTACCTAAAAAAGTGTGGCTTGTTTTGGTTTTTGGAGGAGCGAGACATGCTGATGTCTCGCTCCTCCAGCTGACACATGACTAAGGTTCTACTCTGATCAAGTGTGTGCCGTGTTGGGGCAATTGTATCTGACTTCACCGCCAAGATTGCTGTACTTGAAGTGAGAGTCTGCCTGTTGTGTTTGTTTTTATTTTCATTCGGTCCAGCTGTTGTGACCCCTGTGACCCTAATTAGGAGAAGCGGCAAAGAAATTGCATGAGTGAGAGCTAGGGGTTTGCTTTGCCAGGTACTCTTTACCCTTTTTATTCATGCCCTGGGCCCTAGACAGGTTTGTGACAATATACTGACACTAATAAAACTGTAACTACAAAACCAAAAACCAAAACTTTCACACAGATGCATGCTGGTGCAGTGGCTTTACTTCACTGATATACAGTGATGTCAAAAGTCTATTTTTTTTTTCCCCCACAAAAAAAGTCACAGAATCAATTATCAGACAACAATGTCAGGTAGAACCACCAGCACATTCTACTGGAATATTTATGTGGAAGCACAAACCATAGAAGCCTGTTCAAGCTGTGCTTCAACGTCAATTTAATGGCAGATTCAAGTACACACTGTTAATGGAGTGAAGATCAATGCTTACCGGGAAGCAGGCTTTTATAACACCATTTGGAGTGCTGTCTGGATGGCAGGCTTGATTGGACGTCTGTGAGTGCTTTTCCATATGAAAATATTCTAAACATTTATTTGATAGTAGGCTTTTAAGGTTTCTACACATTTCGAGCTGACTGTAAGCTTGATATACATGATAACTGGTGAAGCACTCAAAGGAACGGGATCTCACAGCTAACTGTCAATGCTTTCACTAACTTTCACTGAAATAAAGTCAACAGCTGGAAATAAAGCCTCCTGGTGTTTGAGCACATTTTAATACATTCATGATATTCTTTGGGGTGCTGCCCTTTTGGTACAGATCTATAGATAGAAGAATGGGAACCATCCATCCATCCATTATCTGCCGCTTGTCCCAAACGGGGTCGCGGGGGAGTGCTGGCGTCCAACCCAGCGCACACAGGGCGAGGACGGGGGACGCACCCTGGACAGGTCGCCAGCCCATCGCAGGGAGGAGCGGGACGGGAACAGCACCTTGCTCAAGGGCAACCTCAGGGCAACCCACTGGGAAGGGGTTCGAACCCCCGATCCTCCGATCATGTGGCCGACGCCCTAACCACTAGGCCACCGCTGCCCAAGAAGAATGGGAATATCTCCTGATATTCCACTGGCAATGCATTTGAGATCAGAGCTGCCAGACATGTCCAGTCAGAAACACAGCCTCTGACTGGTCTGACAAGGCATGTTGGGATTGCGAGCTGTGAATTTAAACATGCTAGCAAAAAACAAAAATGTGTACATTGGAGAAATGGACCAAAAATCCCAGAGGTCATTGAGTGTTGGGGTTATTATGGATATATCATTTGGATTTAGAATAATAATCCGAGCTGATGACAAATTTCGCAAATGTAGCTGTAATAAAGACTGAGGTAGATAACCTCAGAGAAGGTTTCTAAATAGATATTAAACCATTAAATTTTTTATTATTGTTCCCAGGAATATGTGAAGTGTGTAGTAAAAATGATCAAATACTATTTAGTAACTAGTTTATAAGATATAAATCAATAATTTGTACGTTAGAACTGAATGTTTTATGTTTTATTTATATTTTTAAATGGTATTGTCAATATGAATTTTTTGCCATTAAATTACTTTTTAGCCTCCAGTAAAGCATTAACTCAGACTGATTGTGCCATCAACATCAACAGTATCAAGCTTTTCCCAGGCCTGTAACTACACACTAAAACCAATCAGCAGCTCCTTTCTAAATCCTTTCAAGCAGGCAAAATTATTTGGAAAAGAGGTGCAATTTGTTGACAGAAATCTATAACTTGACAAATGACTGGGCCCAGGGCTGTTGATTTTGTTAGAGGGTATTGTGTGAGACATTAATAAAGCTGGAACTGTTGGAGGAAGCTTTCAGAGGCACTTTCTTATACTGAGCCAAGCCAGTCTCTGTTTTATATGGTCTGAATTACTGCAATTAATTAAAAGTGACTTTTATAAGAAGACAAGCAACCAAAACCATGCCTCTAATAGCATTACAAAGCAAATCCCTCACTGTAGGGGTCAAGCATTCAGTTCTGTACTATTCTCCAAGTGTCAAGCCACATGCACTCTACCACATATTCAGAATATGGTGTTCGACAAATCTGAACGCTTTTTGCACTTCCCTAAAGGCCAGTGCCTGTGTTTTTTGACCATGGTAAACACAATGATATGAATAGGTAAAAAATCTTAGTAAGCATAGATATAACTGCTTTAAAACTTCAAGCAAGCTCTGTTTATGAGTATATTGACAGATTAGAGTGTGTTTGATTTCTCCAAAAGTGAGATCAATTAAAATAATCAAGAACATACAGTTCAGATGCACTTAGATGTTGTGTGTATATTTTACTCAGGCAATACTCTTATGATTAACCAAACAAAATTAGACTAGTGAAGTAAATATCTTCTTCTTTCTGCTGCTCCCACTAGGGGTCGCCAAAGTGGATCAACCCTCTCCATTTCTACGTGTCCTCTGCATCTTCCTCCTTTAAATCAACTGCCTACATGACCTTTCTCACCACATCCATAAACCTTCTCTTTGACCTTCCTTTTTTCCTCTTCCAGCAGCTCCATCTTCAACATCCTTCTCCCAATATAATCCTTGTCTCTTCTCTGTATACCTCCAAACCAAAGCTACCTTGCCTCTATAACTTTGTCTTCAATACATCCAACCTGAGCTGTCCCTCTAATATACTAATTTCTAATCTTATCCATCTTCATCACTCCCAGCAAAAATTGCAGCACCTTTAACTCTGACTCTCCAACCTATATAGCATAGGTGGTTTTACTACCATTCTATAAAACTTTCCTTTCACTCTTTATGGTACCTGTCTGATACAGATAACTCCTGCCATTCATCTCCACCTATGGAGATGCCTGCACTCTCTTCTTCACCACTCTTCCACATTCCCCATTACTATAATCCCAAGCATTTAAATTCCTCCACCTTTGTCACCTCTACTCCCTGCATCCTAACCACTCCACTTTCCTATTCATTCACACTCATGTATTCTGTCTTTGTCCTACTCATTTTCAATCCTCTCCTCTATAATTAAAATCTCCATTTCTTCAGGGCCTCCTCAAGCTGCTCCCTGTTCTCGCTAGAGATCCTAATATCATCAGCAAACATCATAGGTCACGGGTACTCTTTACAAACCTCTTGTCAATCTTGCAAATTGTCGGTTGTCCACTGCAAACAAGAATTGGCTCAGTGCTTATGTAATCCCACCTCTACTTTAAATGCATCCATCACTTCTTCTGCAGGCCTCACAACTGTCACACTGCCCTCATACATATCCTATACTACTCTCAAATACTTCTCTGCCATTCCTGACCTACTCCTACAAAACTCCTCTCTATGCACCCTGGCATATTCTTTCCACAAAAAGTCCACAAAAGCACAATGTAACTTCTGACCTTCTCTGTACTTCTCCGTCAACACTTCTCCGTCAACACTCAACATTGCATCTGTAGAGCTCTTTCTTGGCATTAAACCATATTGCTGCTCATTAATCATCCCCACTTTTCTTAACCTAGTTTCCACTATGCTTTCCCATACCTTAATGCTTTATTCCATTATCATTACTACAGTTATGTAAGAAAGCTGTTCATTGACTTCAGTTTAGCATTCAACACTATCATCCCTTAGCATCTGAGTGAGTAGCTGAGCTATTTCACTTCTCCCCCACTTTCTACTCTCTGCATCCTAATCATTCCACCATTCTCCCTTTTATTCACAGTCATGTATTTTGACTTTGTCCTACTTACTTTCATTGCTCTCCTCTCTAGAACATTTCTTAACCTCTCCAGGGCCTCCTCAAGGTGCTCCCTACTCTTGCTACTTTAAATGCATAGGTCACTCCTACTGCAGACCTCATCACTGTCACACTGCCTTCATACATATCCTTTACCACTCTGACATACTTCTCTGCCACACCTGACTTTCATACAAAACCACAACTCCTATGGCATCCTCTCACTTTCCAAGATTGTGTTAAACAGTCTGGTCAGAAACTCTACTGCCATCTCGCCTAAACACCTCCATGCATCCACAGGTATGTCATCTGGACGAATAGCCTTTCCATTCTTCATCCTCTTCTTTGCTGCCCTTACTTCCAACTTGCTAATTTGCTGTGCTTCCTGGTTCACTATCCTCACATCATCCAATCTTTTCTCTCTCTCTCTCATTTTCTTCATTCATCAGCTCTTTCCATCTGCTCAACACACTCTGCTAATTTGTGAGTATGGTAACATTTCTATTCTTTATTGCCCTAACCTGCTGCACATCTTTCCCAGCTCTGTCTCAATTCACTATACACTTTATCTTTAGCCTTCACCACTGCTTTCTTCACCCTGTACACCATCTCCATGTACTCTTCTCTATTTTCACTCCTGAACCTCTGGGTTCTACCACTAGGTTTCCTTATCCCCCATCTTCTTTCCAGATGTCACACCAAGTACTTTTCTAGCTGCCTCCCTTACCACTTCTGCACTAGTTTCCTAGCAATTTGGTAATTCTTCCCAATCTCCCTTTGCCTGTGTTAACTCCTGCCTGAATTCCACCATGCAGTCTTTCTTCTTCAGCTTTCATCATTTAATCTTCGACTCTGCCTTCTGCAATTTCCTCCTCTTCTTCATGTCCAAGGTTATCCTACAGACCACCATCCTATGCTGTTTAGCTACACTCTCCCCTGCCACTACATTGAATTCTCCAGTCTCCTTCAGATTGACTCTCCTTCAAAGGATATATTGCAAATGTATGCATAAATGTATGCTAGACAGGCTAGCCTTTGCTCCCCATGTGGTTAATAAGCTTTTGGGCACATTTGGGTGTTAAATGATTTCTGGGATTTCTGTACTGATTCATTCCGGAATGATACCTGGTTATCATTCTCTCACTCACATTTTCTGTGGATTACACAGATTAAGATTTGTTTAAGAGAAATACATTGCATATTATTATATCTTGCTCTTGCCAGACAACTCTGTATGTAATAGGGCATTATTTGAACATGCCAGAAACTACATTGATCAAGAAGATTATGAAATATTGAAAACTATTTTGTCCACTTAATATGATTTGCTGTTAGGAGTAAAAAATATATAGCATCTTTTCAGCACTGAAGAACTGAATTTTGCGATTAGGGATGAGACACTCTACAGAGGTTTTTGGAAGCAGGAAAGGCTTCAGAGGATGAAGGAGATCAAAGCATTTATATAAAAAATTAAGCATATGATGTAAGGGCAGCGGTTCAGTTCTGAAGAGATGTAAATAAAGCTGTAGTGGTAAAAAAACAAAACAAACAAAAAACATTTAGAAATACCTAAAAATACAGTAAGTGCAGAAGAGCCAGTCAAACAGTTATCCCTGTCAAACTGTCTTATCTTTGTCATATTGAGTAGATTAAAACCAAGAGCTGGAAACAAATGTTTTGTCGTGAAAGGCAGTAATAGATACAAGGTGCCAAAGGGGTTCCAGCCACTCAGCATTAAGGATCAGCAGTAAATTGATCACCAGCCTGATCATCTGGAATCATCTGCACCTACTTCTTCACTGCTTCATGTCTTAAGTTAGATGGTTTTGTTCTTCTGGAAGGACTCATACAAAGTCTGGCTTTTTGGTAGCAAAATATGAAGGAATGAAGAGGTTGCTCAAGACACACAGTGCTATGTGTCAACCTTAACTTTCTAAACACAGACAAGAGTCATTTTTTTTCACAATGTTCTCTTCAATGTTGATGTTTTTTGCAAAGTCCCTCTTTGCCATGAAAACTAACTTAATCCCAAAAATCCCTTTTCCACTGTATTTCTGCCCTGCAACAAAAGGACCTGCTGACATCACTTTAGTGATCCTCTCGTTAACACAGGTGAGAGTGTTGAGGACAAGGCTGGATTAGCCTTATGGATTAGACTGGATGCTTTAAAAGGAGGGTAGTGCTTGAAATCATTGTTCTTCCTCTGTTAACCATGGTTACCTGCAAGGAAACGTGCAGTCATTTTGCACAATAATTGCTTTACAGGCAAGGATATTGTTGCTAGTAAGATATTAGCTAAATCAACCATTTATCGGATCATCAAGAACTTCAAGGAAAAAGGTTCAGTTGCTGTGAAGAAGCCTACAGGATGCCCAAGAAAGTCCAGCAAGCACCAGGATCGTCTCCTAAAGTTGATTCAACTGCAGGATTGGGGAACCACAAGTGCAGAGTTTGCTCAGGAATGGCAGCAGGCAGGTGTGAGTGCATCTGCACACACAGTGAGGTGAAGACTTTTGCAGGATGTCCTGGCATCAAGAATGGCAGCAAATTAACCAGTCTCCAAGAAAATCAACAGGGAAAGACTGATATTTTGCAAAAGGTACAGGAATTGGACTGCTGAGCACTGGGGTAAAGTAAATTTCTCTGATGAATCCCCTTTTTGATTGGGGCATCCAGAAAAAAAAAACAGGCAAAAAAAAAAAAAAAAGGTGAGCTCTACTATCATCCCTGCTTCATGCCAACAGTAAAGCATCCAGAAAACATTCAGGTGTGGGGTTGCTTCTCAACCAAAGGAATGGACTCACTCACAATTTTGCTGAATAACACAACCATGAATAAGGAATGGCACCATTGCTAAATAGCAACTTCTCCCAACCATCCAAGAACAGTTTGGTGAAGAGCAATGCCTTTTTCAGCATGATGGTCATGTGGCAAAAGTGATCGATGGCCAGGGAACTCTACAGACCTTAATTCCTTTGAGAACTCAAGAGGTGGGTGGACAAAAAACCCCCCACAAATTCTGACATACTCCAAGCATTGATTATGCAAGAATAGGCTCTATCAGTAAGGATTTGGTCCAGAAGGTGATTGACAGCATACAATCTTTTGCAGAGGTCTTAAAAAGAAGGGCAACACTGCAAATATTGACTCTCTGCAAAAACATAACATAATTGTGAATAAAACCCTTTGAAACTTCTGGGATTGCCTGTAATTATACTTCAGTAAACCATAGCCAGTAAACCAACATCTGACTGAACATTGAAGCAGCAATGTGAAAACCAATAATTCTTCCCAAAACATTTGGCAGTGACTTTAAATGTTCATTGCTTTTTATGTGGAAAAGTAAAAATTCATGCTCTTAGATCCACAAAAGGTCAATAAAGATGAGTATGGTGATTTGGATGCAGAAACATGAACCTTATTTTGCTTGCTTTTGCTTGCTAAGAAAGTGAAGCCTTGACCACCATAGCCTATTTTAACAGCTGCTACTTATGACATTGCTCCTAATTTTTTTTTTAATCATTTTTATTCATGACATTGTGTTTTAGAACTTAGTGACATTGTGAATTTGGACTTTAGGGCTTTTAGGCCTACAATAGTAGATTAGCTCTCTGCTTATTGCAGCAATCAAGGCTTATGATAAAATCCGGCGACACAAATGCGATGCAGACATCATCTTATCTTTCTCTGTGAGATGAAACAGGCAGAAAACACTGATATTGCTCTAGGTGCTTGATGCACATGATTTATAACAGGGACAACACAATCACACTTTTCATGCATATAATAAGCAGACAGCAGGAGCAATCACAACATCAGCATCTCACTTTTAGCAACTAATATTTGTCATAATGGAACAGCCTGAGCCATTATATTATACACCCTGGCCCAACAATTCAGTCTTTTCATGACATCAGTTAAAGCTTTATTGCACTGTCATTGTGAAATTAAATATCATTGCCTTCTGAGCTCTGTCATACTGCGTTGCTAGATCTACACAAGACCCATTTAATATTGTGGCTTACAAATCTGCAATCTGGCTTCCCAACCCAAACACAAACTGGAGCAACGAGCCTCATGCATCATTCTAAACAAACTATGATCATTCTTTGTTATAATAGCTTAATATGTAGAAAGAGAATGGCCCAGACAATCCAACCACAGACTCTAGCTCTGATTTATTTCTACAGATCCATCTGAAAGGTAGCCATTAACCTAACCTAGGCTTTTTATTTAGCGCCTAGGGCCTAGAATTGTTCCAAGGCCATATTTCATATAGGTAGCTAATATAAATAGATAGCCTAACCCATGAATAGGCTTGATTTGATGGCTAATAAGAGTGTGATGGCTAAACAATTTCACCAGTGTTATTGCAATAACAGTGTTCAAAACAAAGTAAAAAGTCACAGATTGCAAATCAAAATTCTCATTATGTGAGGGTCTTGCAGAGAAATAATAAAAGCCCACCAGCATCTATTTACTCATTCAAGGAGCTTAGTTTATCCCTCTTTGTTATGATGCCTTAAAACAAGGACAAGCTAATATTTCTAAATATTGAGAATATGAAAGAGTGAAAGAAAGGCATCCATTTCAAAAAGAGAAACTGCTATTTTGGGGCTTCTTCTTCTTCTTCTCTCAACTGCTCCCGTCGGGGGTTGTCACAGCAGATCAACCATCTCCTTTTCTTTGATGTCCTTTCTCATCACCTCCATAAACCTCCTCTTTGGTACATGTCCAAACCAACACATCCTTGCTTCTCTATTTTTGTCTCCACAATGTCCAGAAACTCAGCTTCTCCTCTGAAACTTACTCATTTCTAATCTGTACATATAGCATAGCTGGACTCATTACTGTCCTATAAACCTTTCTTTTCACTCTTGTTTTCACATTGCCACTGTCACACCGCCCTAATACATATCCTGTACTACTCTCACAAACTTCTCTGCCAAACCTTCATCTCCTTGTATCTGGTAACTCTTCACTAACTCCCAGTCTTAACTCCTTGCTGTCTTCCTTCTTCAACTTTGATCATTGACTTTGACCTCCCTTTCCTCCTCTTCTTGATGTCCAAGGCCCAACCTACAGACCACCATCTTGCTGTTTACCTATACTCTCCCCTTATCACTGCTTTGCTGTCTCCAGTCTCCTTCAGACTGACCCTCCTGCAAAGGGTATAATTACCTGTGTGCATCTTCCTCCACTCTTATACGACACCCTGTGCTCTTTCCTATTTTTAAAATAAGTATTTACTGCAGCCATTTCCATCCTTTTGCAAAATCTACAACCATCTGACCATCTCCTTGACATACCTACCCATCACATCCTCATCACCCTCCTCCAAGGCAACTGGCCTTACTACCCTTCCATCTAGTCTCTTTCACACACAAAATATCAACATTCCTTCTCTCCAACATATCAGCTCATTATATACCTTAACCAGTAAAACTGCCAACAATCAAAGTTCCAACCCTCACTTCCATTTTTCTGCACTTCCTTCTCTCCTCATGCCTCCAGACATGACTTCCTCCTCCTCGTTTTCTTCTCCGTTGACAAACAGTAGTCCAGTTTCCACCCACATCCTGTAGGCTAACAGTACTGGTGGCAGTTGTTGTTTACCCAGGCCTCAACTGATCCGGTATGAAAATCTGTTTGGTTGTCCACATATTGATTTAGCAGAAGTTTTACACTGGATGCCCTTCCTGACATAACCCTCCCCTTTTATGCATGACCTAATGTTAAATGTCACTGTTCAAACTGAAGTTTTTTTTTTTCCAAGAGATTCCACTGCATCTTTTCAGTCTGCTGCTACAGCAGATCATCTGGCAGTTCAACATGCTTGGGTGAGAACATTAACTGCCATTTCTGTTTTGGCAGCTTTCTAAGACCTGCATCAGCCATCATTATGCTAAGTGATGGGGCAATCCTCCCACCCCAGAGGGGGCAGGTTTGGCTGCTGATATGGGGTTTAAATGATACTGATGAAAGGTTCAATGGTTCTGCAGCTCTGCTCTTCAATATTTTAAATCTCTCTTATATAACAATGTTCTGCTTCATTAATACCCAGCAGACAGCCACACATCAACCTCAAGAGGAAATGGTAGATTACAGTTGCAGGAAAGATAGGTAGAGAAGATACACTTTCAAACTTTTTACCAGGTGCTATATTTTTTGACAGGCAGGTGTATCAGTTTTAATAAGCTCTAAGAACATCCCCAGATTAAGGGAAAAGAAAGTCGTCCTCTGCCTCATGCACTCCCAGGTAGCAGTGCTGGGGGATGGTGCCTCAGAGCAACCTACTGCTCTGGGACTCTAATGACTCACTCACCTCTCTCACTCTCACTCTCACTCTCTCTCTCTCTCTCTCTCTCTCTCTCTCTCTCTCTCTCTCTCTCATTATCATTTCACCTTTAAATACATACTTGAGATTCTTCTCACACACCTTTGGCTCCAGTCGCTTTTAACCACAAGACCATTTCTTCTCTCATATTGTCTAGAAGTTGCCAAGGAAGGAATTTTGAAAAGCATCTTTTGACTCTGCTCTGCTGCAAGCATAATAAATAAAACTTGCCATTATGGAATGCAGATTAGAAGAAATGCCTTTTCTTTTGCTACTTTAAAGACTTTCAGATCTTTCTGAGCAAGCCTTGTAAGGCTTCTGAGACTTATACAATTCTCTGCATTAAAGTTGTATTGGTTACCTGTGAGCTTTTGCAAAAGGTCTTCTACCCAGAGGCAGTAATGGAAATAGTGCTATAAAAAATGCTCTCTATGATTTGCCACTACTTCTGACACATTGCACTCCATTACAAATTACACTTTTTGTTGCAAAAATTAATGTATTTCTTCTGAAATAAGGCGTTCTTGTAGGAAGCTTCTTCCTTTACATTTTTGGGGGCTTCACACTAAACACTAAACATTGCAATGAAGATTTAATTGCAGCCGTGAGAGCATTAATCTAGCCAGGTATCGACGACCAAAAAAGCCATTCAGGTTCATCGTAAAGATATTAAATGGAGCTCTGTCTCTCCAAAGCAGGCAGTTCCACTACTCTACATCTGAATATTGGAGGATAGAACCATTTGACTTGACTTGGGATGGAAGCTTGACTATCCCTTGGTATTGGAAATGCCTTTTTATGGAGATTACACCAGCTGTGTGTGTGTGCAACTGAACGCCTGTGTCTGCAATGGATGCACATCAAAGGAACTGATCTCATCACTGCCTTTCTTTTGCAAAAAAGAATTCGCCTGATTTTTAGATGTTGCCTCTCTAGTGTGAAGTCTGTTACCACAGACACTTATTTCAATGTGTGTACTAAACTACAGAATGGAACAGCCCACTCGCATGGAGTTTCTGTTCTTTTCAACCTTAATAGGAAATATATTAAAAGCTGTTCTCTGCACACTGAGGATCCTTTTAATAAAGTATCATCTGTTGATTTTGCTTTTTTTTTTTTTTCAAACCTGAGTGGTTTATTATACTTTAGTTGGCTCACCATGGCTTGCAATGGGCTTCTTGGTGACTAAAATGGGTGACTTTTAAATGAACTTTTAAACGAGGGCCTGCAGCCTGTGCTTTAAACTATTTCCAAAGCTTTGTTCACAGGCATTCATAAAAAGTGAAGAAAGGAGTTTTTTTTCCAAGGTAATGAAAGCCCTTTGAAGAAAACCTGTGGGAACTAAAGGTTTATAATGATTTAGACGGGTAACCCCACTGACTCCTTCCACACATTGTGGACTGTGTGTTTGTAAGTGACATTTGGAGAAGAAAAGGAAAACGTCCGCTAACACATTTTCAGTAATCCACCCTGAATGGATTCAGAGGCTGAACTTGGTTGATCCTTGTCACGGCGGAACACATTCATCCATTTAAACATTGCACCTATATCTACAAAAAAACCCATGTTATTTGGATGAAACAATTTTATATTAAAGCTCACCAGTATTCACTGTAACCTTTCATATCCAAAATGCTGATGGATACCATTAAAACAAACCAGATGCTTGGTTTACATCATGTGCGCTCTCAAGCAAACCTGGTATCAAATAAATATTGGAAATTTGACAAATACTCTAGAAAGCAGCTACCTTGAGCTGGGCCTAAAATCTGCTTCTGAAATTTCTTTCAGAATAAATAAAACACCTTCTTACCCAAGGATGTGTATAGCCAGCCACAAGGCATAAGGCATCAAATGGAGCGTGAAAGCAGAGAGAAGATTAAAAGTCTGCATTAGTTAATCATGTGTGAGAACTCCAGACTGGCACGTATTCTCATCAACCACCCTGAACCAATGGAATGCAAATATAGGTTACAATTACTACTTTGTTGATTGTTTGTATTTGCATAATTCTGATGAGCACTCTGAAATACTCCAGGGTTATTTCAACCTAATCTCTCTCTTCTGTTTCTACAGCATATGGCTGATTATCATGATCTATAAATTCCCTTTATGAACATCTCTGTTTTATTCTGTGTGTTTAGTATGAAAAACAAATCTGTCGATTCCGTGCCGAGAAGTGGACCAAAATTATGTTCTGTGATAATCAGCCATGCAGAATGTATAAGATTTTTGTACAAATTAATACATGCAGCTTTGTATAAACCTGCTGAAATTGTAAACTAAGCGAGTTATAAGTAGCATTACTTACTTATTTATTATCACTAATTATTATTGCTATTATTATTAATAATACTATAATAATTAATGTGATTACATTTACATTTATTTATTTATAATTTATTTATTTAAAATGTATTACTTACTATTATTATTACTATTATTTTCTCTCTGTGTACAAGGTTATCTTTCTGTTTTCATATTCTTTTCATATTTTTTCTTTCTTGTTAATTGCAAAATTTATATATATATATATATATATAATATATATATACTGCTATATATATATATATAACTATGTATATGGATATCTTTATATATTTATATATTTTATATATTTTATATATTTTTTGTATGTGTTTTTTATATATTCTTTCTTTCTTTCTGTTCTTTCTTGTCAATGAGCCATGTAATACCTGAATATCCCACTCGTGGGATAATAAAGGATTATTCTATTCTATTCTATTCTATTATAGAAACACATGAATTTTGTAAAAACTCATTTCATGAGGTGCTTTTCAATTCAATACAGCTATTGGCTAAACATTTTATGCATCCATCTATATTACACTGAAAAGTGTTCTTGGTTGGGTGAGGAGACTGAAGGGATGTTTGAGGCTTGGAGAAACCTGTTATTATTACTAAAGAAGCTTGCTATTTAGATAGCAACAAAGAAAGAAATGTCAAAAAATATGATGAGCTTGGCATGTGAGAGGGGAGAGGGGACTAGGCAAACCCTGGAATGTACTTTGCAATGTCTAAAGACAGAAGTGCTAAAGAAAACTATAAAAAAAGCGGTGCCAGGGCTCATAAGTTTCCATTTTTTCAATATCGCGACTATTATAAGAGGAGAATTAGTGGCAAAGCTATGGAAACACAGACAATCCTGAGTGTGTTTAGTTGACCTTTTTTTACATAATGGCATATATTTTTGTGCAAATTATACATGCACCAACCTTAAGAGCTTTTGACCAGGTCTAGTGCTTGAGGATGTAGTGACAAGCAGTAAGAAGAAGGCAAAAGTGAAAGAAAGACAGTGGGACACCAAGTAAAGAATGTCCACAGATGTGCCACTCAGCATAATTATTCCCTTTAAAAATGTCATGTCTTTTTGTTTACTTTTTATTTTTTTTGCTTTCCTTTGATGTCTGTCTAGATTTGTCTCTCTAGTTAATGTTGCCATGGTGATGAAGGTATGGGGATGACCACTATTCAAGGAAATTCAGGAGGCCCGAACTCCATCTCAGAACATAATAATGCTCATTTCAAACTAACAGCACATAGGATGTTACTATGTTGAGTAAAGTAGATGTTATTTTATTTGGGTACAGACTAAACTCCTGCTTTCTGAACAGCAAAAGTGCTGGAAACAGTTAGGAGCTCCCTACCTTTTTTTCATTTGTCATCTCCCGAGAGCTCATGGATTTGCTGCGTATGTGCAAATGCACACGTATTCGCAAACCATTCAGCCTAATTGCTGCATTCATTAAACTCAACTAAATCCTCCTGTACGGTTAACTTGATGTTTTCTCCTGGTTCAGAAGCCGTGGCATCCAATTAAAGACAAAAATAAGGGAGGAACCTCCATCTTTGCCCTCCATTTATATTTAAGTGTGTGCAGGAATGGAATGGGATTGCTTCCACTGAGATATTGCTCTGAAAAAGTATTCCAAGGGGAATCTATGGGAATCTTTGGGAATCTATGCCTTAGGCAAATAAATTACTGATCCATAGAATCCCTAAAAGGAGCCCCTGTAGTGACTTCAGCTAAAAAATCTCATTTTTATAGTTTTCCAAGGCAAAAATGCAGAATACAAGGCTAACATACTAACACAAGAAAACACTGAAAGACAACAGATCTCAGATCATTTTGTTAACAAGAGATGGAAAGTAATAATGCACAAATACTTTGTTACTTAAGCAGTTTTCAGCTATTTGTATTTTTCTTTCTCTCCCTACAGTTTAACACGAATGTCTGCTATATCATTTAGTTTTAATGCATTTTGGAAGAATGATCCATTACTTTTATTTTAAACTGATGACGCCATCCCAGCCTAAAGACCCTCTCTGGTTATATCCATCAGTGCAGAGCATGTATTACAGATGCAGCAGGACCATAACAGGAAAACTCGGCAGTGGAGAAATGCATTGGCATGTATTAAGTGTAACAAGAGAACTAGTAGAGATATGAATGAATGTGCAGCAGTGAAGTTAATATTCAATATCTTCTGTCGATAGTTTACATTGTATGTGAAGTAAAATAGTTTAATAATCTTTAAATGCCTTTAATATGACGCGAAATCCAGAATAAATATGTTTTTAATAATAAAAAAAGCAACAGAAATTGTACATGCATCGACCTGTCTGCATCTCTACATACATGATTTCAATTCTGTTGCAGCACAAAATTTGGCATGAAGCATGCATTAAACTATTTGTGAAAGGGCGAAGACCTTAAAGAAGCGGTGGAAAGAAAGCGGGTAGAAAATGGGGTTTTAAAATATACAAAATGTGAGAGAGGCAGGCTGCGAGGGCAGGAGCTGTTGATCATAAGTGTGAGAACACTACCGTATGCTTTTTCTCAAACAAGTAGCTTAATACAAATTAATGACCAAAGTTGACAGTCAGTCATACATAATTATAAACATAACCAGTTATCATCTAGTGAACTTTCCTTGGGGACAGCAGTGTCTAGTGGTTAGGACTAGGCCCCAGGATCAGAAGCTCATGGGTTTGAATCCTATACCAGTAGGTTGCCCACAATTACTTGTGAGCATGGTACCATCCTCATCACTGCTCCCCGGGCGCTTTAAATCCCTGACCCCTGCTGCATGTGCCTGTGGGTGAAATGCAGAAGTTGAATTTCTTTGTGGTTCACTGTGTGCTGTGCTGTTCACAATGACAAAAACAGTCACTTTCACTTCTTGGCTCAAATTCCTCCCCCCTTTAACTGAACCTTTTCTGCAGGCAGCACCAAGTCTGAAGGAAGGAATGGAACAAGAGTAATTCCTCAGCCTGGCGTAATGTTCTTCAAACCAGAATGTCGCATTCCGTGCCAACCATCCTCCTTAAAATTGATCTGGACGTGCCATTATACACAACACAGAAAACATTTGAAAGAGAACAAATGCTAAAGAGAGATGAGAGTGAAAGAAAGAATAAACGAGCAGAGAGAGCAAACAAAGAATGAGATGACACAGGTGAGGAAGAACTGGAGACCCAAAGAGAACAAAGAATAAAGAGAGAGTGTTTGAGAGAGAGGACAAGATCTCTATAGATAGTGGTGGGAGAGAGAGAACAATAATGGACAGACATGCAGCATGAGGAAAAAGAAAAGAAAGAAAAATGGGTGATCATACATGTTACGAGCGGAGGCGTAGAAATGGGAGTATGCAAACACTAAATAAAGAGAGAAGCAGAGACTACTGCAGCACTACTACTATCCAGAAAAAGAAGAGAGAATCAGAGGGAGACATATGCAGTGCAAGGCTGAGTGCCAGAGAGGAGAGAGAGAGGAGAAGAGAAAGGGAGGGGAGAGAGGGAGGAGAGAGAGAAGAGAGAGAGAGAGGAGAGAGAGAGAGAGAGAGAGAGAGAGAGAGGAGGAGGGAGAGGAGAGAGAAAAGAGGGAGAGAGAGGGAGAGAGCGAGAGGGGAGAGAAAGAGGAGAGAGAGAGAGAGAAGGAGAGAGAGAGAAAGGGTGGGAGAGAGAGAGGAGAGAGAAAGAGGGAGAGAGAAAGAGTCAGAGAGGGAGAGAGGGAGAAAGAGAGAGAAAGGGGAGAGAGAGGGAGAGAGAGAGAGAGAGAGAGAGAGAGGAGAGAGAGAGAGAGAGAGAGGGAGGGAGGGGAGGAGGGAGAGGGAGAGAGAGAGAAAGAGGGGAGAGAGAGGGAGAGAAAGGGAGAGAGAGAGAGAGAGAGAGAGAGAGAGAGAGAGAGAGAGAGAAAGGAGAGAGAGGGGAGAAGGGAGAGAGAGAGAGATAGAGGAAGAGAGAGAAAGGAGGGAGAGAGAGAGAAAGAGAGGGAGAAAGGGAGGGAGAGAGAGAGAGAGGAGAGAGAGAGAGGGAGGAGAGAGAGGAGAGAGAGAGAGAGAGAGAGAGGCAGAAAGAGAGTGAAGAGAAGAAGAAGAGAAGAGAGAGAAAGAAAGAAATAGACAGCAATTATGCATAAATCTTGCATGAGCCCACCATAGCCTAAAAGAAGTTTGTAGATGGCTCTCAAGTAAATGTTGGAAGATTGGCTGGGGTTAGTGAGGTCAGCTCCTGAGTATCGTAGTTTAGATTCTGGATCTCAAATGCCACTCAAAAGTATTGGAGTTCTATTAGATTCCATTTGCAAATGAAATGATGGTTGGAAAAAAACTGTAAGCCTGTCACTGCACTTCTTTTTCTAATTATAATTCTTAAGTTATGTGACATGATCTCTGTTAGATCAGAGATCTGTAGTGTCAATGTCAATGAAGAAAGGAGGCTGAATAACTTTTTATGAACTTTTGAACTCTTTTGATCTTCAAGCTCAAATAAATCAACCAAATACTTTGAGTGTTAACTGCATACTAGATGTTTTGTTTAATTTAAGTTATATCCAAGTTCCACACAGATAATGAGACCCACATTTCTACCATAAAGTGTCTCATACATCTATCCACCCATTATTTATTACATTATCCATCCATTACAGCTTATCGAGCCAGGACCAGGGGGTTTCTGAACCTAACCCAGTGCTCATTGGCCAAAGAAGGAAAAACACGCCCAGACAGGTAACTGATCCATTTGCAATGCCAATAAAGTCGATGCCACTTTGTGTAGAACACTGTTTGTAGATTGTGGTCTCTTTCTTTGTTGTTTGCCATTATTTTTATTTTTTATTTTTGCAGTGCACTTTTTCCACATGATATTCTGATGGTTCTCATATTCTCTAGCAGTGTGAGTGTTAAGCTCTATTACTCACTCCACTCCTCATCAGGCTCTCAGCAAGCAGTTGCTCTCTTGATCAAAAGCCCCTGATTAAAGATAAGTGTTTGATCTGGCCTGAGCACCCAGTGCAGGGTCTGTGAGGCGACTGGGAGAAAAGAAAGACGAACTGAAACAGATGGGGACTTGATAAAGAGCAAATATAAAGTAAAGCAGTGGCCATTGAAAACTGTTTCCCATGACAACTGATTTTAATAGCTCTGTACCAAAATGTATGCTTATCTCCTGGCAAATACTTACACCCTATGAACTTATAATACAGCTAAACAAGGATTCAAGTACTCTCAAATCCTGTCATTCAGAATGCTCTTGAAGCACAATTTCCCACTTTATTGCTAATTGATCAGACAACAGATGTTTGGAAACTGAATTTTGCATTTTTGGTTTTGCACTGGAGCTATGAGGCTAATAGATTATCTGGGAGTAGATGCTTATAATTAGCAATGGCAATGGTGACTTTGAGTAAACTGAAGCATAAACTAAACCTGAGTCTTCATTATTAAAGTCCTTCTGAGACTCCTGAGAGCGTAAAAAAGAGGATCATTGCTCACCAGAATGGAAGAGGTTATCAGCCATTTCTGAAGTCTAAACTGTCTTAATAATTTTAAATTGCAATGTACTAATGGAGAAGGTTTAACACCACTATTACCCTCTTAGGGAACAGTTGTTCAGGAAAATAACAGCAAAGGATAGGTGCTATATTCCAACAGATCACAATGAAGGTGTATTAGAACTACTATGCTTTCAACATTAAAACCAAAAAATCAATCCCTACAACAATCATATACTTCTTAAGCTCCACTTTATGAGTTCTACCAACTAATAGGTCCTTTATAAAGGTGTGTGCAGATGTTCACCTCATCTTTTTGTTGTCAGTCCTCTTTCCATTGGTCAGTTTCTGGCCACAAGTAATATTTTTGACCACATTATATTAGTGGTGACCATTCCCAGCATAGCAGTGGCTCTGACACTAGTAATGTGACATCGATGTCACAGCTAGGCTGAGGCTCACACACAAAATATACCCAGGAACAGAGGATGGCTAATAAAAACTATGCTGTTACTGTGCACCAGCAAGTTGGCGGAAAAAACCATGGGTTTCTAACAAAGTGTCCAGTAAGGATATGTGTTTTTATAGTTTACATTTACATTTACAGTTACATTTACAGCATTTAGCAGACGCTCTTATCCAGAGCGACTTCCATATCCTAATTACAGGGACAGTCCCCCTGGAGCAACTCAGGGTTAAGGGTCTTGCTCAGGGACCCAGTGGTGGTAGTGCTAGAGGTGGGATTGGACAGGACCTCTTGATCCAGGTTCCGTAGTATAAAGTACCCTACCACTATAGACCACCACCACCTAGTTTTGGTGTCTTCAGCACAATCAAAAAAGGTGAAAAACAGTAGAGACAGACATGCATCCAAACCTCTCAAAAATTTCTCTCCTCACTGTGTGCAGCGTTGACACTGCGTTTAGAGCCCACAGGTTCTAGTCCACACACAAAACCTAAGCTCATTTTGTTAATCTTTCTAGGTCCTGCGGACACCTTCTCTTAAACATCAGAACATCTTTCCACACCATCCAGGCCACCCAGCTGCTGGTCCAGTCCTTGGTCATTTCTAAACTGGACTACTGTAACTCTCTTCTAGTAGGTCTTCCACTGAAGGCAACAAGTGCAGGCCACTGCAATTAATTTAGAAAGCTGCTGCAAGACTAGTCTTCAACTGTCCTAAGTTCTCTTCAACCACGCCTCTGCTGCAGGACCTGCACTTGGTTCCCTGTGGCTGCTCGTATCAGGTTTAAATCACTCTTGCTTCCAAGTCTAAAAACATCTTCCACCCTCTTACTTGACCGCACTTATCAAACAACGTGTCTCTTCCCTCGTCCTCTCAGACCATCAAGCACTGCTCGCCTCCACTATTCAAGCGAAGAGAGGGCATGTCGAGACTCTTCTCAGTCCTATAGCTCTTCAGTGGTTTAACAAACTTCCCCGGATGGCCAGAACGGCTGAATCCTTGCTGTCTTCAAGCGTTGATTAAGACTCACCTGTTCAGGGAATTTCTCAGGGAATAATCCTTCCAAACAGTCCTACTCTTTGACCTCTTTTACCTCTGATCTTTCTTTGCTCTTCTTCTCATTTCATATAGTAAAAACCCCAAAGGGACTTTCTTTTTGTTCTAGTCGTAGGGTTAATAAGTTTGTTACTTGGTTATAAAAGTTAATCAGCAGTAGTTGATAAGTAACCGGTATGAAGAGAAGAAAGTGCCATCTGAAAAGTTCATTTATAAAAAACTAAACAAGGAAAGAAAATTCTTACGGGTGTGCCAGATTTTCATATAAAGCTCGTGATTTTTCACTGCTGAACAAGAGAGGTTCTTCAGTGCTTGATTTTTTAAACAGATTGAATACAGAAACATTCCTCATTGTATATTTCAGTCAGCCACTCCTTTAAAAAGATGGCAATCCAGCCTTCAGTTTTCTGTTTCAACAAGAGGCATGGAAACACTCTGAAGACTGATCGGATGAAGGATAGTGCATTATAACACTGAATCAAAAAGTACATGCTGGCATAAATTTGCATACCTTTAAATGCAAAGAATAACCTGAGTGAATTAATTATAATGTTTATTTTTCTGTGAGGAAGTGTTTTAGAAGAAAATTAAAACTTAGTAAAGACCCAACTTTAAATGGCAGTATTCTCTGAAGATGGTTTAGAGCAGGGGCAGAACCAGCATGGAGACAGACAGTAATTGGGGCAAGTTACTGAGACTTGAGCTGACATACTGAGACACAGGGACACACTGCTGAGGGTAACTGGCCCTGAGGGACCCCTGCGGTCATGTCTGTTGTCCCAGTGTGGTCAATGGCCACCCATCCATTGTCTCAGACTTTGTCCCAGTTCAAGTGCTAGTCGCTGTCCCTTCATCTTGGTCCTGGTGTCTGTCAATCCCTGTCCAGTCACACACCTCAGAGTAGCTGAATTTTAGATAATCCATCAGTAAATTCCTTCAGAACAGGTCAGTAATGAACACATAGTCAAATAAAAACTGCTAGAACTTAACGGGTGAGATTCTGGGGAACATAAGGGCTTTGTATGAATATACTTACTAACGCAAAAGAAAAATTAAAACAACTGTTTTTCATTGTGGAGACAGCTCAGCACAGCACACACTGATCCACAATGATACGCTTCTCTGAATGTATCCCATCACATCTAAGTGATGCTGTGGACATCCGCATGGGAGCAGCCAGTGAGCAATGCTGAGCAAGGGCTCAAGGGTACCTCAGGGAAACCTTCTGGTCTGACACTCAAATCGCAACCTTTGGATCATTCCCTAACCACTAGGATACAGCTGCCAATGATAGACATAATTGGATTCTAGTTCAATTCCTAACAGGCCTTTAAATGACACACATAACAGGGTTGTGCAGAGATTGTAGTTAAACCTTCATCAAAGCTTCTATTTCGGCCCACGCAGCAGTGTTTATAGTCTTAGCCAACTTAGGCAGCTTCCTAGGCCGCCACAGGCAGAGATTGTTAAGTCTGATACCAGGTGAGACAGCTACCAGTTACAAACGCTACTTTAGTCCCTGCTGAATCAATAATTCTTTACAGTTGGCAATTGTGAGTGTAATAAAATATAAACTATGTGAGTGTAAAAAATATAAGTGCAATATTGTAAACATGTGGAGACTTTGACCCATGCACTTTTGTCGATCAACCCACAGTACAGTCAAAATGTTGGCAGTCAAGCCCTTAAATCTCCTGCTGGCAAACTGTGCTTTTTTCTTGCCAGAATGAGCAGAAACACCACTGGGATCACCTTTTCTTGTGGTGGACAGACTGCTGTTCTTGTAACACAGTTCTCACCTCAAAATGATACTGCCAGACACCCCGCGGTGCTCATTTAATGACTCACTCCAGTACAGCCCACAGAAGGATGAGTCCACTTTTAGAGTCTTGGATCTCATGTCTTCTTCCTGACACTGTAACCCTCAGTGATGCTTCTTAGGGGGCTTCACCACATGTATATATATATATATATATATATATATATATTATGCAAATTTTAAACCAGGTGTGAAAAAATGCTGTAAACAAGAATGCTTTCAGAAATGGAAGTGTTCATCATTTATTTTTCATCAATCAAACAAATAATTGAATGAACAAAAGAGAAATCTAAATCAAATCAATATTTGGTGTGACCACCCTTTGCCGTCAAAACAGCATCAGTTCAGCCTGGTACACTTGCACACAGTTTTGAAAGAACTCGGCTGGTCGGTGGATTCCAAACGCCTGACTGTGTTCAACCTCCGTGTGACATTGATGATCATCAGCACCTGTTTGGTAAAACTGGTTGATCATACCGACTGTAATCTACAGAATCCCTGACTTTGTGCAAGTGTGCTGAAGAACTGATGCTGGTTTGAAGGCAAGAGTAATAACACCAAAATATTGACCTGATGGAGAACCCTCTTTTGTTCGCTCACTACATTTTGGAAATTATTAAAAATAAACAATCATTATTTATATTTCTGAACATTCTTTGTTTACAGCATTTTTTCCACATACTTTAAACTTTCTTTAGCTTTAACAGTACTGTATCATATATATATATATATATATATATATATATATTTCATATATATATATATATATATATATATTTCTACACATCTTCTCCCAATGAATTTAACACTATTTTGCTATTACTATTAACACTATTTTTTGGAATTTTTTTTGTTTGCTTTTTATTTAAACTTGCCACAATAACCCTTAAATAACTCATAATGGTATGTGGTCATTTTTGCACTAATGTCATGTTTTAAAGGGGATTTTAAAAAGAACGTACAATGTAGCAATACAAAATTATGAATTTTTTATTTGAACTAATTATAGGTAAATTATAGCTAAAAATAGGTAAAAACTGAACAAAAAGCATTTATTTAGTCATTTTCATTTATTACTTTATTTTGTGCGGCATGGTTTTAAACCCCTCTTCTGGTAAAGTCTATACATTTAAAATTTCAGTGATACATTTTAAAATTAGTTAACTAGTGGTTAGGGCGTTGACTGCATGATTGGAGGATCGGGGGTTCGAACCCCGTCCCAATAGGTTGCCCTGAGGTACCTTTGAGCAAGGTGCCGTCCCTGTCACGTTCCTCCCTGCGATGCTGGTGACCTGTCCAGGGTCTGTCCCTTGACCTTTGCCCTGTGTGAGCTGGGTTGGACTCCAGCATTCCCCTGCGACCCCCGCTTGGGACAAGCGGCAGAAAATTACTGACTTTACATGGTGTAGGAGTGGTGTGGAGGCTTGGCCTTCACCATTGCACCAACTGAATTTCTCTGTAAGGCATTGCTTTTATTTCCACAGAGATTCATGCTTGTTTATCACAAAGTTTATTTCTAAGAGGAGTTTCCAAATTGTTTAGTCATTTAAAGTCAGAATGGCAGAGTGGTCTAAGACACCAGACTTGATGTTGAATCCTTCCTCAGTTGAGGTTTCTGGTCTTCATATGGAGGCGTGGATGCCTTTTGGGGCAATGGTGGCCTAGGTTTAGGGAGTTGGCCCTGTCATGGAAAATTGAGGTGTAATCCTAAGTCTGAAACTTTTTCCAAGTCAGAAATCAAATGAGGTCAAAAAATTAAGCGAAGTCAGAGAGATGCAGCACAACCAATTTACTGAAGAATATCAGCAGGCGTGGTCCAGTGGGAGCAGCTCCAAACACTCATCCCAACTTTGGACTTTAAATACATTTCAATTACGTTCAAATTTACATAAATCCATCCCATTAATAGTTTTCCACCAATAATATTCAATGCTGTCATGATTAAAACCTCAGTTCCCCCCGCCTTTGCCAATTCACCAACAATAGACAAAGGTCCTTTTACTGATGGCTCCCTGTCTTATCCACCACCAGCATTTCAAGGTTTCTTCTTGTTCAGTTTCTCAATTGTGAGTGCAGCTGCTTGATTAGAAATGTAACTGTTCGCTACTGGCCGTCTATGAGCACTATTACTCACTATACTCAAGAGACAGCATAAGACACCGGACAACATGTAACCTTTTGCAGGTACTACTATTGTTCAATTATAAATGTAGCTCTTTTACTGCTTGCCTTTTCATCGGAATTCGATGGTGTGGGACACTGTAAGACAGGGGCAAAAGCAAAGGGACAAAAGTAAAGGGATTTTTACTATAGCCCAGGATCAGAAGGTCATGGGTTTGAATCCCAGACCAGTCGGTTGCCCTGAGGTACCCTTGAGGAAGGTACCGTCCCCATCACTGCTCCCTGGGTGCTTTCAATATCTGTCCCCTGCTGCACAGTGTGTATGGGTGAAAAGCAAAGGCTGCATTTCATTGTGGTTCACTGTGTGCTGTGTCGTGTTTCACGGTGACAGAATAGTCACTTTCACTTTAAATGACTTAATTTGTTATATTGTCTTATTATCAAATAACATGTAAACATCTGAACACATTAAATGCATTATTTCCAAAATCGTTTCTTTAGTTATAGAATTATAAATTCACATTAAACCTAATGCTGGAACTGATTCACTTCATTCATCCCTCTTTTTGTGATTCCCCTGCTCTTACAGACTAGTATCAGCTCAAAGCAATGTTTTTTCTTTCTTTCATATGACTCCTTTAAATAATTATTCCATATTTGCTACAATTATTACTAATGGCACATCCAAAGACCTTACTTAGTACTGGAAGGACTTACTATCTTCATTAGTAATAAATGAGTAAACCCTTCTATGCAACTTATGGTCTGTAGAGATTTTATTTTACCACAGGACTGAGATCAGGGGAGAAAACATTTGCGTTGCAGTAATAATTATGCTTTTATTAGCCACAATAACTGTGCACCAACCACAAGAAGCCAATTACATTTGATTATAACAAGAACATTGTCAATTACCACAATTACGAACATAAAATTACCTCCTCTCTTCTGTTTTAACACAGTTAAGCTAAACCTGCCACCTGTCACATTACATTTGTCATTTCTGAGGTGAAAAACAAACTGCAGCTCTGCAAGTTACATGCACTGCTTTGTACCATTATCCAAAAATATATCTTTATATGAGATCATGATTGATTGTGCTTTTCATCATTGATACCTTAACCTCACTGAAACTATAATGACCACTTGACTCCACAAGCTGGGATGTGCAAAGTCGGACAAATACAACAGCTGAGAATAGAGTTTCTGACAAAAATAGAGGTTTTGTTTAATGTAAAACCAATTTCACACAGTCCTCCTTTACCTAAGATGCAGTCCATCAGTTTGTTCCCATTATTTTTCCACTGTTAATACAGGAGAATTAGCTAACATGTAATTAAAGTTTACTCATCAGTAAGCCTAAATGATCACACTCTTTCATCAGTCTGCACCAGGATATGTATTCTTAACCAGACCTGCTTATTTAGTTTTGACCATATGTGATACCATTTACTGCAAAAGGCAATAAAAAACAAATGTTTGATTCGTAGATTTGTCAGTTTTATAGATGACAGTATACCATAAACTTTCAGAAACCAAGTCTATTTGAGATTAATTACAATTTCAGCATTTTTGGAGAAGTATGTGATTCTAACCCAAAAGCAAGAAGCTTCCATTACTTGCAAGCCAGCATAGCTCTAGAAATCAAACTTAAAAAAATAGCAATCTAATCAATCTAACACTAATCAAATCTTGATGAACTATGTTGAAGGTAGTGGGGGAATTGTGAAAATAAGGTATTTGACCATTATGACCTCTTGTCTTTCTTGTCTATTGAGCTGTTTGGAGATTTACTGGAAGGCCGTTCCTAATTTGCCTGGAAACATCTTTTTACTTCCAGCAAAGGAAAGGATTACAGGTGATGCAATCAGTGAGAAATAAATGCTATTAAGAGATAAGCAACAGGCCTCTATAATACCAGAAAATCTCCAAGGGACACTGCAAATAACATCTATTAAATAAAGCAGAAGCTGTGAATGGAGTGTTAGAAAAGAATCCTTTAAGATAAGGAGTAGAAAAATCAATGTTTTGGACTTTGCATATCATAATTCTTGACCATAAATTTTGAGCTTCAAATTAACCTTAGAGGGAATGCGAACACTAGGTTATGTATATATTGCCAATCACATTTGATCCCAGTTTACTTGTCAAGTGTGTTTAGCACATGCACTGCATGATGAACTGGGCTCAGGCACGGCTCAGCTGGACGTGCACACATCAAATGTGATCCCAAACCCAAACACGTAACTCAAACATGGTCATTTGTGAATATTTAGGTTAATATTGGGTCTGGTTTCCATATTACTAATGAACATGAAATGAGTAAAGCTGCAGTTTCTCCCCTTAAAGTCAGATGGTTCTTATATTGTCTAAATCCTGATCAACTGATTATCGTTGTGTTGCATGATCAATAAATCGATAAGCCATGTGACCAACTTGAAATTAACCACAAAACACAAACTCTGTGCTGTGCAAGACCCAATGATGTAAACGTAATCAGGTCTGGAATGTAAAGCGCAATGTGAAGGCAGGCCAACAGGGGAGTGAAGAGGGGAGACAATCATACTAGAACATGTCAACCCAACCATGCTTAGTGTAAGTGCACCCTTAGACTCAAGGGCTCTTGGCTGTAATCAGTGCATACTGATTAAGAAACACACAGAGGTTGATGGTTTAAAAAAGAAATAATTATCCATTAAGTACAATAAACATATTCAAACATTTTGGAACAAACTGTAACAGATATCTTCAATAAATACAACAATCTAAACACAGTAAACATTTTGTAAAATATTAAATATTTTAAAATGTGCACAATTACCCATTTAACCCAGAATTGATCAGCCAAGACATAGTACTGAACTGGGCTGAAGTCTTCACCCATCATTGGTCATTGAGGAATAGTTCTACAGGGTTTCTGGAAGTCAGTGTTTTTGGCTTTTATTTTCAATCAAGTGCCTGTAGATGGCCAGTTTAAGAGGCAGAAGCAGGTGAGGGATCATCTTGACTAGTAATAAAAAAAGGCAACCGTTTTTTTAAGGAAAATATAAAGAAATATCATGTGTCTCAAGACTTTTGTACAGTTCTGTAGCTAAAAAAGCTAATGTTCCTACCAAACGCTAGAAGTCAGTAGTTTCCAAAATTGTTTCCGTAAATATACACCCATATCTCTCCAACCACTCAAACCAAATCCTGCTTTTTATTACAGAAGTGTGGATGAGGTTTAGTCTGAACTGCAGTGAGTAAGTCACCATGTAGCCGGCATCTGCAGAAATCTTTTTTGTTTACTTTTCAGATCCAGTCTTGACTGATTGAAGTTGAGAATTGCATACAATTGATTTTTCAGCAAATCATTCTTTTAAGCACAGCAACTGAAAAGAAAAAGAGTCATATTTTTATAAACGTACAGATTACTGTAACATACATGGACGATAACACACAGAGAGCAAAAATATATGGAAAAATCACATTGAAAAGTCAAAAATTATGAAATTTAGAAATACATAATTGTACATCCAACAACTAACACTGTTGTGCTGTACAGTTTAACATTGTACATTCTGTTCCATAAAATATGTCTTATTTGTATATAAATATATATTTACATCGAGATAAATCCAACTGCAAAAGTCTGAGCAACTTCATTTTGGCCCTCAATCTTTTTTTCCTCTGAGCAAAAAACCTGCTTTTTGTACCTTCATGTCCAACATAGTGTTGGTTTGTAAGGTTAAAGAGAGCACGACAGATTACAGTTCAGAAAATAGAAAAAATGGAATATTAAATGAAAAGGGTGTTAAGATTCGAGGGACAAAGAGACTCAAAACAGTGATGGGAAAAAAAAAAACTTTGAAGCAGCTTAAAACGAACCTTGTTCTGAGAAATCTATTAAGTGCAAGACAAGTATGATGTGGATGAATGATTTTCCCTTGAATTTATTTCTGATTAACTGTTTAACTTAACTTTTAATAACAGATGATGCCAACCTGAGGAAGCCAACTACTACTTTTTATTTAGTTGTTAAGCGTGGTAAAATTTTATTAACCCTTTATCTGCTTTTTAAAATTTTTTATTTCTTATTATATTTTGCACAGCTTGCTAATATAGTTGAAACCAAATATTCAAGTTTATCTTATAGGTTATCATATATAATTTAGCTAATAATCTCCAGTGAAATGCTTTCTAGGATAAGTTATTATCATACATTTTGGCAAAACAACTTATTTAACCTTATAAAAAAAGACTCTTTCAAAATGCATCAAACACCTGGACAAGATTCAGATTAATTTGTCATTTTGGGTAACTGTCAAGTCAAGTTAATGCATGGATTATTTATTTCTGGACATCGGCCAGGGGATGAAAGCAAGGAGAGAGATGAGGATCAAATGGCGGAAGCTGAAGAAGGAAGACTGCAAGGTGGACTTCAAGCAGTTAAGATGGACACTTGGGGGTAGTGAAGAGTTACAGCACTGCTGTGCATCTACTGAAAAGATGGTAAGGGAGACATCCAGAAAGATAGCTGTGACATCTGGAAAGAAGAAGGAGGATAAAGAAACCTTGTTGTGGAACACAGAAGTCCAGGAGTGTGTACAGAAGAAAAGGTGGGTGAAGAAGTCATAAGAAGGCATAAGAAGAACACGAGATGAAAAAAGTAGACAGGAGTACAAGGAGATGAAGCATAGGTTGCAGAAAGCAGTGGCTAAGACTAAAGATAAGGTGTTTGGTGAATTTTATGAGAGGTTGGACAGTAAGACACCTATAAGGCATGTTGAGAAGGGAAAGAATAGAATGTGAGGGACTGATGAATTAAGAAAATGAGACAGAGAGAAGATTGGATGATGTGAGGATACGGAACCAGGAATTGCAGCGAATTAGCAAGATGGGCAAGGGCAACGACGAAGAAGATGAGGCATGGAAAGGCTGTTGGTTGAAATGACATACCTGTGGAAAGTGAGAGGATGCCTGAGGAGTAGTAGTTTTGTATGATTAAGTCAGGCGTGGCAGAGAAGTATGTCAGAGTGGTACAGGATATGTCTGGGGCCAGTGTGACAGGGTGTGACGAGGATGGACAGGATTAGAAAAAAAAATAATAAAATAAGAATAAGAAATTAGAAACAGCTCAGGTTGGACGTTTTGGAGACAAGGTTAGAGAAGCAAGATTGCGTTGGTTTGGACACGTCCAGAGGAGAGATGAGGGTTATATTGGAAGGAGGATGTTGAGGACTGAGCTGCCAGGAAAGAGGAAAAGAGGAAGCCCAAAGAGAAGGTTTATGGATGTGGTGAGAGAGGACATGCAGGTGGTCAGTTTGAAAGAGGAAGATGCAGAGGACCGGAAGAAAATGGAAACTGATGATCCGCTGTGATGACCCCTAAACAGGAGCAGCCGAAAGAAGAGAAGTCATCTGAATCTCAATCCGGAAGAAGACCAAAGAGGCAGTTGAAATGCACTTAATATATAAATAAATAAATATCTCACATTTGGCAATGTTACCTTAAAAAAGTTGCATTACATTTTTCAATTAACACAGGAGGGTTGGGTCAATTCCACAACCAAATTTACTTGAAAAAGAACTAATAATATTTCTACAGTGTCACCTAATATACACCTTATTGTAATCCTTTGAACTTCTAGAAACTGTGAATGTGAATGACTGGCAACTTGTCCAGGTAGTTTCTCAGCCATCTGACACTGGGATACAGTCCAGCAGCCCTGGTAAGGTTCCACAGTTGATATGATGGATGGATAGTAATTTCATTCTTTAGTTTTGCACTGGAGTTAGGAGGTTAAAGTAGCTAGTAAGAATGGAAAAGCTTATAGTAACAAAAAAGCACACAGGAACGTATATTTTAGTTAGCGACAATGCATTCTGAAGCGATTGTGTGATGATGCAGAGATGCTTTGAACGCTTATTATTGGAGCATGCCTTCCACATTAACCTCCAGTGCAAAAATGAACATGGAACCAAATCGAAGATCAAATATCTTTGGACTTATGCATTGCACAGAATCAAAGTCACGCTCTAATTCAGAGTGTCACAGTTCTTCGTCCTTCTCCTGTAGGCAAATGTAGCAGTAGAAGTATTACCCAACATACTGTTTCTACAGGCTTAGACCCTATACTATGTCTTTGCCCAAATAGTAAATTTTACCCCAGTCTTCTGCCGGGAGCGCCACAGTGCTTCACTACTGTATTTTCTACCTGCTGCGTTAAATTGATGACAAATGGTTTGAAATTTAGATGCCAGGCAGTCATCAGAAGTTGGTTACAGTTACTAGTACTAGCCTAGCTTTTTCACCTTAAGCCAGCTTGTGAGATTAGTGGATGCCACATTCTGCTGATGTCAAATGTGATAAATTTCCTAAATAATGCAAAATGTTGAATATGTTTAGTTTATCGGAGCTCTCATTGCTGCCCTTCCTATGCAGTATAGCTGCACTTTTTACAGACATGCATTGCACACTGAAATACGGTTCAGTTGATGGCCATCAGGCTAGATTTGTGTATTCTAATTAAGTTACTTGAAAGGTTCATGCATTTTAATGAAGTATGAGCTTCTAATAATAATTTAACTTGCATGAGTTTAACGATGTTAGTCAAGCTTCTCCAACCATCGTTGATTCAGACCTCTCTGTGTCTGACACACAGACCAGTGTGGTTCCAAGGAGAGGTCAAATAGCACTTACAGGCTGTCTCAGGGTAGCCAGGTCCACTGTGAGAAGGATGGAAAGGCGTGAGAATGAAACAATTCAGCTCATAATGAAAGTCAGACACTGCCAGAGACATCTCACCAAGAAAAAATTATCTCTCTTGCGAAAGATGGGCTCCAGCAGACATGAAAAGCTACTTCGAAGGCTGAATAAAGCGTATGAAGAAACTGAATATACGTGGTTTATAGCCCGTGAATCTCACTGTAGGCAGTCCTTTTACACTCATAAAAATATCTGAAAGTTACATTAAACTGGAAAGTATTTAAGCAAATTAAGTAACTCAAATGGATCATTAAGACGTGAAACATCAGAGGCACCGGTGGAGCAAGCATTTGCAAATTTAGCAAAAAAAAAAAATGTTTCTTTTCCTGTAGTAAAGAAAGCTTGGATATTGAATGTCCACAGTAATTGTTTTGAGTATGTAGCTGTAGCATCTGCAAAAGCCTGGGCTTTTACTCATGTCTGTTCATCTAATGATGAAAGGAAAAAGCAAAGCAAGGCTTTTCTATACAATATAGTTCCAAGTATTTGGTTGATATATTGCTGCAGAATCTGTTTCCCTATCAAGAGCACCTCACAATGTTGAGCATAACCCCAATCTTACTTCTGCAGCGGATTAACATCTTAAAAAATAGACAAACAAGAGAAAATGAGGGCATGCAGTGTCACTGTATCACACTTCCAGAGTGACTTTTTTACCATGATTCATTTCTTTGGCCAAGGAAAGCATCATTACCATGCTCAGACAAACTTTTCTTATATTAATAAACACTTACTGAATGTACCCTGTATCTCCACACTTACATGGGCTGTGCTTCGAGCTTTTTACTATTTAGGACCACAAACATGCAAGCATTAATGAGCTTTCCTCCATTTCAATAATCAACACAAAGGCTACTTGAGTGCTCATACCTCTCCCCATGAAGAACCTTCATCCTGTTAAAAGTGAGTGAGACAGAGTGGGTGATTAAGGCCGATTTATAGCGCCACCATAAAGGTGTATTTGCAAAGAGACACAGAGAATGAGTTTAAGGCAGGGATGGACATTTGGACTCCAGTCCACACTGCTAATACTAAAGCTTGAGAGTTTTGGACACAAACAACAGACCTGTTAATAAAGTCATCCTTGACTAAAAGCTGTGAAAACTGTTACTGCAGTAGCCAGTTGATACCAAGCACTGCACTTTTTTTTTTATCTTAGTTAATCATACTGTCAAAAATATTGGAACTAAGACAATGTAGGATGTACAAAAATTATCAGAATCATTTTGGTATCAGTAAAAAAAAAAAAAAATCCTTTACCAAATAAATAAACATTTGACAGATTTTCTTCACCTTTCTCTTGTAAGCTCATTTTTAAGCATATAGAAATAAATTCAATCAAGTTACATTAAAGTAAAATTTCACAATCGCAGGTAGATGCATTTTTAAAAATGTATTTTAGATCTGCACCGGCAGTTATGTACACAAAATGTATTATATGTTGCCTCTGGTTTACAAATCCCAGTTTTTAAGAATGAACGTAGATTTCAGGGAAAAACCAAAAGAATGTACAGTAACGGCCCTTTGAGTTTCTACGTATCTTTTGTCCATCAAGAGTGCCAGATGGACATTTTCAGCTAACCGCCACTATTGGCTCCACAGAGAGGATATCTGTCTTCCCTGATTGGCCCAGAGAAGTGGATCGGAGGGCATGGCTTTCTTTGTGGTTGGACTGCTGTGAGGAAGCCTGGCTTTCTGGCCAGGCTGCTCGGTGAACCCCATCCCGTGGGGGTGCCATTGGATGTGGGTTGTCACCTTGGCTACTGCTAATCCTCCCCTGGCCTCGACCGTTTCTACACATGCTTAGTAGGTATGTGAGCTCTGCCCTGAAGCCCTGGTTGAGCCAGCAGTAGATGAAGGGGTTGTAGCAGGTGGAGCTCATGGCCAGCCAGTGGAAAGTAAAGTAGATGGCATTGTTGGATTGAATGGCCTGGCTAGACAGCAGGACCACGTAGCAGTTTAGCGGGAACCAACACACCGCAAACACGGCCACCACCAACACCAGCATCTTTATGGTCCGCTTCCTCTTCCTGCGCTGCAGGAAGTACTGTTCACTTGTCACATCGCCGATGGCATTTCTCCGCCAAAG